>KL198024.1:475908-508201 GCA_000697705.1 Botryobasidium botryosum FD-172 SS1 | reverse complement strand
CCCCCCCCCCCCCCCCCCCAACCGGCCTCAAGGTAAGCGACTCATGCCACCCGACGTACGCACAACGATATATCTCGTCCCGCTCCCGCTCCCGCCCCGAACCACCGATCTATAATTACAGAGATGTATACATAAAGCCCAAAAAGAAACAGGAAAATAGAGGGCCCTCGTCGCAATACTAGGCGACAAAACTCTATTAGGCCCTCGATCGAGATATATACTAGCAGGCCCAAACGTCCGTCCACGAGACCCAAGAATGAGATGGGGGATAGGTGAGAAGGCGAAAGGCCCCCCTCCCCCCAAAGAGCGTAATTTGAAGAGCCCCCGTTAGGGGCATACATTACGATGAGAATCCGGGAAAGAAATCTACATGTCTATCGCCTCGCCCCCGATGTCGACTGGATGGAAATAATGAGCGCAAAGGAACCTGTGAATAAGTAGGCCCACATGCACTAGGCGGAAACGTGGTCAGTATTCACGAGGAAAGCAACTATTTTGGATTGAAATTTTGCCCGTCCGACAAGGATCCTCCTCAGCGGAACAACCGCGCGGATTCTCCACAGCGGGTGATCACTCCGCTGGGTTCATCACACGACGGTTGAAACCACACCGTCCTGCCAAAATTATAGCCTCTAACGGCCTTGAAGGTCCCGGCGCAGGCGAGCAATGAGCGCGCGAGCTTCTTGAGCGCGTCCAATAGGCGACGCGGGCTCGCGGCCCTCGAGCGCGGGGACCCCGTAGCGCGCCACAGCAGCCTCCAGATCGGCCAGGCTGCTGTCGAGCATGGCGCGTGCTTCGCTAGAGAGGGGGAGGGTCCGGTCAGCGCGGGGGCGAGACGGCGGAATCCTGTTGTGGGGCGCAGGGCGCACGGGGGTCGAAGGGGGAGAAAGATGGACCGAGGGACGGGGGAGTGCAGCGGGCTGCGCGTCCTCGGGGCGGGAGATGTGGTACGTCCTGTGGATCTGAGGGCGGGGAGGGACCATGCTGCGAGACGCAGGGCGGCGAACGGGAGTCGAAGGGGCAGCACGAACGCGGCGCGGCGGGTCATCTGTGGGGCGAGCAACACGGTAAGTCCTCTGGATCCGAGGGCGCGCGGGAGTGGCGAGAGACTGAGACAATGCGCGGGGAGGTGTTACGGGAGCCGCCGCGACAGGGCGGGGAAGGCGTGAGGGAGCGGCGGGAGTGCTGGGAGTGGTGGAGTACTGCATGTTGGTATGAAATGTGGGTGAGGGTGGGCTGAGATTACGAGTGCGGGTAGGTAAGTGCGAGGGTAGATGGAGGTAGCAAGTTAAGCTAGGGAATCCAAAATCTCCCCCTCTTGGGTTTTATATACTTGGTGTCTTGGACCGCAGCATTCGAGATCCAGACTGTGTCTCATTGCAAAGCTAGCGTGTCTCACTTGATAATTGAGACATTTCAACGTAATTAGACAGTTGACCACAGCCCGCATCCTTGAGTGGTGGCGATTGTACGCCAGTTTCCCCGCGCACAATTATCTTAAACCCATTGTTGAAAAGAGCACGACGTTTTTTCCTTTTGCGTTCCACTGGCGGTGAGTCTGCCGGCGATCGCTGGAGGTGTTGCCGGCTCACGTAAGCGCAGCGTACCAAGCAACCGCCGAAGCGCTCACAACGCGTCCATATCATGATGACCCACGAAATTCGAAATCGCATGCTAGCTGTCGTGACTTGTGCAACTGTCTGATCCCAGCATCTAGCTCTGTACGGTTCTCGCTGCTCGATGGCTCAGAGGAGCATGCGCTGGTTCCCTGGCATTAATCTCACAGCCCACTCACACTTCAGCCGGCCTCCGTCTGATCTGCACATAGTGGCTGATCGCCTCGGGCTCAAGGGTATCTACGGGACGAACATCTTCACCAAGAATATGTTCTTGGCTGGGGATCGTATTCTCTGCTTCGAGCTTGTCACCACAGCCAAGAACCAGTGGACCTTGGAGTATGTAAAACCAAGTAAGGCAGAGACTGATGTACCAGGCGAGTAGTTCATCCTAGCTTGCCAGCATATGTCCGTCTTTGACCATCAATAAACAGATTCTGCTCCTGAACTGATCGGACAAAGACGACGTTGGCTTAACGGGTCATTTGCTGCCTCCGTAGTGCGTATTTCCTCGCCCTAGCCGAGCCTGTGAGTGGTCGACTTCTCACCCCTTTCCTTCACAGTATGCTCTTGTGCACTTTCCAAGGTTTTAACAGTCTGGCTATAACATCTTCAGGTAGGTGCAATTTGCAAAGTACGGATCACAGGCGCTAATTCCCAATTTATTTCGCATAGGATGTTTTTCCTCCATTTACAAGCCATCGTAAGCAGCAATATGCCGCTGCACTGAGCAGATTGTAACACCAATCACCCATAGTATAATGTCGCTTCGCTCGTCTTTTCGTGGTTTGCGCCTGCCAACATCTGGCTCACTTTTTCTATCATTATCGACCTCCTGCCATCACAAACCCCACCCATATATGTCTTCGGCACTGCGGCGGTCGTGAGTATCACTCAAGCTAATCGTACGGCATCCCGCTGACAGCCTGTACCGCTTTTTTTCGCACTAGACGCACTGGTTCAATCTTGTATTCAAATGGATATACCTTTCCTTCTTGGCTTTGCAGGTTTCGCTCTCCCATTTTCTCTCTTGGGTCTTCCTCACACTCACTCATCTCCCACAGATTGTCCTGGCTTTTGGTAACCGACCAAAAGGAGAAAAATTTGCATATGTTGCCACCCTCTGATACGCCGTCAGTTGCCCTGATTGGGCGTTGCACTGAAACGATTTCTCGACATAGGTTTTATGCCGTCTTATCACTCTACTTGATTGTTTGCTCGCTCTGGTTAACTGCCATGTCCTTGAGGGTACAATACTTCCGGCGCCTAGGGTTCCGATCTCTTCTTACCCTTCGGTCCACAGAGTATATCCTTTAAGAATGCTACGACAATGAGAGAGAAACTAATCAACCTCGTCAGTGGTACGAATGGCGTGCTTCTTGCTGCATTGGTGGCAACATTCGGTCGGTTTACATTTCGACTTGGGCAGTGCCTATCCTACTTCTTCCGCCGAAACTTGTTCAGATGGTGTCGGCACAACTAATCGCGGAAGAATGCGTCTTGCCGCTTTCCCTTGCCATCCCGTTCTTTTCTTTTACGCCTTACCATCCGGAGCTACTCAATCGACTCCTTTGTTGATTGTGCTATCTTTTCTTTACCGAAGTAGTCGCCCTTTTTGCGCCGAAATATATCGCGTCCTGTGCTTGCTTTGAGCCCCGGACGGATGGTCCCAAACGAGAAATATTTGAAGAGTCCAGACAGGGACCAAGCGGTGCCACACAATCGAATTTACCTTTTTGGTGCGAGCCATCGATAATACCTCGATCTCGCGTCCTTGTTCTCTCTTTCTTTTTTCTTTCGTCCCCATGTCTCGCCTGAACCCCGCCGCGTTTTCGTTTGTGCCCGGCCAGACGTTCAGACCATCGGCCGCTACGCCGCCACCTCCCCCTCCCCCAGACATCCAAGCTCCTGCCGCTCAGCCACCGGCCCCTGCGCCCAGTGTCGCGCCTAGTGTCGCGCCCCCAGCAATACCCCCGCAGCCCAAACCTTCAGCATTCAACTTCTCTTCCGCTCGTGCAAAAACGAACGCAGAGGTTATCCTCGAAGAGGCAAAGGCCCTCGCCGACGAGGAGACTTTGCGCGACCTTTACGGTGACAAGCAGGAAGCAGTCGTTGACAGCAACGGTTTCGTACCACCCTCTTCTTCTCTTGCCATCCCCCTTTTTCTTATCCTGTCCCCAATCAGTCAAACAGCATCTCAACATCGTCTTCATCGGCCATGTCGACGCAGGAAAGTCTACCATGGGTGGTCAGCTGCTTTATCTCAGTGGGATGGTTGACAAACGCACTATGGAAAAGTATGAGCGCGAGGCCAAAGAGGCTGGCAGAGAGAGCTGGTATTTGAGCTGGGCTCTCGATTCTACCCCGCAAGAAAGGCTAAAGGTCTGCCCTTGTTCACCTTCTCTTCGCTGCTCTCTCAACACCGCCCTCTTTTCGCTCCCAGGGCAAGACTGTTGAGGTCGGAAGGGGCTACTTTGAAACCGACTCTCGCCGCTACACCATTCTCGATGCCCCCGGTCACAAAACGTTCGTTCCCAGTATGATTACTGGTGCTGCACAGGCCGATGTTGCTCTACTGGTCATATCTGCCCGAAAGGGCGAGTTCGAGACCGGGTTCGAAAGGGGAGGCCAAACCCGCGAGCACATCATGCTCGTGAAGACGGCCGGTGTCTCCAAGATCGTCGTTGTCATCAATAAAATGGACGAGCCTACCGTCGAGTGGCGCAAAGAGCGGTTCGATGAAATCCGCGACAAGATTGTTCCCTTCGTCAAAGCTTCCGGCTTCAACCCCAAAACTGATCTTAGCGTCGTGCCCGTTTCTGCATACACTGGCGTCAATATGAAAGATCGCGCCCCTAAGAGCGTATGTGCCTGGTGGGAGTATGTGTCAATATCCCTCCTCTACTCCATCACCACACTTCTCACGTCTCTCTTAGCGGTCCATCTCTCCTTGAGCTCCTCGACAACCTGCCAATGGTTGACCGAAAGTTAAACGCACCACTCATGATGCCCGTGTCAGAAAAATATAAGGACATGGGTACCATCATCGTCGGCAAGGTGGAAAGTGGCTTCATCCGTAAAGGAGACTCACTCCTCCTTATGCCTAACAAAGTCGGTCTCGCTCGCGCGTATCTTCTTATCTGTGCTTACCCAATTGATAGGAATCCGTTGAAGTCACCGCCATTTACGACGAACTCGAAGAAGAAAGACAGATTGGCTACTGCGGTGATAACCTCCGTCTCCGTCTGCGCGGTGTCGAAGACGAGGACATCGCACCCGGTTTCGTCCTCACGTCTCCTCGGAGACCAATTCACGCTGTCCGCCAGTTTGAGGCCCAGCTCGCTATTCTAGATCACAAAAACATTATCTGCGCAGGATATGGTGCCGTTATGCACATTCACACCCTCTCAGAAGAAGTGACGCTGGCGGTGAGGCTCAGTCGGGAACAACCCTTTGGAATATCCCAGTTAATGTTCCATCATCCCAGGCCCTTTTACATTATTTTGACAAAAAGACTGGACGAAAGTCCAAGAAGCCACCACAGTTTGCCAAAAAGGGTGCGACGCCTCATCATCGTGCTCACTTTCATCCTGACCTTCTGCGTAGGGCAAAAAATTATTGCGCTGATCGAAACCACCGCCCCCGTGTGTGTGGAGCGGTTCGACGACTATCCCCAGCTTGGGCGCTTTACTTTACGAGACGAAGGTGTGATCTCAACCAAACCCGGTACCTTTCACTTTACTAACCCTCAAGGCTCCAGGCAAAACGATTGCCATTGGCAAGGTGGGCACCACCAGCATACGCATTTTCTTCAGATTAGTATTAACAAACCCAATGCAGGTCACTCGCTTGGTTGAGCAGGATGTGACGGAAGGCATGGGAAACATGTCTCTGGGACCATCTGCGTGATTGCCTCTTTCGCACGCTCGGCGAGTATCACCCATAATATCTGTGTGATGGATATGCCTGTGTTATACCATGATCTCTTGTACTCCGATGAATAAGCTTTGTTTCCAGTCATCCCCGGGTGAATCCGAGGGGAAGATGGGGGGCGTGGCATGGAAAGTCTCCGTTAGGGGCACATATCACGATGAGGACCCGGGAAAAATCCATGTCCATCGCCTTGCTCCCGACATCGACCGGATGGAAATCATGAGCATAAAGGACCCATTTCGCTGGCGGTGACTCTGCCGGCGATCGCCGGAGGTTCTTCGCCAGCTCACGTAAGCGCAGCGTGTTCATCAGCAACCGCCAACGCGTCCACGGCGCGTCCAGCTGTCGTGACTCGTGCAAAGTACTGGTACTTGCTGTCTGATCCCGGCATCTAGCTCTGTACGTCATGTGCGTGTCCGGTCCTCGGCCTCTCCTTCCCGACTGCAAGCACCGCTGGCTGGACAGCCCGAGTTTTCGCTGCTCGATGGCTTAGAGCAGGACGCGCTGGTTTAAACCTGGGCATTGATTGCAACCCACTTGTGCACCTCTGCCAGCCGTTCTCGTTCCAACGTCTGCCATCGGCTGTCATCGGGGCGCCGAGATAGCGTGAGATCGGCGCAAGGCGAAGCACGTGGAGTTTTGATCGACCATCACCGAGTCTTTCCCTTCTGATGTAAACTGACAGCGCTGCGGCGGCCTGCCAAGCGGGAAGTACTGCATTGCTTGAAAGCGTATATGAGCACCTATATATGAGCACTGGCAGGACGCATCTCCTCTTGTCTCCTCGCTCGGTCTCCTGCTTTCGTTATGAATCTGCGTCTTGCTCTGCTGGCGCTCCTCTCTGCTGCAGCACTGGTCTCGGGCGACCTGCAGTGGGAGAAGTACCCCAACAGCACTCTGATAGAAACTGCCTCGTATGTTGTGCCACTGGACTGGGCAGACGCCTCCGCTGGAAATGCCACGCTCGCCGTCATGCAGTACAAGTCCACCGTCAGCCCCCGCCTCGGATCCATCTTCGTCAACCCCGGTGGCCCTGGCGGGTCCGGTCTGGATTATATCTTGGAAACGGGCAAGACTCTCAGCGAGTACACGGGAGGGCAGTATGATATCGTTAGTAAGTGGTTACATAAATGGAATCACCGCGTAACTTATATCTTCATACTTATCCACATTCGCCTACTCACCCTATAGGCTGGGATCCTCGCGGCGTCGGGGCTACGAAACCGGTCGTCAAATGTTTCGGATCTGCAGCTGCCGAAAAAGAACTCTGGAGAGGGACAGTCCCGAGTACAGGGTTGGAGGCGAGGGGAAACTTTACATCGCAAGATGACCTTGACGCATTCTATGCGCAGGCTGACGAGGTGGACACTCTCCTGGCCGAGCTTTGGAAACGGTGCGATCAGCTCAGCGGGGGCATCTTAGCATACGTTGGCACGGTACGCCCACTCTGATATTGGCGATACCTCAGCTCACTCTCGGAGAATCGGGAGCAGGCAGCGACGGTCAGGGACATGGTCTCCCTTGCAGACACGATCGAGGGCAAGGGGCTCATCAACTACTGGGGCATTAGCTACGGCACCATCGTCGGATCCTATTTCGTAAACAGTGAGCACTTACTCCCCTCGTTAGCGTTTCACTTTCGCATATGAACACGAGTTTGTCCGTTTTCTAGTGTTTCCTGACGTACGTCCCCGCACACCGCGCCGACTCCTTGTTTGCCTGCTTACCGCTTGTCGTCTTTCTTGCAGCGAGTAGGAAAAGTGGTCATCGATGGCGTGGTAGACCCGATATAGTGCGCATATATTCCCAATTTTCAGCCACTATGAAGATCTTTGATGTATATCGTCCCTAGCTGGGCCGATTTACCGAGTTACAAGGTATGCTGCTGCAAATCCTGCCATTTTACGGACTTAGCTAACTCTCACGCTCCTGGTTCGCTCGATGACAGCTGTGGGGAGGTATATAAATCTCCGACTTCAGTCAAGTTACTCACTCAACTTTAATTTCACGAAAAGACTCTTTAACCTCCACCGAAGACACGTTTGCCGGCTTTACCCAGGCTTGCGTAATGGCCCGTTATCCCTCGTGCGCCCTGGGCAACATCGCCGGTCCTCATACGTCTCCAGGCGATATCGCGACCTGGGTTCACCAACTGCTCGATGATGCCTACGACTACAAAAAACGAGGAGGAGACATTGGCTCGGCCAGCATCCGCAGTTCGTCTCTAGTCCCCACACGCACCAACTGAAGCTCTGTCCTCACAGTTACTCAACTTGCGGCAGGTCGTATAATGGACGACATGGAAAACCCGACCCAATGGCCAGAGCTCGCAAAAGCACTTTTCGACATGTATAACCAGATCAAAACCGGGGAAGCTCATCTCACCCCGCTGGTGCGGCCCCGGCTCCATCACCGCGGCGACAATAACTCCACCTCTGACTCCGATGAGGCGCCGGACTATTCCTTCCAAGCGATCACCTGCGCTGACGCCCTCGATTCGGGGAACGCGACGACCAGGGATGTATTTGATGAGATCGTCCGTGTGACGAGGGAAGTCTCCCCCCTGTGTATGTCTAAACTCTTTCTTCCTGCCGCTCACCAACTAAAGCAACCTTTACTTAGTTGGCCCCATCTTTGGCGACGTGAGTGTGCTAAAGCCTTTCTTATACCGGGCTCACACTTCAATTTTCTTAAAGGCCGGGTTCTACTGTCATCGCTGGAATACTCGTGCAGTCGAGAGATACACCGGCCCTTGGAATCGCACACTGGCGAATCCTATCCTCATCATCGGAAACGAGGCTGATCCTATCACACCTTTCACTGGTGCAAAGGTTGTTGCTGATCTACTGGGAGACTCTGCGGTCCTCATAAAGCAGGATGATTTTGGTGTACGTTCATTTACGTCCAGCGCTGTGCCGAGTGGGAGACTAACTGCGGTGGATATTTGCTCACGGAGACAGCATACCACTTTGGCTGAGCGATCCAACTGCACCATCACCGTCATGAATCGATTTTTCACCCACGGAACAGTGAGCAGCCGTGCTTCACGAGCCAGTCTGTTCGTTCTGTAAACTGATCCATATATATGTGATACAGCTCCCTGTTGAAGGCTCCGTGTGTGGGACGAACCAGGTCTTGTTCCCTGCAGCGCCCATCACCAAGAGCTCCCTTGCCGTCTTTGTTGCAGAAACCTCGTCCGATGCGTACGAGCTCAACCAGCTCCGCCAGAATTACCGTGCACTGCTCGGGATGGACATTGCTCTGTGCGCGATTGTGCTGGTGCTGTTGGTCGCTTTGATGCTCAGCACTCTACGGGCGAGAAAGGCGCGGAATCCCTCTGCGCCAGGCGGTGAGTATGATTCGGCGCACAGCGCGATGCTGAGGAAAGGCGACTTTAAAGACCCGCTCTATACGACGCCGTATGACGCCCTGCGACCCCGTCAATGATATAGATACGTCCGCTCCCTCTCATGGACCTTGTGCCTTTAGATGTTTTTATATAATTGATACTGAAGACACTCGCTGAGCTGTGACTTTAATAAACAGATGCTCGTTTATTGCGCCAGTTTCTTTGGGACCCAGCATCGTACAACGGGCACCCTGGTGTTGATACTCGTACTATGTACAGCGGGCCGGGGAGCCAAGGCCGCCGTCCGAGAGTGGCCAAATGAACGCGGCCGAGGTTAGTCATCAGCTTGGAGGCTGCACCGCCACGAGGCACTGCTCTCTGCCTGCCAAGACAATGTGCCAAGACTCGGTGCGGATGCATCCGGACACGCGTCTGCTGCGAAAGGGAACGGCCGTCGTGTCCAGCTCCTGGCCATGCTCGATCCAGGCCAAACGGCTGCAGCGTCGCGAGTCGCCAGATCCACGGTTCAGCGTGCGTCGGCCGAATCTCCACGCTGCTAGCTGCTGCCATGTAGTACTTGTTGCACTCGAGGTCCTGGAAAACTTATTCGATACTAGTACTCCTGACCGTGTCACAATGAAAGGACACTGTTGCGGCCATTTTTCTCTCGCCGGGGAGAAGCAAAGGGCTTCCACCGCGTTTCTTTTTCATCCCCGCGCGCGTCAGGGAATGCTCAGCTCGGAAACGAATATCACTTGGGCTGTGGCTCCCCAGCCCCCGCACGGTATTCACCGTCTTTTAGTGCAATAATGGCAAGCGAAATTCGGGCACGCGTTTCCTATATTAACCTCGCGATCCTATCTCTTCTCCTCTACTTTCACCCATACCACTCATGAAGCTACTCGGACTCTCCTTGGCGGCTGCTCTCTCTCCAGCATTGGTCTCTGCCGACCTTGCATGGAAAAGTGTACCGGATTCTAAACAGCTCGAAACCGCCACCCACGTCGTCCCGCTGGACTGGGCAGACCACTCTGTAGGCAACGCTACGCTCGCCGTCATGCGCTATCGATCCACTGGTAAACCCCACCTCGGTTCCATCTTCGTCAATCCTGGCGGACCGGGTGAGTCTGGCCTCGATATGGTCTCCGGCCTGGGCCAGAGTCTCAGCGAGTACACGGGTGGGCAGTACGATATCGTCAGTGAGTCAAACCCCTCGAGCGTTTTTCCCCCTGCCCTGGCACCAAAGCCTGACGGCCTCAACCTCCCAGGCTGGGATCCCCGAGGCGTCGGGGCAACGACCCCACTCGTCACGTGTTTTGAGTCCTTGGCCGCCGAAAAAGCCTTTTGGAAGGGCACAGTGCCAGACGCCGGGTTAGAAGCAAAGGGAAATTTCACGTCCCAGGACGACCTCGATGCGTTCTATGCACAGGCTGACGAGGTCGATTCGCTTCTTACCGAGCTCGGAAAACGGTGTAATCAGCTTAGTGGTGGCATCTTACCCTATGTTGGCACGGTACGCCTTGTCATGCTCACTGGCGATCTGGGGATGTTGGGCTAAATTCGGCTGGTATGCTCATTATAGGCCGCCGCTGTCAGGGACATGGTCTCTCTCGCTGATGCCATCGAGGGCAAAGAGCTTATCAACTATTGGGGGTTCAGCTACGGAACCATTATCGGGTCTTACTTTGTAAACAGTAAGTGCCTCGCCCTCGTATCACTTTTATTTCCATGTTCTTATCCAACATGACCTCCTTACCGCAGTGTTTCCCAACGTAAAATTTTGCCGCTCCTTTTTCTCGTAGCGCTTTACTCATACTCTCATCATCTCAAGCGAGTGGGAAGGGTGATTATCGATGGTGTGGTGGATCCAATCTAGTGCGTATCTGTTCTAGATTGATTATCGAAACATGCTCTAATATATCTCGTCCCTATCAGTTGGGCGAATCTACCAAGCTACAAGGTACGCTTTGCGACTCTTGTCAGAAGCCGTGAGACCCACGTACGTTGCTGACACGCGCGGCGTATTTCTTCGTAGACATGGGGAGGTGTGCTTTCTTACAATTCGACCTTAGTACCAAGCTTGGATCTAAATGTCTGACCTTTTGATATCAGACTGTATAACCTCTGCCGAAGATACGTTCGCGGGCTTCACCCAAGCTTGCGCACTGGCCGGCTATCCCTCCTGCGCCCTCGGTAACGTCGGAGGAGCCCATACATCCCCGGCTGATATCTCGAACTGGATTCACCAGCTAATTGATGACGCTTACGATTACAAGAAGCAAGGAGGAGATATCGGTTCTTCTGACATCCGGAGTCCGTGCCCGTCTTTCCTGCTCTCCTCCTTTAATTATTCTGAACTTCAAAACGACAATCGGTATCAATGTGACAGGTTACACTCTCAGCGAGATGTACAGGCCCACAGAATGGCCCAGCCTCGCTCAAAATCTTCTCGACATGTACACCCAGGTTAAAACTGGGAATGCCCCCAGTACTCCCCGGCCTCGGTTCAAGTTCCATCGTCGGGACTCCACCGACCCCAGTACTACTCCTACGCCCGATCCCGATCCCACGACACAGCCAGCGCCGAGCTACGCGTTCCAGGCGATTACGTGTGCCGATGCGATCGACTCGGAGAACGCGACGACCAAGGATGTGTTTGATGAGATCGTTCGCGTGTCGCGAGTGATCTCTCCGCTTTGTGCGTTTATCTGAGCCCTGTCGTGCTAGCACCTACATTAGCTCACGTATCTTCTGCCTCATTAGTTGGCCCTTCATTTGGCGACGTGCGTATCCTTAGAGCCCTTAGTCTTGGAATACTCAATTCCAACTCTTGATGCAATTGGTTCTTATAGGCTGGATTTTATTGCCATCGCTGGGGAGCTCGCGCGGTCGAGAGATTCACCGGCCCTTGGAACCACACGCTGTCGAACCCGATCCTCGTCATCGGCAACGAAGCCGATCCCATCACCCCTTTCGCAAATGCCAAGGTCGTTGCTGACTTGCTGGGGGATTCGGCGGTGATCATTCAGCAAGATGACTTTGGCGTGCGTGAATTTCATATCAAGTGCTACTTTTCTACGAGGCTAATCACCCTTGATCGAATTTGTTTGTTTATTTCAGCACTCTTCGTTGGCTGAGCGATCGAATTGCACTATCGCTGTCGTTACCGAGTACTTTAGCCACGGAAAGGTGGGTACCCATACCCCAAACCATCGATCGATCGACTGGCTCATAAACACGTACAACCAGCTCCCCGTCGAAAATTCCATGTGTGGAACGAACCAAATCCTCTTCCCTGCAATCCCAGTCACCAAGAACACCCTCGCCTCCGCCGCCGCCTCGGCTTCAACACCCATATCGTCGGACGCTGACGAGCTCAACAAGCTCCGCCAAAAGAACCGGATCCTCGTCGCCATCGACATCGCCCTCTGCGCCCTCGTTCTCGTCCTCCTCGCCGCTCTGGTGTTCAACTTCATAAGATCGAGAAAGGCACGGGCGGGAGCTGCAAGGAGCGCCAAGTACGACACGGCGCCCGCCGCAATGTTAAAGAAGGATGATTTTGAGGGTTCGAGTTATGGATATACGACCCCTTATGACGCTCCGCCCGCGCGGCGATGACTGTAGTCCTTAGTATGTATCTTTTTTTTTTTTTTTTTGATTTGGATTGTTTGTTTTTCGATGGCAGACTGCATAGACTTTATGTTTTTTTTTTTCTGGTGTATTTATACGGCATGTTTCTCTACGATATTCACGAGTGCCTTTGCGGTTCAAGTTTGTGTGGTTTTATCAAGGCTGGCGCCTATCGCCACCCTCATCATATGGTGATGTTGCGTACAAAACGGAAAGAATATTGGTTCAGGGTCCAGCTGCTGCTACGTACACACAATCTTGTACTAGCTGTTGGAAC
This sequence comes from Botryobasidium botryosum FD-172 SS1, assembly GCA_000697705.1. Taxonomy (NCBI): domain Eukaryota; kingdom Fungi; phylum Basidiomycota; class Agaricomycetes; order Cantharellales; family Botryobasidiaceae; genus Botryobasidium; species Botryobasidium botryosum. The sequence continues at coordinate 495,396 of KL198024.1, read as the reverse complement.
ATCCCCCGCTAGATCCATTTCAAAGCAAACATGAGGTTCTCCTTGTTGTATGCCATCTCCCCAGTTATATCACCTAGCGCCTTGGTCATCTTCTCGACTTCTAAGAACGCCTCTGCAAGCCCTTGAACAGAGCGCGTCTCATGACATGACGAGCTCGCCTTGAGTTTGTATATCATAACCACGATATCCTTGTACAATCGTCTAAAGAAGTGGGATTAAGTCAGTGGGCAGGTGCGGGTATTAGTACCAAAAGCACGTACTTGAGCGTGGTGAGGAGAGAGGTGTTGCTTGCTTGTGATCCATCTAAAGAGGCCGCCGCTCCGAGGATGGATCGCAGGCACCAAACCCGAAGGCTATCGAGGTGTACAAGCATGTGCGGCAGCGGCCCGAGGAATAGCTTAGCGTAGCTTATATGCCTTGGGGCAACTCCTCCTGGCGCAACCGCTTTGCTCGCTTCGCCGACTTTGCTGCTTCCGTCTTGGACCGCATCAGTCTTGGTAAAAGAGGGCACAGGTGCGCTTTCAGCCTTTCGGGCGCCGCTGTCCTCAGCAGGATCGGTGCTGGGCTCTGCCAAGGCGCCTGCGTCATCAACACAAGCTTCCCCAGCCTGACCTGTCTGGGGCTGGATAGGATCGGAGGGCCCATCGCCATGGGGCCCTGCGTCGGCGTCGAGTCGACCCACGCCGCCATGCGCATCGTCTCTGGTAGGCTTTGAGATTTCGCTGCCTCCGAAATCTCTGGACCTGAGTGCCTCCGCCTGAGATAGGCAGTTTAGGAAATGCAGGCGAATGGGGCTGTTTAAAGCGCCTTCGACGAATCTAAAGCGTCGGTATCGAGACCATGAAACAAAGCGACACAGAATGGCGACTTCTGCCTTCGTGTACTCCGGAGCTGCGAGCGGTGTTTCAGATGGTTGCTGGTTTGGTGGCTCGGAGTCCTCGGCTTCCTCTGATGGCTCTACATGCGAGCAGGAAGGGTACCGAGGATACGAAAATGGCGCACTTCGGTCCCATGTCTGACCTTGCAATGTAGCCGGACCTTGCGCTGGTGGTTCGCAACGTGGGTATCGAGAGCCTGGGTTTGCGTCATGGCGGCATCTCTGAATGGGTACGATTTTGCCTTTCAATGGATTCTTAGTTGGTGGTAAAAGCCCCTCATGAATTTGTATCAGCGCATCGATGCCTGAGAACGGTTTCCATAGTCGCATGGCGAGACAGAGATTAACGCCGGAGATTGTGAAGCTAAACGGAGGCGAGTGAGGTAAATGCATCGATACGGGATAAATGGTCCTTCCAAAGAGAGCGTACGAACTTGCGAGACGTTAGGTTCGGAAAAATCGATCCAGAGTCAACTAGAGAAGCGAGGATCCCATGGGCCGATTCGCCCACTGGCTTCCCTGGATAATTTTCGTATACTACCAAGAAGGTCGAATAAAAGTTAGTCAAAGGTATGAGTAATCAAACGAAATGTTACTCGCGCAGAATCAAAAGACGGCACCTAGAAATGGGCAAAATATATCAAATGAACTGATTATGGTGAATATGATAAGCTTACATGCGAAACTCAAGTGCGCTTCGGCCTCTCGTAGTGAGGCTCTGATTCGCACAAGCATTGCAAGCGGGACTTTCTGTGACTCAATAAAAAGCCGTTAGCACATGCGCCGCAATTGATGGCGAGTATTAGTGGCACCTGGGCATCCACATATATGGCGCAGAAGTGCGCCCAAGCTTAAGGCCATTTTTTCGAGCTTTTTGTCGAGTCTTCGAATTTCATCGGAAGAGACGGGAGAGTGGTGATAAAGAATTTCTCCAACCCAGCTTTCTGGCAGGGTTAAGCAGTGGAGCTCCTTGCTGGCCAGTAGGAGCTTCGTAAAGAGCTCGGCGAAGGCGACAAGTGCACGATAATCTACAGCAACTCTCCCTTCAATGATTCGCCTGTCACGGGAAATGCCAAGTTAGATGAGCGAAACGGTTACCGGTATCCCGTCTCCAGGCAGTAGTAAGACAACAAACTCTAAGAATGATGCACCATTCTGCAAAGAGGCCACTCTGTCTGGTTTTGGGCTCAACAAGCATCGAAGCAATTGTCGCGTTAAGGATGTGTCGACTGGTTCACCACGAATGGATCGAGAGTCTTCAGCTTGATACAAAGAAGGCCGTGGGAAGTTTGATGCGCGCTCAAAATCATATATGTGTATCAGTATTCCAGCCTTCAGGGCCTCATTGAGCTGTACCACGGATAGCACTCGAGAGCTGAAAAGGGGGATCCGACCTCTTACCCAGCCTCGGATTCCGCTACCGTAGGTCCGGGAAAGATATGTGTGGTGTTTTGACCAGGTGACATGGTCAGGGGTAGAGCAAGTAGGCAGATGCGCGTCGAAGATCTTCTGAAGCAAATCCCTATCCGGAAATACAAAGGTGAGCTTGGATAATCAAATAGCATGCTCAAAAAGATTAGATACCTGCGGACTTCCGCATAGCGCCCTGTTAGATCGAGCGGGCAATTAAGACCACCTAAGGAGAGGAGGACTCTGATCTGATGCTCGTGAATTTGACAAGCTTCTGAAAACTCTCGGCCCTCCACCCGCTTCGCATCCTCTTCGATTTCAGCAATTGAGCATACAGAGCAGAGTCGACCCCAATCTCGGCGACCAAGCAAGATTTCTTGTATGCCCAGGACTTTTGGATAGATACGGACGGCGATAAAGTCCTGAACGGCGGTCCTGAGACTTGCTTCGCTTGTGACGTTGCCGTAGGGAAGGCTCCTAGAGGAATTTGGCCCGATTTTGAGGAAGCTTTCCTTACTAAGAGAAGAAGTTGACGACACAAAGCAGGGATTATGGAAGGAGACGTCGGACTCTTTATGCAAGGTGAACCCGAAAAGGCGCTGCGCCTCTGGATTCTGGCACACGCCCGGGTCCAGGGCGATCTTAGCGAGAGTGGAGGCATACAGCTCATGAAGCCTCAAGGTCTGCATAGCGCTGGCGACAGTGAGGTTAGTCTCTAAATCAACCTTCATCAAGGCATGATCCAGGCACAATATGGCGAATGGCTCCAAATTAATACTCGAAGGGAAAAAGCCGATGTGGCGGGGTTGGGCCAGCTGCCCTAGCGGTATCAGCTGGGCCAGCATATCGAAAGCCTTTGCCTGATCGATTGCTTGGAACACTTTGAGCTGAAATACCAATTGAATCGGAGTGGGATAACCATAATGCGGCAAGTTACTTTACCTCAATATGACGCTTTTTCATCTGTTGGGGGTCGAGTGAGTCTAAATCTATGCTTGAAGCGAGGCTCAAGAGACTCCGGAATCCATTGTTTGGGGATGTTCCAAGGGGCAGTGAGTTCCACAGGCCATCAAACAAGCAGGAAACAGCCTTTGGCCCGGTACTCCGAGATCGAAGGAGTAGTGGAATTGCCTCAACATGGGCCATTTTACTAATATGAAGGTCGGCAGCTTCCTCGTACCAACCGAGAAAGTCTACCAAGCACTTAAGCCGAATGTAATCAAGGGTTGGGGCTTCGTGCTTCAGGTAGTCGACCATAAGTCTTCTCGTATCGAAAAGATACTGAGCCTTCCTGGGGGGAAATGAGCAGCGGCGCAGAGACGGTGGATTGAAAATGTCAAGAACATACTTGAAATCGAAGTTCTTGAGATAATGGCGCTTGCACTGATCCAGGACATAGCAAGCCACAGAAGACTCGATCTCGATACGGTGAGCCTTGATAATCTGGACGCATTTGTCGTATAGACCTGCTTGCAAATAGTGTTCAACCGAGGGTGTGTAACTGCCTGCTTCGAAAAAGCTCTCTCCTGCCAGAAGCCACTCGCCCGCGACATCGAAGCATCCACCCGCAAGTTGAAAGCAGCGCTGCTTATCGATACACGTGATATTGTGCATTCTGGTGCAGTTGAAGAGCTGCAGTCCAGCATCCTTGAAGGCCTGCGTTTTTCGATTGGAGTGAGCCAACCTATTGAAGCCAAAATCCTTTTTGGCCTGAGCATAAGTGGCATAGGCCGATGAGATGGTCGCCTTTTCGAACTGCCCCGCCCGTTCGAAACAGGTCTTGGCTCGGGAGAACAGCTCTTTCGAGAAAAGTTTCTCCCCCTCCTTCACCCATTCCTCGGGGGATGAAGGGGAGGTAGCAATCCAGTCGGCTTTGAGAGCTTCATACGAGGACATTGTCGGGTCTGCATTTCCAAGATGCAAGCCCGATGCAGATAGCACTTCGACTTCCTCCCGGCTCTCCCAGAAGCGCTAATGACCCCGTTAGAGTAGCTAGGTAAAATGCTAGAGGGCCGCTACCGTACCTTCATAGGCTGCGCCTTTGGTGAAGAGTCCAATATCCAGCACCGTGCGCGTCCTCGAGTAAGCGAGACGTATAAAGCCTTCAGTTCTATACAAAGAATCGCCTCTCGTGTGGTCGTACACGGCACCAGCTCTTTGGAGAGCGTCCGGCGCCATGTCGTTAGATCGGCTGGCGAATCGCCGAAGAATCCGTAAAGCAAAACCTGGATAGAATGTTAGCAAGCGCATCACGAAGTCGCACAGGCTTGATCCTACATCATCATATTCCAGCCCTTTGACTTCCTCCGGAGTACTGAGTAAAGGCAGACTATTAGGAGTGCTGTGACTCGTGGGCCATGCGAACCCACAGTTTGTGCACGCCGGCTTTCTTGTCTTCCTCGCTGCAGCTCCGAACGATAATGCCTAGAGATTTAGATGAGATTTTCCCTTGCGGCAACTACCATAAAATGACCAACATTGGTTGGAGCTAGATTAGGAGAGGTGAGTGAGCACGGGGGCTCGAGAAGGCGAGCATAGAGCGCAGTCATACCCCCTTGTACTCAGGAAGTCATCTAGAGAGACTCTATCCCCTTCCGTAGGGCATATAAACTTGATCTTGGGGCCTGATAAAAGCCCCGACTCCCTTTCCAGCTGGTCGATGGAGTTGGGGAACAACTTGCAGATAATATCAACAACGCTAGCCGCAGGGTTGACGATTCCTGTGTGACTGCGATAGTTCACCGGGAGCTGCAAGAGGTGAGGGCGGACAGGGGGGCGTTTCCTCATCACAACCAATGGCTGGGCCAGCTATAAAGCAACAGCAGATATCAATGTGTGCTATCATACAAACCGGCGATGTCTGTGGTAATATTAAGGAATACTTACCTCGAGATTAAACATCGTTGCCGTGATATCCTCAAAGCGAAACGAGCTCCCTTTCGCAACCGTCTGCGCAGTATCACCAACCCAGCACAGGCCGTTGGGATTTTTACACAGCGACCGCAAGAGCACAGTGTCTACGAGCAAAAGATCTTGCGCCTCATCCACGTACCTACGCAATATCGGACAGGCAGCCAGCAAGACGTTGAGCAAACCAACACCGCAGTAGAATGATTCACCTACGCACAAATAATCTACTTTGTTTTCATCGGACAGCAAGGATGTTTCCTCTTCCTTGTGGAGCGGTAACAGGTCTCTTTTTTCTTCGCGAAACAGCTTCAATTCCTCCAAGATGGCATGGGTGCTAAAAAGCAGATATGATGTGGTTTCCACGCGTGATAGAAGATGATAGGGATCATACCGCTCAGCAGCATCGCGCGCGCCAAAGGGCAGTTTCTTTTTCAGATAGGCCTCAAAAATGGAATACACGCGGTCACGAGATGATGTCAGCATAGGATGCGTGCGTTCTCCCAGCTGGAGGTACGCATCCCGGGATAAGTAGCCTTTCTTGGTCTTGATTGCGTCGACAGACCCTCGGATAACACCCATAAACTCGTTCCACACAAGCGTGGGATCTTTAAAAGAACATAATGTGAACAAGGGGAGCTAGGAATGCACGGGAGTATATTGTATTCATACCGAGGTTTTTTATCAAAAGCTGATTGAAGTGCGGCCAAAATCGGCTGGCAAAATCGTCGAAAGTGAGGGTGTTACTGAAGTCATAAGACCTGTCAGCAGCGTCACCTTGTGCATGCTGATGTCCAGGAGAGTCGTTTTGGGCGGATCCCTTGACTTTCTGACTATGCGCTTGTATATCCGCCTGGAGCATCAGGCAGAGCTAGAGAAATTCATGTCAGAAACCCCTCTTCAAAAGCGCCGTTATCCGTGATCATAGCTCACCTTGGTGAAAGAGACAAATAGCGGAAAGTGATGATCTCTCAGCTCTGAGAATCGCGCAGGCAGGCCCTCGGAAGCGATCTGCTCGTTTTGTGGATCAAGCTCCGCGAGTGGCTTGCTCTCACCTCCCCCTCCCCCGCCGACGTCAGCACTTTCTGGCACCCCATCACGGCGGCCCCCGGCTACATCCCCCGGTGCGTCGTCCTCTGGCACTTCCTTGCCAAGGTTATATGCCTCCATCATCTTATTAAACCTTTCGCGAACATCGCGGACGAGCCTTGGAGACTGGGTGACGAATAGCTGTCGTTCCCTTTCCGATCCCGATCCACCCGATTCGAGGGCTTGGATTTCGCGGAAGAACATCTTGAAGAGCAAAGTAGTAGTTTTCCTACCGAATTTTTTTTTAAAAAATAGATAAGAACGCGGCTAGTGTTCTATCAATCCAAGCCTACCCTGTGCCACTTCGTCCGAGAACAAAGCACGAGCCTGGATAAGAGACCACTTCTTGTTCGCGAGGCCTAGAATGGGAGATCAGCATGTTTCCTGCACAGACCATCAATTTACTCATTCTTACGCGAGATAGTACATATACGGTAACTCGATGTTCTTGATTATGCCTTGATTCAAAATAGTAATAAGCGTAAGAGTCAAACATTAAAAGACCATGTGCATACTTTTCACCACAGACTACAATTCAAGCAATAGTCAGAGTCGATGGAAGAATGATGCAAGCTTGATGTCAAAAAACTCACACTCGAATATGGTATGAATTTACCCGTTCTAAAAACGTGCGATAAATACCAACACCTCGCGCAACGCGCCGGCGAACTCAAACTCACACAAGAAGTTTCTGCATCTCCAGCCTCTGCCCCTCGTCCAGCCCAGCATACTCCTCAATTGCGCGTTCGACCATCCGGCTGCCCCCGTCGGGGTCATGCGGGAACACCACTGGGGATATCACCTGCTGGTGCCTCTTGCCACCGCCATTCGTATCCTCGGAGAAATTCCGCAAGGCGCACATTTTCCTATACACTTTGCCCTTCCCGGCGGTGTGGTGCGCGACAGCGGCCCAGAGACGGTCATTGAGCTGGTTGTGGGTATACACGCCATAGACTTTTATGACTGGCAGATGGTTATTAGCGACTATATATGGGGTAATAGCTTGAGGAGAGATACCTTGAATATCTACCTAGGGTTAAAGACGAGGGATCGGTGCTCGGACACACGGGTTCTGGACAGGTCGACTCACTTTGGCTTCCATATTTGCGGCCAGATCCACCTTGAAAGTAAAAATATAGCATCATTTATGAAGCCGAACGCCCAAGTGTAGAATTGGGTGCCGACATGCCTGATAAACAAGCCGCAAGTCCCCCGTAACCTTGGCCTCAAAGATCCGAACGCCCGGAACGCCCCCCTCTAACACCTTTAGATTCGCACCGGAGAAATAACCCATCGAGAGCTCCCTGAATCATGAGAAAACAAAGTAAGCAAAAGACCGTGAGCAACCGAAGCACCACTCGCCTGATCTTTTCATTGATCGAATGAAATACGCTTGGGCTCTTGTGGTGGTATTCCTTTATATCGGTCGTAGCGCGTCCGGATAGATGAACGGCCCATTTTCCGAATTTGGGATTGGGACCAAAGAACCTCGATGCAGAAATTGGTTTTATCGATGGAAAGCTCAAGCTCGCAGTGCTGCATGGAGCGGCCGGGGTGGCGAAAGTGTCAGCGGTGGCTCCGGGAGATATGGTATTTGCTGTGGTATTTGCGGACTGTTTCTCGGCCCACTTGGACTCGACGATGGGTTGCAAAGGTGCGGACGGGGGTTGTACTTGTGCCACTCTATCGGACTCGGAATTTCCGAGGTACATCTGTTTTGCAAGTGCGAAGACATCTTTATCCTCGAGCTGAGACAGATATGCCTGCGTGGATATGAGAATCAGACAAGCAAAAGAGTTTAGAAGAGGAAGTTTTCGACTGCAGACGCCGACGACCACCCACATTTAGCGTGTTTTCGACCTTTTCGACCACCCGATCCCGGAGCTGCTGGGCGGCTTCGACAGTATGGGGTATGTCGTGGCCAATGTCGCCAAAGACTTTTTCTTGACGCGTTTGGGCGTCGGAGCGCGATACATACTCTGATCGGCTCTGCCGGCGGGACTGCCTCCGCTCCTTCTTGGGCGACTGGGGCGCCGGCGACGCAACCTCATCGCCCGGAGCAGGCCCCAAGATGATATTGTCGAGCGCTTTGAGCGCAGCGAGAAGGGAGGGTATGGCCCGATTGTAGTCGTCCAAGAATCTAAGAGCGGGCAAGGGTGGGAGTACGATGTAGAATTCCCGGAGTGCGCGGATGACTCCGGATGCCGCGGTAGCCTCAAAACGAGTTGAGCTGTGGATCGATTTAGTGATGACGTTGGCAAGGCTCATTGACGTCGACAACGAGGCTTCAAACATCGGATGAAGCGGTGGGCAAGTCTGCAGAGGCATCTTTGACCTAAAGGAGGGAACGTACCGGAATACAAGAAAGGGAGCAGGCGAGGCGTGGATAAGACGTCGCTGATAAGCTCGTCTGCTACCGCGTGGTAATCTCCGATTTTTCTCAAGAATAACTCCATAGAAAGAAGGGCGGCATGCAGGCTCTCTTCGTTTTGTAGCCTGACGGCATCGAACGCTCTCAAGTCAAAGCCGGTGTGTGCCATGCTCTCAGCTCTGTGGTCGTATGCGGACAAGATCGTAGAGATGAGGGGGATGAATATTGAATGGCAGGTGGCGACTGGACGCTGATTGGCGAATATTCGAATTACGGACGTCATACTGAGTTGCGAGCAGTTAAGTCCGTTTTCGGTAGACGAGAGCCATTACAGACACTGCCCCTGAGCCAGACCGCTGGTATCTGTGCCAAATGCGCCCAAAGAGTCCGGCGCGCTCGGTAATAGCTCGCGGGGAGCCGCGCCGAGCGAAAGAAACATATGCATGAACAGCGCGCTGTCACCGAGCAACCACGCAAAGACGAGGTAATGCTGTGTGCGTGCACGGTGGATACGCGGCAGCCCCGCCGACTAGTACCCACACCATGATCATAATGTCGGCGATAGCTGGTATGGGCGCACACTAGTACTGTAGGCCCAGAGCCGCAGCCGACGGCTTACGAGGCGCGTTGGCGCGGTGTTGAGTCGAGCGTCTGGTTCGACGAGGACGACACGTGTCACGTTTAGGTGACAGGGTGGCGCCGTGACGCGGAAGCGGACAGCCACCGTGCCGGTTGTCTCGGGGCTGTGCCAGATAAATATATCCACAAAGGGCAGTGCCCTGCGACGCATGGGCGGGTCGGGGTGTACTGCCCGAGCTTATTGCGCCTTATAAGCCGACGCGGCTGGCGTCGGTGCCGCCCCCCACCAACCAGCATGAGGCCCTCCGCCGTCACTGTCCCCCTCGTCGCCGCCGCCCTCGCTCACGCCGCCCTCCATGTCCCCGTCACCCGATATCACAAGCGTGACGCATCCTCCGCCGTCCCCTTCAACCGCGTTGCCGCTGCCGCCTCCAACTCCCCCGGCACCACCACCGGCTTCGGCTCCCTTAGCGTCATCAACAGCCAGAACATCCTCTACATCACCGATCTCACCATCGGCAACACCAGTCAGTCGCTCCCCGTCCTCACCTCCTAGATGCACCTAATTAAGCCATCTGCCTACCACAGACATCCCAATTATCCTCGACACCGGTTCAACAGGTTGGCCGTTTTTATGTCTTTCTTTGCGGCCTTTCCTTTCATCTAGTGTTCACCGCTCTGCCTCCAGATCTTTGGATAGATGTGACCAAGTTCCCTGGCCTCTTGTCCAACGCCCAAAACCACGTCAGCTCCCACATCTTCATCCCTCCGCGTGTCCCCCCTCTCACCCCATTCCCACTCGCAGACGGACATTGCCCTCAACCTCACCTATGGCATCGGTCCGTCTCCCCTCTTCCCCGCCACCCCCATCGATCCCCGTCTCACCTCGTCCTTCTCCAGGCTCTGCCCTAGGTTTTGTCTCCGTCACTGACATTGAATTTGCCGACATTCCCGTCCCCAACCAAGCCCTCCTCGCCGTCCTCAAAACCGACCAGCAGGATGCCCTCTATGATGCTGGCGCCTTCGGTATTCTCGGTCTTGGTTCCAATACTCTCAGCAACATCTACCTCGCGATGCAGAAGAAATACGGTGACAACCGTGGACAGAGCGTTCTTTCCAACATGTGCGCTACCTCCTTTCTTGTCTGCAGCAACCATGACCGATCTTCCTTTTTAGCTTTTCCGCCAATGCGTCCGAGCCCAACCACTTCGCCATCTTTCTCGATAGAATGGGTGATCTCGACAACTCGGCCCACGGCACGTTCAGCCTCGGTTCGTCCCCTACCGAGTTTCCACATTCTGCGGAATCACTCACGCGCACCCGCGATATATAATCTGCTAGGCACGTACAACCCCAGTTATAGCGCCGTGCAAAACCAACCAGAGCTCCCCCTCGCTGTTCCCGACGCTTCGAGCGGCGCGCGGTGGTCCACCGTCATCGATGCTGTCGAGTTAAGTGGCAAGAACGTCACCCTCGGAAAGTCCACTGTCTCCGGTGTCCAATCTGGTGCGTCCTCGTCCCCGCAGCTCCCTCCAATTTTAAGCTCGCCTCGCTGACTCGCTCGCTACATCCCCAAATAGGGAAAGCCGTCGCCCTCTTTGATACAGGCGCCACATTGATGTACATCCCCAAGGACATGGCCGACACATGGTTCAAGTCTATCCCGGATATCGTGTATGTCTCCACCCAGGACGTCTACTTTGTCCCATGCAACGCCGAACTTGAAGTCGCTATTTGGATCAAGTGAGCAAACGCTCCTGCGCCCTGGCGTGCCGAATCAAACCACTGACGGATTTATTGCTCGTGCAGAGGCAATCGCTATCCCATTCATCCGCTCGATATCACGAAGCCCGTTGCAGCCCCCTTGTTCTCGTTTCCCAATTCCACCTACTGTATGATGCAAATTTTGCCCATGGACACCTCCATCAGTGATGGCGCGTTTGACCTGTGGCTCGGGGAAGTCTTCGTTCGTCCTCCTCTCCCGATCGCATCTCTCCCACAATACTAAGTCGTCTTTTTTCCAGCTTCGAAACGCCTACTCTGTGTAAGCCTACACCCCCCCCCCCCCCTCCGTTCGCCTCCTCCTAATCAACACGTCTGTCTCACCTTAGATTCGACTTTGGCGACACGGACCCCAGTACCAACAAAACCGGCGTCCCATACATGAAATTTTTGAGCATTACGGACGAGAACGCCGCGACCGGCGACTTCCGCACCTCGCGCAACCAGAGTCTTGCTGCCCTCCCGGCCCTCGGAAATCTCACCGCTGTCGCTGCCGCCGACAAGCAGACGAACCCCTCGGGTACACCGGGCGGCGGACCGAGCGTCGAGGACGATGTGAACAAGCTCGTGGGATGGGCGCCGGCGATGCTCGGGCTATTGGGCTTCAACGCCCTCGCGCTGCTCATGCTTGTCGTGATCGGGGTAATGCTGCTGAGGAGGGGGAAGAGGGACACAAGTGCGGGCGCGCCGCGATATCAGCCGGTGCATCTGCCCCCCAAGCATGCGCCGTACGAGGAGCCGCTCTATGAGGAGCATCGCTATAATGATGCGTGAGGTTTTAAAAGTAAGCAATAGACTGGAATCTGGAATCTGGAATCTTGGATGGACTTTTGGATGACTTTCTTTTTGACGAGTGATGATGTCGATGATGAGCTTGGTATATATTAATCCTAGTATATTCACATGTTTGATATCTTATGAGCTTACGAATTGTTTTTATGCGCTGATGCTGGGGGATGAATGCTCCTTCGAGATACCTCCATCTGCGCGGGGCGGAGTGGAAGAGTGAATTGATTCCAATTGCACGCATATGTTTTAAAATCATGTACGCCCCCGAACAGGATAGATCTGGAGTCGTCGGTGGTAGTACTTGCAATGCAGTAGCTGTGATTAGCGATCGAGAAGTGATCGAGAGCACCCTCACCACATCTACCCTGCACCTAAGTGACGGGCAATATCGTGAGGGCGGCGGCCTCCACGATTCAATAGAAGAAAAAACGGATGAGCAGTGAGAGGTATCACAGAGTTGGGAATAGCTCAAAAGAGACCGGATTCCAGCCTGTTGAAAAGTGTGCGAAAAGGAGTTATGGTGATGGCAGCAAGCGCCGAATCCAGGCCTCATGGAACACGGGGCGAGGCGAATCTGTCACAGGGAATCATGGCACGTCGCATATGCATAGCACGCGTTACTAAGGAGCACCGCACTGGTGCTGGGCTCTCGTCGCAAGAAAGAGGAATAGCATATCCAAATTGGCCAATGCGCGTACACAGCATAGTACTAGTGGCCCACACCGTGATTAAGTATAGCGTCGATGATAGCTGATACGAGGGCAACTTCTAGAGCCGCCCGAGGACGCGTAGGCGCGGTACTAGTGTTGAACGTTGAACGTTGAACGTTGAGTCTGGCAACATCTATTTGGCTCTGCCGTTTGACCTACTTGGTTTGACCTAGTTTGACGCGTGCCACACATAAGTGACAGGGGCGGCGTGACGCGGGGGTAGGCCGAAGCGGACAGCCACCGTTTCTGGGCTGTGCCAATAAATATTAATGTTGACATTCATTTCAAGGGCAGCGCGACGGTGTACTGCCCAAGCCCGTCGCTGCGAGGCCTTATAAGCCGCGGTCGTGTCTCTCCAACGACCACCACTCTTAGCAGCCATGAGGTCCTCCGCCCTCGTCGCTGTCCCCCTCGTCGCTGCCGCCCTCGCCCGCGCCGCCTTCCACGCCCCCATCATCCGCTACCACAAGCGCGACGCGTCCGCCGCCTACCCCTTCCACCGCACCGCTGCCGCCGCTGGCGGTTCCACCACCAGCGCCGGCTCCCTCAGCGTCGTCGACAGCCAGAACGTCCTCTACATTGCCGATGTCACCATCGGTAACACCAGTCAGTCGCTCCCCTTCCTCGCCTGCCAGGCCTGCCTGACCGCGCCATCTGCTCTCTACAGACATTCCCGTCATTCTTGACACCGGCTCAGCAGGTTGGCTCTTTTCATTTCCAGCTCTTTTTATTGCATACAGCGCTCACTGCACTACCCCCAGATCTCTGGATATATGCAAACGATTTCCCCGGTCTTTTCTCCAGTGCCCAAAACTATGTCGGTCTCCACATCCCTACTTCTGCGCGCCCTCTCATGATCATCCCATTCCCGCTCCCAGACCGACGTCCCCATCAATATCACCTACGGCACCGGTCCGTCTCTTCCTCTTTCCTACCAGCCACATACCTCCATATAATTAAACAACTCTCGCTACAGGCTCTGCCTCGGGATTCGTCTCCGTCATTGACGTCGAATTCGCCGACATCCTCGTCCACAACCAAGCCATCCTCGCCGTCCTCAAAAACTACGAGCAGGATTTCATTTTTCAGTCCGGCGCCTACGGCATACTCGGCTTTGGCGCCGATTCCCTCAGCGATATCTATGTCACGATGCAGAAGAAATACAAGGATAACCGCGGACAGAGCCTCCTTTCCAACATGTACTATCCTCATCTCTTCCTCATCTGCACAGCTCGTGACCGATTTTCTTTTGTAGATTTAGCGCCAATGCGTCCGAGCCCAACCACATCGCCTTCTTCCTCGACAGAATCGGCGATCTCGACAACTCCGGCCAAGGCACATTCAGCATTGGTTCGTCCCGAACCCAATACTCCGTACCTTTCTCTACCGCTGACACGCGTCCACGGCTTGCAACCTACCAGGCGCATACAACCCCAAGTATAGTGCCGTGCAAAATCAGCCCGAGCTCCCCGTCTGGAACCCCAACGCTCCCAAAGACGTACGGTGGGCTACCATTATCGACGCTGTCGAGCTGGATGGCAAGAACATCACCCTCGCGAAATCCGCCGTCTCAGGCGTCCCATCTGGTGCGTTCTCGTTCCCGTGGCACCGTCTTCAAACCTCAAACCCGTATCGCTGACTCGCCCGCTCCGCAGGCAAAGCCGTCGCCCTACTTGATACAGGCACCTCGGCCATGTACTTACCCAAGAGCACGGCCGAAGCCTGGCTCAAGTCCATTCCAAGTGCCGTGTATGTCTCCACCCAGGACGCCTGGTACGTCGACTGCACCGCCGAACTCCAAGTCGCCATTTGGTTCAAGTGAGTAGACGCGTCCATGCCTTGGTACTTATTCCTGTTTCAACCACCGACGCAGCACTCTTTTATTCGTGCAGGGGCTTCCGCTACGTCATCCACCCGCTTGACCTCACAGTGCCCTTCGCCGCGCCCTTGCTCTCGCTCCCCAATGCCACCTACTGCCAGATATTGATTATGCCCCAGGACAGCGACGGCACATTCGATTACCTGCTCGGAGATGTCTTCGTTCGTCCCCTCTCGTCTCCTCCTCGCACCAAGCCCGTAGTACTAACTTGCCGTTACCCCCAGCTCCGAAATGTGTATTCTGTGTGCGCCCACTACCGCTCTCCTCATCGTCCTTCTTTAACTCACGCTTTCTCGCCCTAGATATGATTTCGGCGACACGAACCCTCAGACGGGCAAACAGGGAGCTCCCTACATGAAGCTCCTGAGCATCACAGACGAGACCACCGCGATCGCCGATTTTCGTACCTCGCGCCAACAGAGTCTCGCCGCCCTCCCGTCAGTCGGGAATCTCGCCGCCGTCGCTGCAGCCGACAAGAAGGCGAATCCCTCGGGCGCCAACCTCGCCGCTGCGGACGGGGGCAACGGGTCGTCGAACATTGGAGATAGTGTGAACAAGCTTGCAGAGTGGGCGCCGGCGATGCTCGGGTTGTTGGGTTTCAATGCCCTGGCGCTGCTTGCGCTTGTTGTGATTGGGGTGATGCTCATGAGGAGGGGGAAAGGGGACACGAGTGTGGGCGCACCGAGATATCAGCCGGTGCATTTGCCCCCTAGAAAGAGCGATCATGCGCCCTACGAGGAGCCGCTCTATGAGGAGCATCGTTATCACGATGCATGAGGTCTAGCGTAGACCGTAGAGATCTCGGGACACGATCTTGGGATTTTGGATGGACTCTTGGATGAATTTCTTTCTCACGATGAAGATGAAGATGAAGATGAAGATAACGATGTGGATCTGGTATGTGGGCTAGTGTAACGGACATCATATCCTGTCTTTTTGGTTTTTTGTGTCTGTATCTATTGATGTTGTGTTCTTGTGCGTAGCAGGCGGCTGCTATGGGAATGAATGATTTTTGGTGCCATGTCCGTGGACGCTAGGTGAGATGGACCATCGACATTGATAAGAAAATACATAGCTTACTTTGAGCACACGCTTGATATTTTGCTTTGCCGCGCTCGGAAATATGGCAGGTGATATCTATGTATCGCCCTACTCTCTCATACGCAGACTAAAAACTAGACAGCGAGGCCCTCCATACCAGCCGCGGGCTTAAGAAAACTGTAACCGCTGGAGCGGCGGCTGAAAGGTCTTGATATCGATAGGTTGAGTATTGAACAGGCCGGAAGGGTGAGAAGATGATGCATAAATACATAAGATTAAGGACTCGGGTTTACCAGTGGTACTACTCAATTCTTACCACCGGCTCTATAGCTACTGAGTACTGGTATAACTTCCTCAGCAACATCGGAGTCGAGCAACCGGAAATAAGCAGAGCCGCAGATTTCCGGTGGCTATACAGCGATCGACGATTGAAACTTCCAAATCTGCTGCGGTCGTTGTTGATCACCGTACTCACCACCATCCTCGTCTGCGACACTCGCGCCATGGTCAGCTTCAATCGAGCTGACCTAGGACAACCAAATGACCTATAGCGATGCTCATAGGCATCTCCGGCAGCCGAAATTGCCTACGCCGACCGCGACCACGACTATCGATAACGTCATTATGAGTCTCAGATAGAACTGAGACGGTAGGCTTTGGGCTTCAAGTTGGCTAGACCTCCTCGCTTTCGTAATGCACACCAAACACACCAGTACAGAGAGGGTATATAAACCTCGCGGGGGTGGCAAAATCTCCCTCTCCAGCTTAACCCGCTACCACCATCATCTCGCCCCCGCTTACCAGCCCTCACGCGACTTGATATCACACCACCCACAACAAACACTTTATAACAACATGTCCTCCTCCGCCTTCATCTTCTCTCCCCCCGCCGACGTCTTCACCGTCGCGCGTCCCGTCGAAAAAGCGAGGGCCGGTGCCGTTCCTTGCACTCCCCCTCGCGCCCCCACTTCCCGCGTCCCTCCCGCACGCCCCCGAGTCCAGCGCACCGTCCACTACGCACACCCCGGCGAGGGGCAGGCACTCGCTGCCCTCCCCTGTTTCTCCCGTGCGAGTGCCAGTGCGCCCGCTCCCTCGACTCCTCCTCGTCTCACCGCTGTCGACCCTCGTCCTCGTCCTCGTGCGCCCCCGGCCCCTCGCAAGGCGCGTGCGTTCTATGTTTCGAAGGAGGCCGCGGCCATGGCTGCGCGCGAGGCCCACGCCGCTCAACCCCCCCGTCCTCGCTTCGTCCACTAGTTCGAGGGCACGGGGGAGCCGCGATCGCCGACCTCTCGCCGTCGCGGGGAGTCCAAGTTCTGAGGGATCCTGGGTGCTTTGGAGGCGGGTTTTGACGTAGATAGACGATTCCGAGATACGGGCGCATGCAACGGTGAGCGCGCTCATTTCGCCGCCGGGGACTGCTGACAACACTTCTTGTTTGATTTGCAGGTGCCACTTTCGCGTTTCTGAGACGGATCGGAGGATCTGAGACCAGGAGACTTCGCTTGGTCAGCAATCTGCGTACGTCCGTTTCCTCCACTATGACGTCATCTGCTTTGGTCGGGGACGGGATTGGCCGGTCTCAGATCCTGCCTTGACATATGACTTTCCTTCCTCGCTGTTTCATAAGTACGAGCTTGGCTAACAAAGAGATACATTCCTTTCGTAGGACCCGCTTCCGCGTCGCCGCCTCCGCTGCAATGGGCCATCAACGTAAGTCTTCTGTTTCTGCTATTGGCTTCGGCGCGGGGGCGTGCATCGGAACGGCCGCCGTGTGCACGCTTCCCTCGTCGGAGGTGATGGCTTCAACTCGTGTCCTTGAATGACGCTCACGGAACTTCTTCACAAGGTATACCCGTGCCCCTTGTGCTTCGGCACAAGGGGCACTCCTCGTCGCGGTGGAACCGAGAGCTTCTCTCTACATATGATAACGCGTAAGTCGTATTTCCTCTACCGTGCGATTGGCTGTGGCGGGGGCAGTGAACGTCGTTGGCCGGCTTCGGAATCCAATCTCGTCATCAGCTTTCAACTTCTTCCAGCGTTCCTTCGTTTTCCCGTTTGACTGACGACCTCGAAATCTGCCCTAGGTCTCATCGCGCCTCCGGGCGCGGATATTCCACAACGTGAGTTTATTCTACTCTGCCCGACCTTCGGCGCTGGGGGTGTGCGCTGGCGGCCACCAGCTGTACGCTTCTCGTGTCGTTGTGAGCGGCGTCATTGTTTTCAAATATCGATGCTGACCGACACTACTCTTTCCAAGGTGTCGCTTGCCGCCCCCTGTGCTCGCGCACAGGGGGCACCGTGGCGTATGCCTATCGGGGGCCTATAATATCCTTGGGACGACTAGTGGTCATATGGTAGGTCCCTTTCCTCTCGTTTCTCTTTCTCATCGGGCTCATGTTCGAGTGTCTATCCGATTAGGCTCTGGCTCCCATTCCGATCGGACTTGGAGTTTCAATACTTGCTTGTACTCTGCCTCTCTCTAGAGTCTCCTCTATTTCTCTCTATTCCTTTTCCTCTCTCTTTCTCTCTGCCTTTTTCCTCTCTGCACCTCGCGAGACCTACTTAGAAACTCGCTCAAAACTAATAATGCGTCCTTGACGAGGACGCCTCCATTTGCTCATTCCCCTTGACGAGGGGCCCTTCTCTCTCTCAACTGTATATACTATAGACTGGCTGGCGCCGCGCGGCACCATACCCGAGGGCGAGCGTTGTCTGCACTTGGCACAGCGCGGGGGGTTGGTCGCCTCCGCGGCTCAAGTCTGCCACTAGCTGCAGACGACCCTTCCGCTAGGTGTTTTCCATCTCTAATTATATTGTACCACACTTGAAGTAATTGTCAAGCTAATCTCCCCCTTCTTCGCCCCCGTCGACTCACCAAAGAGGAGAATTTCAAGGGCTGAAAGATGAGGGCGCGTCCCATAAAAATCTATCTGGAATATCAATCGGCGATGGAATGGTTTGTGCTTGGATGAAGACTTGTCGTTCGTAAGCCGGGCTTCTGCAGCTTGAGCGGGAGGAAACCGGCGCATACAGATTTCACCTGCCCTGGGGCTCCCTGGGGACGGTCAGGACGCATTCTAGCCGGATGCTCCTTGCCCATCTTATTAGATCTTATTGAAACCGATGGCGCAAGATCGGCACATCCAGTGAAATGAAGTGCCATCATGTGTGGTTTATCGAAGTGAGCTCACGGGTTTTTTGATACATGTAAGGAAGCGTGAATGGTCCATGCGCCATACTAAGTAATTACTGCGGCATTACGGTCTCCAAGCTGATGACCCTATGGAACAGCCATATTTTTCGCCTGAAGGACATGTACTCATCACACATCATGTATAGTTTGCTTTAGGTAGCTTGTTTCTCAATATTAGCGCACCACGAGTGTAGTGAGCTTGCTTTAGTGTCGCTAATAGCCATGATATTTGGCTAGCAGGGAATTATCCCCGACTAGACATATGCCAACTATTAGGCTCCGTTCGGATCCAATTCTCAGGGAAACATGTTTCCCTGAAAACCGTCTTCGGGGAAAACTGGAGAGAGACCCTGAAGCGTAAAACCGTTGTTGTTCGGCGCCAACGATTTTCGCGACATCCTACACGGCCGGAAGTCCTGTTCAGGACTCCTGAAGTCCAGCGGTTGTAGAGCTGGGGCCTGTTTGTCCCAGATTTTTTGGCCCGAATCATGCCAATAAATTTGGAACCCTGCTTCCCCCGTTTGTGTCGCAGGTTGGGGCGTAAATTATGGATGCAAACGGATCCCAGAAATCTCGTATCCAGCATTTTCATTTTGTGATATCCGCGGGTGAAATTTTGGATACCACATGGAGCCAAAATTTGCGCCGTTGATCGCGATATTCCGGCATGTCCTTCACGCAGTTGCGAGGTTAGGTATCTTACGTGTGCGGGCCCAAGTTTTTTTGTAAGGCTTGCTGAGATTAGGAAGTATGTACACATAAAAATAAACACATGAGAAGTAATTACTGGTGAGAGTGGCGCGGGGATCGCTCGCGCTCATACGTGAAGCGCTGCTGAGTGGGCCGAGTCGCGGGTGCCAC
>KL198024.1:436134-465848 GCA_000697705.1 Botryobasidium botryosum FD-172 SS1 | reverse complement strand
GCGGGCGTTGTCTGCACTCGGCAGAGCGCGGGGGAGGGGGGGGTTGGTCGCCTCCGCGGTTCAAGACTGCCACTAGCTGCAGGCAACCTTTCCGCTAGATGTCTTCCACATCGTACTAGATTCGACGGCGGTATATTTCTTCTTTTATCAAGGGGTTCGAACACCCTAACACTGACGATCGCACAGTACTGCTCCTCGCACCATCCCGGTGCTTCGATGCAGACGATAGACTCTAGTTTTCAAGCGCGCCCCAACTCTCGCCGCGGGCAGAATCTCCAAATCAGAAGTGTTCTTGGGTGCAGCATGCCGAGAGGGATGTTCAACAGGCGAATCTGGGGTCGACAACAAAGTGGATTTTTTGTACCCGGAAACGATCTCCACAACTTGGCAGATTACGGAAGATATCAAAAGTACACTTGCACCGGCTCGCCGCTCTGTACTCAGGGGACCGTAAGAGGTCATATTCGGAGAAAGCATACGGTGCCCTGCGGTCGACGGGGGCGGGCCGCGGGATCACCTCGTATGCTCAGATTCAAGAAGCACCGTGTAGCATCGCAAGCGAGGGAAAAAGAGAGAGGACCCGTCCAGGGCGACTAGCGATCTGCGCTGATGTCGTAGCCATGCATATGGCTTGCGTGGCGATCGCGCTACCCCAAGAGCTGAGCGCTGAAATTGCAATCCCGCCGCCCGCGACGGCAGCGCGCGCCGACTGCGGAAGCAGACATGGCCAGCCGCTCGTTTCTCCCGCTCCCACCTCTCGGATTCAACGCAACCATCTAGATCTGCATCGCTCGGTGCTCGAAATATTCAAGTAGGACTAGTACTGCTAGCTGTTGTGGCTAGCAGATTGATTGCCAATATATTAGGGGCGTTCAGTCCCGACAGCTGCTTCCGGCTTCTGAGAACAGCCAACCGAAAGCTTCCCCCAGAAGCCGCTGCCAGAACTGAACGCCCCGTCCTCTCGCGGATTATGCCAGCTTCTGGGAAACAATAAGCGCCCATCGTTGAGGCTGCAGGAGCTGATTATGTAATGATCTACTCAACGCCAGCTAATCGAGTGATCAGCACTTCAGTAACAAAATAATTAGAGCACCTTATTGTACCGTGTGTGTAGAGTTTGAGCGCATGTATTTACCACACTACCCATATTACACTACCTTTAGCTCAGTTTTTCCCCCTCAAATGCACGCGATTGCTCACTTTTTTTTTTTAGCTGTAAACCAATTTTCCAAAGCCTGCGCGCAAAAGCTCGTCAAACCGCAAAAGCAGCGTGCCCAAGCGCGGTAGAAGCAGTCCATCCCCCTGTATATGCTTTTCTGTAACTCATTCTCAGATTCTGTGGGATCCTAGTTGGCATATCCAGCAATCCAGGTCATGTAAGCACTCATTTCCGCAACGCCGAGAAGTGTTCTGCCATGAAAAAAAAGAGCAGATCTCATGTCTTAAGGGGAAATGAGCATTTATTTCCATACAGAAAACCCTCTGGGGCTGTTTTATGGCGTGCACACCTTTTTTCACTTGCGTTGGGTGTTATTACCACTTTTGGACTCCGGGTATTGGTTTCCGAGAGCAACCGGTTAACCGGACGTCTTACATAAACAAGCGCGGCTTGTGGGAAGTTGCTGTTTGAAAAAGCACCTCGATGCGGTGCTTCTGACAAGCGGCTTTCGGCAGCAGCTGGATCCTCCCGGAAGCAGGGGGCGCTGTCGGGACTGAATCCCCCTATTTACTGGAATGGTAGCTGTTCAACTACTAATATTAGGCGATAAAGCAAGCTCAAGCGCTCGTGTTTCAGTTCTTTGCGTAGATGGACCAGCACGACGCCCCCATCCATCATCTCACCGATGACGCCCTTTTCAAGATTTTCGAGGCATGGTATCTGTTTTACGAGTTCTGGGGAAAGCGCATCATACGTTTAGCACAAGTCTGTCGTCGCTGGAGAGGGCTAATACTTACGTATCCTCTCTTCTGGACACGCCTGCACTTGTCTTGCATGGACCGCGATCCCATCGGTGTGGCCAAGCTGTGAATCGAACGTTCAGGCTCATGCCCTCTTTGGATTTGCATCGAAGAACTCGGTAGCTGGCGCGACGAAGAAGGCTCTGGCGACCACCTCGCGCCCCTCATTGTGAGGACCCTCCAAGGGAGCGTCAGTCGCTGGGAAGACCTTTGGATCACTGCCGCACCTCCAGATCTTGCGCTTTTCTTTGGGATTTGTAGAGGGCCTGTGCCCAAACTCCACCGTACGCAGATTATTGTCCCCGACGAGTACAATGTTCAAACCCGTGTGGCTTTGCCTATCGCGTTTGAACGGGAAGATTGCCCAGCAGGGGAGATGATTTTGAAGATATCAGACAGCCTTAACCTCCACATTCCTACATTCCTGCCATCATTCTCCTTCCAAGTCACCACTCTCAAGCTCAAGCTCAAGTATCACGATACTGCCGATGCAATCCTCGATCTTCTCCAGGCATGTCCCAATCTCACTCACTTGGATGTGCATGGATGGTGGTCCCAGGGGATAGGCCGGCCATCGCGTTCGCGGTCCCACATGTTAACCATGGTACATCTGGTTGATCTGAGCATACGCGAGATTTCGAGTATGACGCATCTTTTCGACTTTCTCATACTTCCTTCGTTGCGTTGCTTCAAATTCTCATACCAGCGCGACTGGGAAGATCCGCTATCCGCCGCTGTCACCAAGTTCCTCCGACGTCACGACGAACTCACGACCCTCACGCTAATCAGTGACGTTCGCCTCCGAGATGATAATGCCCCCAGTCCACCCAACCTGACCCAAATTGTTCTTCCCCACGTTACGACGCTATTCGTGCAGGGAGGGAGTTTTACTCCACATATCCTTCAGCGTTTGCATCTACCGCGCCTCGAAACACTTAACACAAAGGATATCTCAAGCAGCGCGGTTACATATTTTATGCAGAACTCCGCGTGCCTATGCACCGCTTCGCTTTCCAATATGTTCGTTTTGGAGTTAGGCTTGGGCTCCGCCACAAACACGCCTCTCTCCGCGCTTTCGCTTACATCCCTCGAACTCTCCCTCATGTCCAGCGATCCCATCCACGTACATTTCCCGCATCTGGCGACCCTCCTCATACACGGACATGGCTGTCCCAACACCGCAGGAGTCTCGTTACAACACTTGGTCGAGCATTCCTCTCCTCCTCTCGTCTCCCTGGTACTCATTTCGAAGCAAGTTACGGACGACGAGCTTCTTTGGTGCTTGGAGAAGCTCCCACTTATTCAAAAACTCGAACTGGTCGATTGTCCCAATATCTCGGATACTTTTCTTAGAGCCCTATCAGCTTCCCGCGTGTCAGACGGCCACGACAGCTGCCTTATTCCACAGCTAAGGCTGATTGGGTTGACGCGTATGGCGCACATGGCGCCCGAAGCAATAGTGGATATGCTCTCGGCTCGCTGCAACACGCCTTTTACGGAGCCCCCGAGGAGAACCATGCGGAAATATGGGGATCAAGGACGGTCTGGTTTTCTGCAGAGACTTGGTCCGACTTACCAGTGCCCCGTTGAGGTAACCTCAAACGTCGTTGTTCATCGAGATCAAAAATAGTACTGAAGCTGCCCTCCCTCAGCCGCGAGATATCACCTCTGCCATCGTTGAATAAACAAGATATCTGGTCTGGCGAGTGTAGACTCGGGCACCGTAACACGCGGTAAGGGTATGGCTCAAACAAGACCTTTTCGACCTCGTTTTTCGAAAGTTGTCATGTACGTAGCCGGGAATCCACTCGAACGGACAGCGTCACACCCTCGTCAATGTCTTATGCCGGAGTCTTGAGCAATCAGTGTCAGCCGCCTTGGATTCACGCAGTGGAGATAGGTATAGCTAAGGCACGATTCGAAAGCATACGTCAAATGTCGGTGATGAAGTTGGAGTTGGACGCGACCCTGAGCAACTCAACGCAGGCTCAAGCGCGCATGATCACCATCTCTTGCGTGTGCGAAGACCATTGATATCGGAAGAAATTAACAGAGCCCTTCCCTTGCACCTATTCCGCTCATATTCTGCTACTGCTAGGACGCTGTTCCCATCCCAACCACGAGCTGCTCCCTACCCAAACGCTCAACTCCAAGCAAATAGCAGGCTATAGTGCTCCCTCTCAGCATGAGAGTGGAAAACAGAATTGGCAGTCATGGTGAAAGAGTGCGACATTCGGGACGTTGAGCCTCAGTTTCTAATACCCTGCAGCGCAAACCCGAAGGGTCGGAAGGTGGGGGACCGAAGGGCCACAAAACCGTTGCCTCTGAGCCCACCTGCTTACCGGGGACGGTCCGAACGTGCTGATGGTGGTTTGTTGCCGACTACAGCCTTCATCATTCCAGCTTTCTCACGAAACCTATTAATCTTAGCTGAGTTCTCCATGAGGGAAAGGCTACTGGTACTTACTGTAAGTCTGTAACTGAGTTCGGCTCTCTCCAGGCAAGCTCCAGGAACGCGTAGAAATCCCTTCAAGCCGGAGATGCCAGGAATGTTGATCCAAACGGATACGTAGATGCTGGTGGCTTCGACACTTCGTCCACTCAACTTTCAAGAGTATGCACTTCGAACATCAATCGAGGTAGATCGACAGCGAACGAAGTATAGGGAGCAACATTAATGGAGGCCTGTCCGACAAAATCGTGAAGAAATCGGCCGGGAGATAGACGCGTGAGAGTCGGGTCGGGCGTCGGGGCTCGGATCAGACGGAGTGTGCGAGTACGATCACGATCAGCGAGCGATATGATGCGGATACAAAGCTTATAAGTAAGGCCCCATCTATCTCTCTGCAGCTCCCACCGGCGTTCAGTACTACCATCTACCTTTTATCCAACCGCCAATTTCTCAGTAATATCTAACCATGGTGGGCAGATTCTCTCGCTTTCCCAGACAGCTTTGAGCGCGACCTGACTCTCTGTGCATCGCAGGGCGTTCTCGATATTGTTCCCGTACGTTGTCGTGCTATCATACCCGCTCGGATCGATCGTATCCATTCATGTCTCGGTACAGGCTGGCGTGTTGACAGGCGATAACGTTCGAAAACTCTTCGAATACGCCAAAGAAAATAATGTGCGTTTTGCTACTGTTATGCAGCTGCCGATTTCGATCCTAATAAGCGCGTGTTGCAGTTTGCTATCCCTGTGAGTTTGCACGCGTATCACAGGGAGTTTCCCTGCGGTGCTCAACACTATCCCTGTCTCATGCGCATCCACTCTAGGCCATTGTACGTACATCTCTTGCCTCCAGTCTCGACGAAATTCAAAGATTGAGTCATTTCTATTCTTAGAACGTCACATCCTCGTCAACTGCGAACGCTGTTCTTGAAGCCGCTAGGTACGATTCGGCTACCGACGCTCTTTCGTGGCAATCTTTGCTAACAAACTCACAGAGACATCAAGGCACCTATCATCATCCAAGCTTCCCAGGGCGGTAGCGCGTACTTTGCTGGCAAGGGCCTCGCAAACGGCAAGCAGGAGGCTTCTATCCTCGGTGCCATCGCTGCTGCCCGCCACGTTCGGACCGTCGCAAAAGCCTACGGCGTGTACGTCTCTCTCACTTCGTACCCCTTTCCCCTGGCCTCAATGGATCTATTTCAGCCCCGTCGTCCTCCACACCGACCACTGCGCGCACAAGCTCCTCCCCTGGTTCGATGGCATGCTCGACGCCGACGAGGAATATTTCAAAGAACACGGCGAGCCACTCTTCAGCTCGCACATGCTCGATCTCTCCGAGGAGCCCAAAGAGGAGAACATCAAGACGTGCGCCAAATACTTTAAGCGCATGAGCAAGCTAGGCCAGTGGCTCGAGATGGAGATCGGTATCACCGGCGGTGAGGAGGACGGTGTCGATAACACGGGCGTCGACAACGCCGCCCTGTACACGCAGCCCGAAGACATCTTCGAGGTGTATGACGCGCTCTCCAAGATCAGCCCCAACTTCAGCATCGCCGCCGCTTTCGGAAATGTGCACGGCGTGTACAAGCCTGGTAATGTCAAGCTCCAGCCTGAGATCTTGGGCCACCACCAGAAACACGTTGCGGCGAAGATTGGCGGGAACAACGCGAAGCCTTTGTAAGTTCCGACTCTATGCACTACCGCCGGATTCTCTTTATTCATATTCGCTGTTCAAGGTACCTCGTCTTCCACGGTGGGTCCGGCTCCACAAAGGAGGAGATCGCTCTTGCCGTCTCCCACGGCGTCGTCAAGATGAACGTGGACACCGGTTCGTCCAGTGCCGTTCTGCTGCCCCCCGCTCGGGCATTGACCCACCTTTTTCGATCCAGATACCCAATACGCATATCTCGGCGGTATCAGGGACTTTATCCAGAGCAAGAGCGCTTATCTCCAATCGCAAGTCGGAAACCCCGACGGCGAAGACAAGCCCAACAAGAAGGTAAAGTTCAAGCCGGATCAACGCAACTCGTTGTTATTGACATCTTTGCTTATAGTACTACGATCCCCGTGTCTGGGTCCGCGAAGGCGAGAAGACCCTCGCTGAGCGCGTCAAAGTGGCTTGCAAGGATCTTGGCAACGTCGGTACGTACTTCTCAGGTGGTTTTCCGACGAAGCCATAGCTAATGCATCCCGCCGTTACTACAGACCGACTGTAGGCGACGAGGTAGATGATCGAACTCTTTGATTTTGTCTGTAAACTATGGTGGTGATATACCGCATGAAAGCAGCGTGCTTGTCAAATCTACTGGGCGCCGTGAAAGTGAGGCAAGAAATGAAAAATAAAATAAAATAAAATAAAATAAAATAAAATAAAATAAGAGAACCTTCCACGCTGCCCCGAGCCGGTCTGAGTCCGATCCGAGCTGGTCCGAGCCGGTCTGAGCCGGGCCGGCAGTGATCCATTGAACTCAACGCCGCGTGATGCAATAATGCTGGTCCCTAACCCCTAAGATTAAGGCTCTCGCCATCCATCGCTCGTCGCTGGCCGCCTTCGTTCTTTGGACATTCAGGACTCTTTTTTTCTGCTAACGACAACGACGCCATGTCCCAGCCCATAGATCCCTCTTTCACTGGCAGCTCCACCAGCTCATCCAACTCGTCCACCCGCGGCACGCCCTCGACTACCGAGCCATTTGCATACCAAGCTCGCCTGCTCGATAAATCCCTCTCTCGTGCGACCGCCCAGCGACCTACGACGATTTTTACACCACCTGTCGGCGCAACGAGGAGATGGATGCCTCACCACCGACCATCCGCAAGCGTCGACGCCGCTCAGAGGCTGAAGCTTGATAGCAGACCGCGACTCGGGGGCCCAGACTACTTGGATGGGCGCAAATCGCCGGGTGGTTTTATTTCGAATAACCTGCTAGGCGATCCAATACGTCGGTCTCCATCACCAGACAAATTTAGGCCTGCAGCCGACTTGACGCCCACAACCCCATTGACCGAGTCTATGAGACCAAGTCCACGGCGACCAGTCAGCTGGACTGCGTCGCTGAGATCAAGTGGAGCACCAACTACAAGCACCCCTATATCGGATTATTCGCAAGCCCCCTCACCGCTCAATCCCCCAGACTCCATTTCTCCTCCAGCATTCAAGCGGTACACATCGGAACTCCGCACCACCTTTACAGACTTTAAAGAACTACCGCCCACACCACCCAAGACCAATGAACCCACGCCCACGCCCCTCAGTCGTAGCCCTGCTGTACATAGCAAGACGTGGGGTTATGCACAGCTAGATCTTAGCCCAAAGCTTTCTGAAACTCGCAACCTGCCACAATTCCCGCCACCGACTTCGCCGACGAAACGAATGGCGTCCCCATTTCAACCCTCCGCTGAGGTGATGAAACCGGGGAGTTCTGCAGCCGCTTCTCTTACTCGACAGAATAGCGCCAGGTTGGAGCGTGTGCGGGGACAATGGGAGGAGCGCGCGCGGACGGAGGGATCATTTGGTACACCCCCAGATCGAGACAGTGCACAAACTCTACCGACAGTACGCACGCGCCGCTCATATACACTTGAAAGCACCAAGACATCTCCTCGAGACACCTTTTCCTCGACCACCCCATCCCTCCCCACGACGCCCATCTCGCTCAAGGACCCAGGTCCTATACCTGCCACCCTTCCTGCAACTACACCTGCTCGCGATCCAATGTCGCCGACGCCCTATCGCAGCTCGTTTATGAAGAAGCGCGGTGCGTACGCGCCTGGCCTCGGCATCGGACGCAAACTCGGGCAGCACCTTCCGCGAATCGCGAGCGGAGATGGAAACGAGAATTGGGAAGAGGAGGAAGCGAGGGAAAGGGCGAGGGAGAGGAGGAAGCGGGAGAGAGAGCGGTATCGAGCGCCGTCGCCACCACCGCCTGCGAGCCCTGCTCCGGACGAGTTGGTTATACCTGGGATTACGACTGCCCCGGACGTACAGGGTGTCCCCGGTCGTCTCCGCCTCTCCCGAGAGAACAACCCAACGACACCCGTTACTTCTCCTTTACCGTCTGCCCGTCTGGGAATGTACGGGCTTTGGGCCGACAAGCAGAGACATTTGCTACAGGCGTACGAATACCTGTGTCACGTCGGCGAGGCACAGCAGTGGATCGAGGGGTGTCTCGGTGAGGAGCTTGGATTTGGTGTAGTGGAAATGGAGCAGGAGATGAGGAACGGCGTTGTTTTGGCCAAGCTGGCAAGAGTGTGGGAGGGGGAGGGAGCTGTGAGACGGATTTTCGAGGTCCGCTTTCCCATATTCCAACGCCCTGCCCTTCTTGCCTGACTCTGTTTGCTTCTGTGACACCAGCATCCCAAACTGCAGTATCGGCACTCGGATAATATCCATATATTCCTCGTGTTCGTCAGACGCGTCAAGTTACCCGAATGTTTCATCTTCGAGCTTACGGATCTGTACGAGAAAAAGAACTTCCCGAAAGTTGTATACTGTATACACGCGCTCAGGTACGTGGAGCCCTTTAGAATGACATGGGTCATGCCATCTAATATTCTTGATTGCCCTCAGTCATCTACTCGCGCGTCGAGGCATGGCTCAGAAGATTGGGAATCTTTTGGGTCGGCTTAAGTTCTCGGATGATCAACTCCAACAGACCCAGAGGGGCCTGAACGCTGCTGGTGTTTCTATGCCCAACTTCGGTAATGTCGGAAAGGAGCTCGCAAAGGAAATTAATGAGGAGCCGGAGGTGGAAGAGGAGACCGAAGATGAACGTAAGTAAAATCTCTTTCCAGTGCAACATCATCTGGAACTAATGCTGGGCTATTTCTATAGGGATTAATCGACTGTTACACGAAGAAGTTGGCTCTATCACCGCGTTTCAATCAACTGCACGCCGGTACCTCGCTCAGAAAGCTGTTGCTACCAAGCATGCTCGTATGCGATTAGCAGAGCGCTCGATAGTCAAGCTTCAGGCCCGCGCCCGAGGTCTAATCGTTCGCCAGTCCATTGTGCAATCGCGGAGGGATCGCTCGCGTCTTGTTCCGTGGGCCATCTCGCTACAAGCCGCTGCCCGAGCAGTTCTTACCAGGAGAGCTTGGCGCGCGCGAGTTTTACGGATACGTGCTGCCCAGAGACAATTTGTCAAGGTCCAGGCTCAGGCTCGGGGTGTATTGGAGCGCCGGAAATATGCGCGGCTGAAGACGGCGCTGAGGTCCACCAAATTCTCGATTATGGGTCTGCAAGCTGTTGCGCGCGCAAAGATTGCACGGAGGACGCACCAAGAAGCAACCAAGAAGCTGGAAGTTCCAATTGTCGTGCATGGTGTCGTGGGGCTGCAATCGATGGCGAGGGCCTTGTTGGTAAAGAAGAAGGCGCAGAAGCAGGTGGAGAAGTTCGCTCAGGTGCAGATGAACATTGTGGGGATGCAAGCGCACCTTCGAGGGGCGCTTATTCGCAAGCGGGTGCGAAATCAGCTTGCCAAGCTAGATGACGCGGTGGATGTGGTGGTCCGGATCCAGGCTGCTTGCAGAGAGTTTCTGGCACGACAGCGGCTGTTGGCGCTCATCCGAGGCTTACGGGCTGCTTCACCGATGGTTGTTGGTCTGCAGGCGCGCGCGAAAGCCAACCTTGCGCGCAAGGCCCACAAGGAACTCAGCAAAGCATTTGCGGTCCCCCAGACTGCTGCAGTCGTGAACTCAGTGCAATCACTAGCACGAGCTGCTTTGGTTCGCAAGCGGCAGCGAGACCTTGCTAAACGCCTCGACTTTGCTGCGCCAGATGTCACTGGGTTGCAGGCAGCTGCACGCGGCGCTCTTGTGCGGAACGACTACTGGGCGTGGCGGGATCACCTCCACAACAGTCAAGACGAGGTGATTTACCTCCAAGCGCTGTTCCGCGGTTTGCTAGAGCGCCGTCGTTTCCGAGCCAAGATGGAGTACTATCACGCCAATTTGGACAAGGTCATCAAGATCCAGTCGCTTTTCCGAGCAAAAGAGCAAAGGGAGCAGTATCGCCAGCTGACCATGGGTCAGAACGTCAACGTTGGCACTATCAAGAACTTCGTTCACCTCCTGGATGACTCGGAAGCCGATTTTGAAGACGAGATTGAAGTTGAGCGGTTGAGGAAGAAGGTCGTTGAGAGTATCAGGGACAACCAAGCGCTGGAAAATGACGTGAACGAGCTGGACGTCAAGATCGCTTTGGTCGTGCAAAACGTCAAAAGTTTCGAGGAACTTATCCGGGCTCGGCGACGACATGGCGCGGAGAGCGCCGCTGCGCATGCTGCTAGAGCTTCGGTCCTTGCTGCCCACGGTGACCCATTTGCCGGCCCTAACACTCTCGACCAAGCCACGAAACGCAAGCTTGAGCTCTATCAGCAGTTGTTCTACCTTCTGCAGACGAAGAGTGAATACTTGGCTCGGCTGTTCTTCCTGCTATCTCGAGGAAGCGTTCCGGAAAAAAATGCACGAATGGCCGAGCGAGTGGTACTCACTTTATTCGGTTATGGTCAAGACCGAAGGGAGGATTATCTCCTGCTGAAGCTTTTCCAGGTGTGATTCAAAAGCGTTTTTTGCCTCCCTTCATCGCACTAACATGCTCTTGCGTTACTAGCTTGCTATTCACGAGGAAGTCAAAGCTGCCACCACGGTTGATGAAATGATGCAGGAGAAGCGCACATATCTCAACGTCGCCGTTCACTACGTCCGCCCCAAACAAGTAGCTTTCGTTCGAGACATATTGCAAGTAGCCATCAAGGAAGTTATTGAACAAGAAGACCTTGACCTTGAAACGGATCCTGTGGTCGTACGTACTTAAACATTTCATCTCGGAAAGCTCATTCATTGTGCCTTTATGTAGATATATCGTACCCGGATCAATGAGGAAGAGATGCGCTCTGGTAGGGTTAGCAACAAGAAGAAGGATGTATCATACTACGAGGCAGTCATAGATCCAGAGACACGACCCGAGTTCATCCAACGTACGTGGCGCAACTTTCACCGACAAAACGAGCTCTCTTGAAATTTATCGTGTTTACATAGATCTACGAAAACTACAAGTGCTAACCAATGTTTTTGTCCACACCCTCACAACGTCCACAAAGAAGATGCCGTATGGCATGCGCTGCATCGCTCGGGAAATACTGATAGCGCTCAAGGTAACCTTACTCTGGCTCGATTTCGGGTCGACGATTACTCACTTTGAACTCTTAGATTAAATTCCCTGATCAGCCTGACGAGGTGTACGCTGCTGCATTGGGTAAACTTATTTTCAACCGATACATTAAGCCAGCCATCCTGTAAGCCATCACATTCGGCAAATTCTTTAGCATATTGCTAATATCTTCCATGATTCAGCAATCCGGAGACTTTCGACATCGTACCCAACACTATTGGCGCAATTCCGCGCAAGAATTTGGCCGAGATTTGCAAGATGCTCGGGCAGATCTCAACTGGACTTCCCTTTGGCGACGAGGAACCATGTCTCCAGCCGGTAAACACATATGTGTCTGAAGCAATTGTGCTATTCAATAATTGGTTCATGGAAGGTGCGCACCTCCCGCCGTTATCCCTATTGCTGATAGGGGCTCATGGACTTTTCGCCGCACCAGTTGCTGATGTTCCCGATGCTGAGACTCATTATCACGCACACGAGTTTCTGGATGTCACCGTTCAGCCAAAGCCCATTTACATCTCTCCAAACGAGGTATACTCGATGCATTCGCTATTAGCCCAACATTTGGATGTCCTCGTAAGCAGCCTATCTCCCTTCGTGTTTGTTCCATTTGCCCACATCAAAAACGACATATTACTCTAGGCTTCCGATCGCGCAGACCCTCTTCGGGCAATCATCCACGACCTTGATGGCGTGCCTAACATCGGAACTGAGGATCTTAAGGATGCCAGGGATAGAGCGATCACGCTTGAGCTCACAAACCGGTTTGCCTCCGTAAAAGGTACTTCTTGCTGCCACTCGATTTTGTGCCAATATTTTCGCTAAACGTACCGCTATTCAGATCCACATGCAGACGAGAAGGCTCTCTGGGTTCAGGCAAAACGCGGCGTGCTTGCCATCCTTCGGGTCCAGCCCGCCAAAGACCTGGTCGACTCTCTCATGGCGCCGGTCAAAGATGAGCATGAGATTCTCTGGGAGGACATCGTGGACAACGAAATCGTGACAGATAGGAAGATAGCCAAGGAGAGACGCATGCCGTCAACCACCGGCGCAGACTCTGCCTACAGGCTCCAAGACATCCGATCGTACGTCAGTCCTCACTCTACTAGAACCGGCATTGACGTATGATGCCCCACGTAGATTATCATTCCGCGAAGTCAAAGCCCATGCTATATTTTTCTTGCTTGAGCTCGAGAAACGAGGCCTTGTGAGCCGCACGGATGGATACCAAGGAGTGCTGAACGCGATCGCGGGTGATGTGCGTAGCAAGCATCGCAAAAGACTACATCGACAAAATGAGATGAAGAGCATGAACCAGGCCCTCTCTCATTTGGCCGAGCAGAAGAAGTTCTTCGAGGAGCAGGTGAACAGTTACCACAGCTATATTGACTCTGCCATGGTCACGATGCAGAAAGGGAAAGGGTAAGATCATTTGCTAGCCATGTACACCACTTTATTAACAGCCATTTTCGCAGGAAAAAACGCTTCGTCATGCCGTTCACCAAGCAATACTTCCACCTTCGGGAGCTTCAGAAAGCCGGCAAGAACCCGCAATTCGGTTCATACAAGTACAGCGCGCAAGACCTTTACGACAAGGGAATCCTGCTATCCATTGACCAATTCTCGCCCCGCCAATTTGATCGAATTGACATAGTGATATCCTCAAACCAAGTCGGCATATTCGAAATGGAGGCAACAAATTCAGCCTCGGGAACCTCCGTGTTGTTCGCTTCAACCGAAATGCGCATGGAAGATCTCTTGCAAGCACAGTTTGAAAATCGTGTTTCTCTCCCGCTGTTCGACCCGCCGAACGTGATGAGATTCAACCTCAACCTGCTGCTATATCAAATCAATAAGAAGTATGGGGTTTATTTCCTTGCTAGCGCTCGCGTTCGACTAACATTTTCGCATCTACCAGATTCTATGTTTGATTTACGCATGCTTGTATACGACTTTCACGATTCCCTGTGTCACTTTTCTTTTTATTCCACCCTGTCTCTGTCTCTGTCATTTCCGCTATCTTTTTCACGCATATTCTTTTTCCTCTGTCCCATCCTTTGTACCACTCTTCTTTTCGATCGGGCTCCATCTCGATTAGACCGATCACAAGGTAGTTTATAGCTGAAAAGCACATGAAACGAACCCAACAGTCAACTGCCCAGTCAAGCCTCAGGCTTACCGCTTTACAGCTACATTGATGATTGAATTTTAGCAAGCAAAAAGCACATACTTTGCACATGGTGATGAGTGCGACCGGATTCAACAAGAACACAAGCGACCGAGCTCGCCACTTACACCACAAGAAGCGCACTGTCCCAGTAATAGAAACAAGTATCAAGCCCCTGTGCGTGGGCCGGCATTTGGGTCAGTGTCGGCCCCCAAAAGCACCCCGTTAGCAAGGTTTTGCCGAAATCCTATGACGAGCGTTGCAAATAAAGGTCTCTCGCACTGCGCATCGCCACAGATTTCGCCTCTGGCGAAACATGAGCGAAAACTCAAGTTTCCCTCAAGTTACCCTCAAGTTACCCTCAAAATACATCCATTCGCGAAACTTGGGCGATAGACCATGTTATCTATCTAGTTACGCCTAAGATAAGCCACAAGTTATCCATAGATTATCTGGCTCTTACATGCACACCATCCGCGGTGCCCCGATTGCGCACGCTCGGGCATTGAAATAAAGTATCATGGAATGCCATAGGCTTCATAAGGTAAATACAGGCAGACCTATGAGGTGCCGTTGGGTGTGTGTACGCCATGGAAGGGCTAGATGGTAATGAATAATGCAATCTCGGTGCGAGAGAGCGAGTACAAAAGAGAAAGAGCCCCGAATTTTCCTATCTCGCACACTAATACAAGTGTGGGGAGGTGAGATATGGCTACACCAAAAACTTGGGGAGGGAGCTTACCCTGCTGCCGTCGGGCCTCGGCCGATTGCCTGGTGGACTTCGTAGGGGTGCCGTTAGAAAATGAAGCCGGTCAAGTGGAAAAAAGAAAACAGACCAAATCGTATCAACTGGACCTCGCGCCAAACTGCGCGCGGACCTCGGGCTGTCTTTAGTCCGCGCTCATGTTGCTAAAATAACCCCGAGGGGGTCTGCGCCTACGTGCAGCCTCGTTTGACGGCGGGCTATAGAAGTGTAGGAAGTCTTCAAATTATATCTCAGACGCACGCGTGTGAGCTTCAAGGTGTGTTGTCGTCGCTGTACTTAGTGCTGTAGTCAACCCTGTTAACGTCAGAAGTAGCGTTTTTTTGTTATCTCGGGAGACGAAAAACCAACCAGACATGTGAAGCAGCCTGCTAACACAATCGCACAGTTCGTGCACGCCTTTGCATGGAATCCTGATAAGTATTAGTCTGAGTCCAGTCATCACTGCTGTACCTCAAAACGCGGTTCGCCTCATCGATGTCTATTTAAACAACATGGGGGCTATTTGAGTAATAAAACGGGTGTAGCAACAATGATACCGCGCTTTCAGAGTCACCCGGTACTGGCTGTTCCCTAGCTGTGTACGCTTGCTACATACCTTTGCTGCCGCAATAGAAAAAACAGTTTGCTCGCAGACGATAAAACCAGCAGTGGGCATTGTGTTTTCTCAACGTTGTCGTGCCACATGTCGCAGCATATCAGCCATCGCCAGCTGATTCTTGAGTGACGTTGTCGCTGCCTGGAAGCAAGAAAGCCCGGCGAGTCCGAGATTTGGGAGGGGAGAAGGTGGCCGTAACTCGTAAGCAGGATGGTGGAGAGCACTTGCATCGATGCTCCATCCACGCTCCATCGATCGCTTATCGTGATCATTACATAACAAAAATTCTGGGAAACTTGAGCATAACTTGATCGTATCTTCTGATTGGGTGTAACACGAGCGGAACATGAGCGTAATCAGAGGTTACGCTCTTGTTTCTCCTTTTCCATAACCCGTGGCGATGCGCAGTGTCGTCAGATCGAATCAAAAGGCATGTACAGCCCCGGCCACCGGTGCTCGATCTGAGGTTTTGAAAAATGGCCAACTCCAGGCCGCCTTCAACACGGCCGCCAACAGTGTTTTCTGCTCGGTAAGCGCGATTTCTCAGCAGCCCCAGCTCCACAAGATCTCGCTTAAGTTGCGCACGGACCGCGTACGTATAACTTGGTGAACTGCGACGCGAGGCCACGTCACCTCATACCACCATCTCCATCGTCCGCTATCGTCGCAGAAGTCCTATCGAGCATCTCGTATCGCTGCGCAGACGCCCTCAGCCCAAGGAAGCAAGGGTAGCTTGGTGGGTTATCCATCTAAACGTCTCCCCGCCTTCATTGCCGCGATTAAACTATGTAGCCACACACTTACAGCTACCTCCGAACACCTTCCCATCCTGCTCTGCTCACGCGCTCTCGTACCCGAAATTTGCGGCAAAAATCCTACAACTACATTAGCTACCCCGTTACGCCGTGGCCGTACCGCCGTTGTTGAATACTTGCGGTTTTTTTTAATAGTTGTCATAGGCTCATATACCATGTCATATACTTGCCCCCTTGCTCTTAATATCATATACTATCTACCCGAAATGTTCGAGAACGGCGGTGACAGCATAAATATTGTAAAAAGAAAGGGGCAGCAGAGAGACGCGGGCTACAAATCTTTTTGTTGGGGTTTTGTAGAGGTCCTGTTGCTGGTATTTGAACAGCATGCTCACCTCGGGGCAAACCCTCGGTGCCAGAACTCGCACCTGAAGCGCGGTGCCGGTATACCCCGTTGATACTTTTTTCTTATGCTGGTGCTCGAACTGGGGTCCCTACTGAGGATAGGGCCCCGGTCCACGCTCACAGCCCTTTGCGCTTCTTGTGGTGTACCCTCGGGCCTCCTCTCACCACAAAGATTGATTATTAGTTGCTCCTCATGCTTTTCCCTCCCCGAGCCTCCGCGTCGTCAGCTGCCAGAACATCGCGTTCCAATGGGTCACTGTCAGCGCAGCAGGCTCTAGCTACTCTCTCCGTCGAGTAGTGCGTTCAAACCAGCACCCTGCATGATGCATAAATAAACCTCTTTCAACGCAGTGCTTCGTTGCGTAGTCAGTCGCACTGTCCTATAGGAATGTATGTCGTGCCTTCCGTGGAGAGTATGTTTGTGTGGGATGGCGTGTTCTTCGTGCACCAAGGTGGGTCAGAATGCCCATCCTTCAAATGCATGCAAACACGCGTCTGGTCGTGATACAGGATACTACGCCTCATCGATGTATGTGGCGCCCCCTTTCCTTATCATTTAATACCTTTGAAGCCAACGATCAGCCCTGTCATACCACTCTCGTGCTTTTGGCTTTTACTCGCGTTCCAGCCTCCGGTTTAGGCTCACATTTAACAACTACCCGGAGAAGGCTCCTGCTGTACATTTCATCACGGACGTGTTCCATCCGCTAATCTCTCAGAAAGACGGCTTATTCTCCCTCGCGCCCCGCATACCAACATGGCTGTAAATCACCATTCAATCCATTCTCATGGTGCTCGTCGATTGACTTGGCCGTGGGCTGTCCTAAATGTGTAGGCCGAAAGAACACCACGTATTCGACGTTTTGCATTGGATCAAAACCGCGTTTAAACGAGACGCCCTCGATCGGTTAAAGGAGAAGGATTGTCTGAATAAAGAGGCCTACAGGTGCGTCACATCCTCGCCCTAATCTGTCTCTTCTATTATTATCTAAATTTGCACTCTCGTAGACTGTGAGCTCTTCTCAGATTCAGTTTCCGGCCTACGCGCTACTATGATGAGTCTATAATAGGTATCGCGAGACAACGTCGTCATTTGTCGCGTTGGCGTCGCAGACAGCCATGCTATCCCAATCGCCCTCGGCCCTGTACGACAAAGATCATCCGTCCCTTGGCGGAAAAGGGCGCGGGGCCATCGTTTTCCATAAGCTGACTGATCGTGAGCTCCAAGAGATGAGAGAGGAAATAGGTGTCCAGAAATGGGAGATCCCCAGTGACTGAGCGTCGTTTGCTTTCGTTTGCTCCTCTTCATCCGGATGTGAGTTTTTCTTCTGCTTGGGAAGGGGGTTTCCTTGCGATGACGTCTTGCTTCATAACAGACCCAATTCATACATTAAAATATCGCCCTTGCTTTGTATACACTTCATACCCTTTCCTCCGAATTCAATGCTAGAACCATAAGCTATAGAAGCCGCCGCCGCCGCCGCCACGGGACTGCCAGCTCCATCTGGGCCAACGACTTTGGCATTCTCGCAGCATGGATAAATCATCTTCACGGCGACTGGTACAACTTCTCTGCGTTGGAAGCTGCCGTGTTCCGAAATTCTGAACGAGTGGCCGCTAGGGTAATCTTTTTCGCACCGTTCTCCCTCATTTGCTACTGGGATACTGAAGCTGGGCTGGAAAGGACGGGCGATATCAACAGCTTCGCCCATTCGAATGCTCCAGCGACTGCCAGTCACGGCCACCTGTAGAGCAACTTGGAGACTTGCGTTTATGACCCCTGGGCCAGAGTTCCCTACACAGGTATGGCCATCTCCAAGGGAAACTCCGAGCCCCAGCATATTGTATACACGGATCTGAGCCTTGCTGCGACTGCAGCCTAACCGAGCACACCCGCGTTCGTGAGCTGTGGATGAAGTCTCGACCTGACACTTCGCAGAGAGAACGTGTGACGACCTTGGTGAAGGCAGAGGGCCTCTGAGGTCTACGCGCGAGCTTACAGTTTAGAGACTGCATCTTCCGCCGCCCAAGTGTCGATAGGGCGACGAGGAGGGCATGCTATGAGAAGCTTGTTGGCGATAGATAGAAAATGGAAATTAAACGACGGCGTCGCCATCGAATGTAGTATGATATGATTAGAGATGGAAAACATCTAGCGGAGAGGTTGCCTGCAGCTAGTGGCAGTTTCGAGCCGCGGAGGCGACCAACCCCCCGCGCTCTGCCAAGTGCAGACAACGGCCGCCCTCAGGCATGGCGCCACGCGGCGGCGGCGGCAACCAGTCTATTGTATATACAGTCAAGGAGAGGAGAGGAGAGGCACCTCGTCAAGGAGCAAGGGGAGATAGAATTGTCCTCGTCAAGGACGATATTTTGTGCGAGTTTCTATGTGGGGTCTCGCGAGTTTGAGAGAGAAAGAAATAGAGGTAGAGAAAGAGAGATGAGAAGAGAGAGATGAGGAAAGTCTAGAGGCAGCATAGGAGAAGAATGGAAACTACAAGTCCGAGAGAAAGATCTAGAGATACGGATGCCTGAATGAGCTCGATAGAATAGCCGACGTGAGACGACGAGAACCTACCAAGCAGCAGCAGCGCGAAGCGGGACCAGACCTCGCTCCGAGACTATCGGCTTCGAGTGGGGGTATGCCCCCTGTGCGCGAGCACAGGGGGCGATGCCCAACACCTTGGAGAAAGTGATATCGGTCAGCACTGATATGTAAAAATAGTGGCGCTGTTCACAACGGCGCAAGAGGTGTACAGCCGGTGGCCGCCAGTGCACACCGCCAGCGCCGAAGGTCAGGCAAAATGAACTGAACTCACGCTACAAAATGTCCGCGCCCAAAGGCGCGATGCGACCTAGTACAAAGATAGAAGCCGTTAGCCAACGGACAAAAGACGAAGAGAGCGAAAGCCGCAGTTAAGCTAGGGTTCCGAAGCCGGCCAACGACGGTCGCCGTCCCCACCACAGCAGACGATGAGCGAGAGGAAAGGTGACTTACACCTTGCATGTGCACAGGTGCCCGCCGGGCTCGCCATGTTACTCAAGAGTGCCCCTTGCGCCGAAGCACAAGGGGCACGAATGGACCTTGCGAAAGAACTTCGTTAGCAATATGCTCGATGATAACTCGAAGCCACCGCCCCGGCGAGAAAGCGTGCACACGGCGGCCGTTTCCGATGCACACCCCCAGCGCCGGGGTCGATGGGGAGAGAGAAGACTTACGTTTACGTTTACCTCGCGCGGCGGCGCCAATGTCGACACGAATCCTGCAAAATAAGATGGTATTCGTTAGCCAAGCTCGTATGAGACAGCGGAGAGAAGTCAAGTGCCAAGGCAGGATCTGAGACCGGCCAATC
Organism: Botryobasidium botryosum FD-172 SS1; assembly: GCA_000697705.1. Taxonomy (NCBI): domain Eukaryota; kingdom Fungi; phylum Basidiomycota; class Agaricomycetes; order Cantharellales; family Botryobasidiaceae; genus Botryobasidium; species Botryobasidium botryosum. The sequence goes on along the minus strand of KL198024.1, from coordinate 446,226 downwards.
CCGTCTCCGACCAAAGCAAGTGATGACGTAGATAGTGAAACAGACGTACGCCCGAAATTGCTGACAAAGCATAATCTTCGTGTCTCAGGTCTTCAATGTCTTCCGCCGAGTCGCAAAAAAACCTGTGAATGAAACAGAAAGTGTTGTCAGTTGCACAAGCTGCGCAATGAGCCCGCTCACCGTTGCGTGCGAACGCATCGCCGGGATCACCTTCAGAAACCACCTCCCCAAGAAGATCCTTCAGAAATCAACGCAACCCTTGCCTTGACGAGCGCTCGGCGACCGCGGTTCCCCCGTGCCCTCGAACTGGTGGGCGAAGCGAGGGCGGGGAGGCTGAGCGGCGCGAGCCTCGCGGGCAGCCATGGCCGCGGCCTCCTTTGAAACATAGAACGCGCGCGCCTTGCGAGGGGCCGGGGGCGCGCGAGGACGAGGATGAGGATCGGCGGCGGTGGGACGGGGAGGAGTCGAGGGAGCGTGCGCACTCGCACTCGCACGGGAGAAACAGGGGAGGGCAGCGAGGGCCTGACCCTCGCCGGGATGTGCGTAGTGCATGGTGCGCTGGACTCGGGGGCGCGCGGGAGGAACACGGGAAGTGGGGGCGCGAGGGGGAGTGCAAGGAGCGGCACCGGCCCTCGCTTTTTCGACGGGACGCGCGACGGTGAAGACGTCGACGGGGGGAGAAGAGATGAAGGCGGAGGAGGACATTTTATGTGTTCGTTATGGGTGGGTAATGTTCAAATCGCGTGAAGGCTGGTAAGCGGGAGCGAGATGATGGTGGTAGCGGGTTAAGCTGAAGAGCGAAACTTTGCCACCCCCGCGAGGTTTATATACCCCTTCTGTATCTGTGTATTTGGCATGCATTACGAAAGCGGCGAAAAGGTCTGGCCAGCTTGAGGCTCGAAGTCTCAGTTGTATCTGAGACTTATGGTGACGTTATCGATACAGGGTCGGCGCGTGAAGATCCCGGTCGCCGAAAATGTCCATGCACATCTGCGTGATTGCTCTCCAAGTCGCTCTTGGCTGAGTTCAAAGGGCGTCGCAAACGGGATCCTGCATGGTGGTGGTGAGTGTAGACGACGACGACGGCGGCAGAGTTTGATCGTCGATCACCACATAGCCACCGGAGGTATGGGGGTTTTAAGCGCGGGCCGCATGACGAGTCCCGTGCTGACGATGAGCCTACTCCCATGTACGATTGGATGACTCTGTCTAGGCTAGATGATTCCCTACCTAGTTAGTAACCAAACTGGCTGTCGTGCATCATTACTGTTCCATAGGACCATCGGCTTGGAAACCATAACGAGGCCCTAGTAAGTAGTACTAATGTGCCCGTACGGACCATTCACGCTTCCTTGCAATGCATCGAAAACCGGCAAGCTTATTTCGATGAATCCTGCCAATATTACAGCTCGCCCCTCTCTCCATCGTCCCGACTCCTTTGCTTAGATCACCAGCGCCGATAATACGGGCAGGGTGCCCGGGCTAGAACCCAAACCCGTTATCCTTATCGTCTACAGAACGTCGCGACCGGTGGAATCTTTGCGCGCCAATTTCCTCCCGCTCTCTGAAGCGGCCGAAGCCAGGTTTTCTAACAGCAAGCCTTCAGCCAAGCACAACCGCTCCATCACCCGTGTGACTTAACATTCCAGACTGGTTCTTATGAAGCGCGTGTTCATCTTTCGGCCAGTCGGATTATCCGCCTTGGCAGGCGTCAACTCGCCACCAAGTCCATAGCCTACAGGGAAGCGATATTTATGCCACCCTCAAAGGGAGTTCAGTGCTCGTTGATCCCAGGAGAAGAGGGAGATCAACGTGGCGACATCACCGTCGAGTGTAGTACGTATAGTATACATAATTAGAGATGAAAAATATCTAGTGGATGGATTGCCTGCATATAGTGGCAGTCTCGAGCCGCGGAGGCGACCAACCCCCCGCGCTCTGCCAAGTGCAGACAACGCCCGCCCTCACGCATGGTGCCGGCCGGCGCCAGCCAGTCTTTAGTATATACAGTCGGGAGAGAGAAAAACCCTCGTCAAGGGGAGCAAACGGAGATGTCCTCGTCAAGGACGCGATATTAGTTCTGAGCGAGTTTCTATGTAGGTCTCGCGAGAGGGAAAAGAGAGACGACGACAGAGAGAAAGAGAGAAGGAAAGAAACAGAGAGAAATAGAAGAGACTCTAGAGAGATAGGCGGAATACAAGCAAGAATTAAAACTCTAAGTTCGATCGGAATGGGAGCCAAAACCTAATCGGATAGGCACTCGAACATGAGTCCGGCGAGAAAGAGAAGCGAGAGGAAAGGGACCCACCATATGACCACTGCCACTAGTTGTCCCAAGGATATTATAGGCCCCCGATAGGCATACGCCCTTGTGCCCCCTGTGCTCGCGCACAGGGGGCGGCAAGCGGCACCTTGGAAAGAGTAGTATCGGTCAGCATCGATGTTTGAAAACAATGACGCCGCTCACAACGACGCGAGAAGCGCACAGCTGGTGGCCGCCAGCGCACACCCCCAGCGCCGAAGGTCGGACAGAGTAGGATAAACTCACGCTGTGGAATGTTCGCGCCCGAAGGCGCGAGGAAACTTAGGACAGAGTTCGAGGTTGTCAGTCAAGCGGGAAAAAAGAAGGGACGTTGGAAGAAGTTGAAAGCTGATGACGAGATTGGATCCCGAAGCCGGCCAACGACGTTCGCCGCCCGCGCCACAGCCGATCGTACGCTAGAGGAATACGACTTACGACTTATTATATGCAGAGAGAAGCTCCCGTTGAACATTCCCACCACGATGAGGAGTGCCCCTTGTGCTTCGGCACAAGGGGCACAGGTATACCTTGTGAGAGAGTTTTGTGAGCGTCATTCAAGGTCACGAGTTGAAGCCATCGCCTCCGACGAGGGAAGCGTGCACACGGCGGCCGTTCCGATGCACGCCCCCCGCGCCGAAGCCAATGGCAGAAAGAGAAGACTTACGTTGAAGGTCCTTTGCCGCGGAGGCGTCGACGCGGAGGCGGATCCTACGAAAGGAATATATCTCTTTGTTAGCCAAGCTCGTATGAAGCAGCGAGAAAGGAAAGTCAAATGCCAAGGCAAGATCTGAGACCGGCCAATCCCGTCCCCGACCAAAGCAGATGACGTCATAGGAGAGGAAACGGACGTACGCTCGAGATTGCTGACCAAGCAGAATTTTCCGGTCTCAGACCTCCGATCCGTCTCAGAAACACGAAATCGCCTGCAAATGAAACAAAAGTGTTGTCAGCAGTCCCCAGCGGCGAAATGGGCACGCTCACCGTTGGTTGCATGCGCCCGTGCCTCAGAATCGGCTATCTACGCCAGAACCCGCCTCCAAAACGCCCAAGACCCTTCAAAGCTGAGACTCCCCGCGACGGCGAGAGGTCGGCGATCGCGGCTCCCCCGTGCCCTCGAACTGGTGGGCGAAGCGAGGACGGGGGAGTTGAGCGGCGCGGGCCTCGCGGGCAGCCAGTGACGCAGCCTCCTTCGAAACATAGAACGCGCGCGCCTTGCGAGGGGTCGGAGGCGCGCGAGGACGAAGAGGAGGGGCGGCGGCGGGACGAGGAGTCGAGGGAGCGGACGCACTCGCACTCGCACGGGAGAAACAGGGGAGAGCAGCGAGGGCCTGAACCTCACCGGGATGTGCGTAGTGGATGGTGCGCTGGACTCGGGGGCGCGCAGGAGGGACGCGGGAAGTGGGGGCGCGAGGGGGAGTGCAAGGAGCGGCACCGGCCTTCGCTTTTTCGACGGGACGCGCGACGGTGAAGACGTCGACGGGGGAAGAGAAGATGAAGGCGGAGGAGGACATGTTGTTATAATGTGTTTGTTGTGGGTGGTGTGATATCAAGTCGCGTGAGGGCTGGTAAGCGGGAGCGAGATGATGGTGGTAGCGGGTTAAGCTGGAGAGGGAGATTTTGCCACCCCCGCGAGGTTTTTATACCCCTTCTGTATCTGTGTATTTGGCATGCATTACGAAAGCGGCGAAAAGGTCTGGCCAGCTCGACGCTCGACGTCTCAGTTATATCTGAGACTCATGGTGACGTTATCGGTATGGGGTTGGCGCGCAAAAGTCCCTGTCGCCGGAGATGCATACCCTATCCATCTGCGCGCTTCACTTGGCTCTCGATTGCAAACCGGCGCAAGTATCGTCGGCGGGGTGTATGGTGGTGAGTATCGACGACGGCGGCGGCAGAGTTTCGATCGTCGATCGCTGTCAGTGGATAGCCACCGGTGATCGACAGGCTTAATTCCGGGTCACCGATCAGCCCAATCAGTGGTCGTCTCGAACAGCAAATTGTAGGACGACTGTGGGCACGCTTGCTCTGCATGCCGAAGTTGTGAGAACGTATAAATACAAGTACTACGGGGATCAAGCGAAAGGAGTGGGAAAGTTGAAATTTGTCGAAACAGCGAATGTCCAAAGCCCACCCAAAGTCAGCCGTGTCCGCAGACCTTGTCCCCGAAAAGTTGAGATAGCTCTGAGCAAGGTCCACTAATGGAGCCGCACATCGGTATCAGAAAGGATAAGAGCGAGGTGATGAAGTGGGAGCCGATAGAAGAAACAAGCGATGCCGCAAAAGAGAATGGGGAAATACAGCGTAAAAAGGTCTACGAGGAAAGGCAAGGTACCAGTCCTACAACATGAACACAGCGCAGCGGAAAAGAATCCAAGTCAACTCAGAAAACACCAGTACTATGAAAGAACGACAAAGTAGCCAAAGTCCAACATGGAACTCGCCTGTTTGATAGGAGAAACCGTTTACAGCCGCATCTATTTCGACCCAGCCGACGAACCCCGCCTAAAGTGCTTCATCCACGACCTAATCGAGGACCTGCGATCGCGCGCACCGCCGTTGGGCTCGGGCCGCCCGCTGTCCAGGCTCTGACTATGCCCGCCGTGCCCATGCCCGCGATCACGATTTGAGGTCTGCGCGCGATCAGGGCCATGGTTTCTCCAGGTGCTCATGTTCGCATTGCGATTGGCACCGGAACCGCCCTTGCCTACAACGGCGAAGATGATGGGGGACCGGGGAGGCGTTATTGGCATAGCTATATCCCCAGCTTGCTTCTCTCCGTCGCGATGAGGATAGCTCCTAGCGGTCATCGAAGGATGATCGTCAAAATGCCCACCGCCGGTAGTCACAGACGTAGGTGACGCAGGGAACTCGAACGGCGACCGCGGCGGCTCGTCAGACGACAGAAGATTCGTGAGCCTCTTGAGAGCATCTTTGCTTCCGCTCTGAACTGCCTATACACCGGCCAAGCAGACGAAAATAGTCAGCTTGAATAAATATCTCCACCTCACCTATAAATAAAAGGAGAATGAAGGAATATTTCACTGCTTACCTTCTCATACCAGACTCTAGCGAGCTCCCAATCCCGCTTCACACCCACACCCATCTCCAAATAGTACCCCATGGCGAACTGCGCGATCGGTATCCTCTCCCGCGCGGCACGGAGCGCAAAGTCAAAGGCGAGCTGGTCGCTGGGCTCGAGGATCCCAGGCGCGCCACACAGGAACCACTTGGAGAGCGCCATATCAGCTTCGGGGGACCCCGCCGCCGACGCGAGTGCGTAGTACTGGATACTCAAAAGTGGATCGGGCCGGATGTGGGGCGGCGACTCTGGTGTTGCAGTTGCGGCTGTAGTTGTGACTGAGGATGGGGAAGTAGATGATGTTGGAGAGGCCGGTGGGGATGGCGGGATTGAGGAGTGGCACTCCGAATGAGATGACGAGGAGGCAGAAGGCGCCAACGAGAACGGCGACGCCTCGGGCCTGACACCGTGTTCGTAGATATACCCCAGTTTATACTGCGCAGGCGAGAATCCGAGGTACGCCGCGCGCGTCAAGAGCCGCAAGGCCTCTTTCTGGATCTCGCGGGTGTCCATCTGGGCGAGGAGGGCGTGCGCAGACGGCGCGATGTCGATGGAGATGAGCTCGCCGAGGAGGAGCATGCCGTGGACGTACGCTGGTTGAGGGAATTCTGTGTCGGCGAGCTCGGAGGCGCGTTGGAGGAGGGGAACCGCGAGTGCGTGCGAGCGGGGGAGGGAGAGCTGGCCAAAGAGGTGTGCCATGCCTATCCGCTGCAAATATACGGATTTAAATTTGAGAGAATTGCGTCAGTATAATTAATATTTTTTTTAAAATATAGGTAGTGAATGGGACGTACATAAATACACGCCTTTTCACCAAGCGCAACACCCCTTTGATAACACTCCCTCGCCGACGCAGAATCTCCCTCGACCTCACAGACCCTCCCAAGACGGAACCACGCGGGTGCCCAACCCATACTCGCCGCTTTTTCAAAATACTGGAACGCCATTTCCGAGTCGCTGGAAGGGCGCTGCGTAGGATCCGTGGACTCGGAGGAATACGCCATACCGCAGAGATAGAGCGCCTCGGGGACACATGCCGGTGGATCAACATCGTTCGAGTCGAATGCGGCAGAGGCGATGGAGAGGACCTGTTTGATGGCTAGTTTTACGAGACGATCGAGCTCGGGATCTGGAGATGTGAGGGCGTCTGGAGATTGGCGTTTGGCGGCATCCTGGAGCTTGCGGTCTGCGAGAGCGAGCGTTTCACGGGCCCATGCGAGACGCTTCTCGACATGCCAGATATTCAGCGAAGGGGCAGATTCCGCAAGCGAGGAGACGGTTGGAAAAGGCGCGACGAGAGCAGAGGGCTGGAATTTGCAGTCGTTTTTGAACTGGGGAGAAGAGGACAGGACGGGCGAGTAGTAGTTGTAGCGGGCAGGCCTAGGCTTGGAGTCGGGTGAGGACGAGGAAGAGACACCAAGGTGGGCCATATCGTTGGATGAAGAGAACATCGTCGATGTCGGCGTGCTCCCGGACGGACGCTCGCCGCGAGGCGCAATTGAACTGTGGCTAACTATGGACGGTGGGCAAAGGCCGTGTAGGTGTCCAATTCGAGTTTAGACCCAGATTATAATATTGTTTGCCGGCGCCCCGACCGATAAGCTGCATGGGGTGCGTGCCCCAGTAATTCTTTTGTCTCGTGGATTCAGCACGTAAAAGTAAAAGCACTCGAAAAGCAGGCGCGATAAATATTAAAGACGGGGGGTTTTTTTTTATGTAACTTCAAGCTAAGCCCTGAGGCGCGTCGCTACTCTTTGGACGAGTTTACGCGCCTGACTTCACTTTCAAGCTCAGCTTCAATCAGCTTATGTCACGTGTAGCTTCAGCCCGACATTCGACCACTTCCACCAGTATAGCTCCAACTTTCGGAACACCATTTAACTTTCTGCGCTCTCCAAAAGAGCCATCACGCGGAGAAAATTACCTCACCACTTGGCACTAGCAACTCTTGGATAAGGTGCACAGGCTTTTATGCATATGAACGGAACCGCCCGGATAACTTCATGTACGTATATGATGAAGCTAGCTGCTATTTACGCGTGTCTAGCTGAACGTGATTGAGCCTGTCGTATTACAGCGCTTGTGCGTTGTCTGAGTTGGCTCAGTACCGGACAAAGCTACACGTAGCCACTTTTGCCGCGGTGGAGTCCTTGTTAATTGCCGTGCTCAGGTAGTCAAGCTAGATTTTCAAGCATTGAGCATTCTGCATATAAGATTAATGCTACTTTTTTCTTGAATGCTGATGGCGTCCGTAGCTCCTGGTTAACGGAATGCTTCACCTACTGATATGTATTAGCAAAATAGCTTGGCGAGCTGACACGTCCGGAACTAAGCGGCGGAGTTTGCTTAAAAATGCACAATTCAATACCCCCGCCTCTAACAGCTTGCAACTAACCCGTGCGCAGCTGAGTTCACAGGAAAGTATTCGCAACTTGCGGGCTCAAGGGTGACATATTCAAGAATTTTTATTGGAAGCACATTCACTAATGTGTCGTTCAATCAACCTCTCCTACTACTTAGGTACTTAGATATTCCAGCTGACGGCGACGTTCGTGGTGCCTTCTCCAAGCTGTCCCAACAACGCCTCAGAGCCCTCCCAGATGTCTGGCGGGGAGCCCGCAGCCGCGTTGGGCTCACCCGTACAACCGGAGCAAGAGAAGCAGATCTGAGCGGCGATAGAGGGCGAGGAGGCACCTAAGCACCGGCGGAATGCGTAAGTCATATAAGCAAGGGCTCGTCTAGTCATGGAAGTGTAGACGCACCGGAAGGGGTGATGCGGATACCAGTTCCGCAACCAAAGGCAGCGAAGAAGTCGGGGGACACGCCGATGAAGTCTCCGTTGGTGCCGCAGGTTGAGGAGCACAGCGCCTGGCCAGACGTTTCCTGGCTCACTACGTTGGTTCATGCATCAGCCAGCTCTAGCTGCAACCTAGGAAAATGCTGGGCACTCACAAGTGGCGCTCCCGACGATCTGGGCGGTGGCGAGGCCGGCAAGAGAGAGCAGAGCGGCGATGGATTGTTTGAATTGCATGGTGTTTTTATGAGCAGGAGAAGGCTGGAGAGGTAAGTTGAGTGTGAGGTGAGTCGTTGATGAGGCTCTACATCGATTGGCCTTGACTTTATAGATTTCAGTGGCTCCACTCCGAGTTATTTTTGCATCAAAGTGCCGCGTTCACAGGCCGACTGCTGACGATGTAGGAACTCTGGAAGCTGAACCGGCAGTGGGTCGGAGCTTACACCGCACGCTGTCTGACCACTACCGCCGAGGAAAATTGAATTGACGCCGGAAATGAGAAAAAAAATGAAGAAGCGCAGGAATAGATCACCTGGTATCACGGCCTTGGCTGTGCTCCTCTTTCCCTTCAGACGGTATAACAGTGGGGTCAAAATTTACGAAAGAAAGGGCTCTGCGGCAAAAGAGTTCAATTCAGATATATTGTCACTAGCGGGATTATCGGCTCCAAGAGTTTCGATATGCACGCGATTAACGGCTGGGATGTGCAACCCCGTTGGGTTAGCCAAGGGGAGATCTGGGTTACTAGTGGTGTTGAAAGCCTCGGCGGCAATACCATCTGAGCGGACTTCGAAATTTATACACTCATTCCTCGATTCGGAGCTCCGGGGTTCAGGCGGATCATTCAAAGTCGCGGTCGAGCGCGGAGCGGCGCCAGGCTTCCACGACGTTATGCAAGTTTTAGGCTCGGCATGAACACGTCGGAAAGTCTTGAATGCCTCAAGCTACTATGTATACGATGCGGCGGGGATCCCGGTTGCTGATGACATCTCCAAGGGCTTCTCCGACAACTTCAAATTGAGCAAAATCTCTACGGCGAGGCACTAACTAGATACCCTTGCGGAAGGGTTCAGTAACGAATATTCTGATTACATCATGTGTGGCACGTTGATACGCGAGGCCCTCGGAGTTGAGTGGCCGATGGGGAGTGATCGCCTGCCGAACGTTTGGTATTTCGCTCAACAATTTCATGCCTCCACATTGATTCTTCATCAAGCGCACCCGTGTTCGTGAGGCTCATTTACCAGCTGCGATTTATGAATTACCCATGAGCGATACGCCCATGGTGAGCACTGGATTCCCTACTAATGGGCCACGGCCGGGGATGTGCTAGTTCAAAGGGACTGCTCGGGGCCAAGTGGAAAAAGCTTAAAAATTTTTATTTGGAAGAGTATTTCAATGAGCTATTCAATCCAAGCTCCGCCATCTCTCCAGCTCGCGCTATTGAAGCCTTAGATATCCCAGCTGACGGCAACATTCGAGGTACCCTTTCCAAGCTGTCCCAACAACGCCTCAGAGCCCTCCCAGATGTCGGGCGGGGAGCCTGCAGCCGCGTTGGGCTCACCCGTGCAGCCGGGGCAGGAGAAGCAGATCTGCGCGGCGATAGAGGGCGAGGTCGCACCTATGTACCGGCCGGGTGTGTAAGTCATGAGCAAGCACTCAGACAGATGGAGACTCACCAGTGGGGGTGATGCGAATGCCAGTTCCGCAACCAAAGGCAGCGAAGAAGTCGGGAGACACGCCGATGAAGTCTCCGTTGGTGCCGCAGGTCGAGGAGCACAACGCCTGGCCAGAGGTCTCCTGGCTCACTGCGTTGAGTCGTACAACAGTCAGCTCCAGCTGGGATGCAGAGAAAACGTCGAGCACTCACAGGTGGCGCTGCCGACGATCTGGGCGGTGGCGAGGCCGGCGAGGGAC
>KL198024.1:192403-432102 GCA_000697705.1 Botryobasidium botryosum FD-172 SS1 | reverse complement strand
TAATCCGGCCTCTTCAGCTCCTCATTTTAGCTAACATTGGGATCTTAGATGTCCCAGCTGACGGCGACATTCGTGGTACCCTTTCCAAGCTGTCCCAACAACGCCTCAGAGCCCTCCCAGATGTCGGGCGGGGAGCCTGCAGCCGCGTTGGGCTCACCCGTGCAGCCGGGGCAGGAGAAGCAGATCTGCGCGGCGATAGAGGGCGAGGTCGCACCTATGTACCGGCCGGGTGTGTAAGTCATGAGCAAGCACTCAGACAGATGGAGACTCACCAGTGGGGGTGATGCGAATGCCAGTTCCGCAACCAAAGGCAGCGAAGAAGTCGGGAGACACGCCGATGAAGTCTCCGTTGGTGCCGCAGGTCGAGGAGCACAACGCCTGGCCAGAGGTCTCCTGGCTCACTGCGTTGAGTCGTACAACAGTCAGCTCCAGCTGGGATGCAGAGAAAACGTCGAGCACTCACAGGTGGCACTGCCGACGATCTGGGCGGTGGCGAGGCCGGCGAGAGAGAGCAGGGCGGCGATGGATTGCTTGAATTGCATGGTGATTGCGATGTTTTTTGTAGAGTGGAGGTGGGCTGAGTGTGAGTTGAATGGTTGATGAGACTCTGCGTCGGCTGGCCTTGCTTTTATAGACTTCAAACGCTCTGCATTGGAGTATTTTGACATCCAAGTGCCGTGAATACGCTCGTCGGCTGGTGATGGTATTGAAATTCTGGAAACTAGAGCTGCAGGTCGGAGGTTCCAGGCTGTTTGGCGTATCACATTCATAGGGGATGAATTGGCGCCGGTGATGAAGAGGCACGTCACGCGTTTCATATTGTCGCCTTGTCCGCCTTCTCCTTGTTGCCGATGTAGACCGTATATAGTCAAGTGAGAGAGCACTCACAGCATATTGGCACCTCTGAAGTCTAATTATAATCGGCCCGCCCATGGGTATCCACATCCGAGTATGGATCGGAGCTATATTCATTGTCGTATGTGGTCCTTCAAAGGTAGGAGTGTGCTGGTGCGGCGGCGGCGAAAGATAATGCTCTTCTGGTTCCTGCGTTCCAATGGTTGCAAATGAAGGGGCTTTGCAAGGAAGCCCGGCCAAAGGCTTTGTTGTCAGCGGGATTCTCGGCCAGCATTCTTGACATACGTACATTTGAGTAGTTGTTCGGTGCAGGCCCGGTGGTTGTAGGTGTTGGAGTATGGTACTAGCCCACCATCTCCCGCGAATTGGTTCTGAATTCAGTAGCTTCGTAGAAGGATCTAGCCCGGAATGTTTCGGCTCGGGTTCGCGACCATCGACCACATCTCCGCGATGCAGCTCGTAAAACCGAGTGGCCGATTGAGAGTGGCCAGAAGCGGGGCAGATTGCCAACTAATTGACGAAGCCCTACAAAGAACAAAAACCGGTGATCCCACACGCACCAGGCTATCCGCAAAACACAACCACACTTGTAAAATTTGTCTGTAAAGACTCGAATTCTCGAAGGGGCCAGGAGGTTCAATTGATGGCATCGACAAACGTGTGCCGCGCGATATCATTGCCGTCCATGAGCCTCCCCGCTGTATAGCGCAAACGCCCTGACCCAGTATGAATACAAAGGGACGCACAAGATAGCCATGCCCTGCAACTCAGTCTGCGCACTTCGGGCACATAGGTCAAGGGGCATTGCTCGGTGGCGATAGCGGTCACCATGATCAGCTGACTGTCGAGAAAATAAACACAGTTGTCAGACACCGCGTTCAGCATACGATGACTGCGCCAGCGTTACGAGATTTTCTGACAGAGAAAGGGGCATGAAATGTCAGCGATTCAGCTACCGGTATATCTTCGGAAGGTTGTCAAAAGTATTGTGCAATGACCAAGGGTTGGTGTTGAGATCGTCTCCAGTAGAGTCGGAGAGTTACGCCCGAATGATATCAGAGACCGGAGACTAGCACAGGTTGCAACAACTGCGCTTGGGCTCGAGCGCTGCCGCTATTACCACCGAGAGCTATCACCCCATTGACTCAGCGGGTAGCCTAGGGGCGGTTGCAATAGCTAGCTTGAAACCCTTTCCCTTCCATCAACGTTGATATATGCTAGCACTAAAGAGGACCAGTGGCCGCCGCGGGCTTTTGATCAGCGCTGAAATCAATAATTACTATCTTGCAACTTCGTGATGTAGTAAATAAACAAGACCTATCTCCACATGTCATATCAGGGGCCCCAGTTTCCGGCACCATATGTTTCAGCCTCAAGAACTCAGTCAAATCGAGATGCCGCGCGCGGGCGCCGGGAACTTCATGGGACGTGCCATCTTGAGTTCCATGCGGCTCGCACTGGGCGTGAAGGGCAGATCGGTTTTGCTCGGCGGAAGTTTCCTTGTGTGCTGCAGGCGCCGCCAGAAGTGGCATGAAGGACATAGAGGAGCGAGATTGTGCACTGTGCAGAGTCGTGTAGTGGCAGACCAAATTTAGTGCGATCATTTCCTGTAGGCAGGCCATTAAGTACTCAATATATACGCGCCCCAAGCATGTTCAAGCTCCAGATGTAGGGTTATTACTAGTTTGCTTTCAGGCGAGTACCAGTATCAATCAGCGCCCAAGCGTTTATATAGCCTGTTGACTCTACCGGAACGGAATACACGACGAGTGGACGATACGAGAGGCGAATGCATCACTGGTGCATCCGTCGGTCGTGAAAACAGGACACGTGATGGTTGACGCGCCGATTGATCGCCAGCCTGTTACGTAATGAGTCTGACACCGCCGACTCAACGCCAGCTATCGACTTGACGTGTCTACCATCCATCAGTAATGCTGGCCAACTCAGCCAGACGACTGATTAGCGGGCAGTGTGTGAGAATAGTTAGTGACTTGGGGTTCTTGAGCTCTAGAAATCTTGACTTGCTAAAGCAGCGATTTAGCGATCCGAATATGGTCCATTTATTGGAGAAAAGATGAGCAAAGGCTCTGGTCCCATGTTCGTTTTATTTAGCTGCCGTGACTCGTTCGTACGCTAACCACCTATCAAAGGCTTTCTATTATAAATCCCTCCACAGGCGATCAAATCGTCGAGTAAGTGGGTGCTTGAGCCCTCGATCACGCTACACCACGCCTCGTGATCACACGCTCAAATATGGCTCATTAGCGTGTCTTCAGCATCACCAGCGGATGTAGCTTCCGCTATATCTCAGGCCACTTCGGCTTTTATATCGGGAAAATGGTCACGCACATCTGTTCAACATCGTGCTACTGTCCTATCACGACTGGCGCGCGAGCTGGAGAAGCGTGTACCCGAGCTAGCTATTGTGGAGAGCATGCAGACTGGGCGAACTATTCGAGAGATGAAAGCCCAGCTGGCCAGACTGCCAGAGTGGATGTGAGTCTCTATCTGTCAGAGATAAAATAACGTTTATACCATCAAAACTATTGCAATTCTCAGTGATTACTTCGCAGCACTCACACGCACACAGCAAGGATTCGTCGCACCCACGCAGGGAACTCTACTCAACTATGTCACAAGAGTGCCCCTGGGGGTTGTTGCTCAAATTACGGTATACAAACTATGCCTTTTCCATAAACGTACTTACTTATCTTTGCGCGTAGCCATTCAACCATCCGCTACTCATTGCGGTGAAGAAGATTGCGCCCGCTTTAGCTGCCGGAAATAGCGTTGTAAGACTTGGTTCATTTTCAAGATCAGCGGACATCATACTCAGATACTTCTTTTGTAAGATCGTGAAGCCTTCCGAGGCAAGTTTTTCTACGCCATCCACCCTGAACTAGGTTAAATAGCCGATTTCATCCGTTTTGTAGATTGCCCCCATATCAGTATTAGAACTTGCACAAATGGCCATCGACGCAGGTGGTATGTACATATATCTTGTTCTTCTGGACCGAGCTGGATGGCTGATCCGCATTTGTCCGACTCTCTGCAGTACCTCCCTCAATCCTGACTGTCCTGCCTGGAGGGGTCGAGACTGCTCAGGCACTGGTCAGCTCGCCTCTCATTCGTAAAGTCGATGTGACAGTAAGTTGCATCTGTCTAGGAGCTGTAAACCTAAAGAACCTAATGTGGCGCAATGCCATCTGTTAGGCAGGGACCAAAGCCGGTCGGGCTATAGGGAGTATCGTGGGCTCTAACCTCGCTTCCTATACAGCTGAACTGGGCGGCAAGGTTTGATCCTGTCCCTAACAAAATGGTTGACTTCGCGCCAACACCGCTTATGTCTCGTTGATTCCCGTTAGGCTCCGATTCTGGTCTTCTCGGATGCTGACATCCCAAGTGCCGTCAATGGCGTAGCTTTTGCTACGTTTGTTGCCTCGGGCCAAACATGTGTCTCGGGTACTCGACTAATAGTCCACGAAAATATATATGACGAGTTTGTTACGAGGCTCGTAGAGAAGGCCCAGGGAATAACTAGGAGAATTGGTGATCGTACGTTCTTGAAAATTTCCTGCCTCCATATTGAGTTAAATATTGACTCTACTTGATCCTCCAGCACTCAATCCAGTTTCGGCTATGGGAACAATCATATCACTCACCCATCTAGAGCGAATCTCGGCCATGGTCTCTCAACGCTCCAAAAAGAGCAAGGTGCTCTTAGGGGGACATCGTCTCACGAGCGCGTCATCACTTGATGGTTTTGATATGTCGAAAGGATCTTTTTACGCCCCTACCATCATCGAAGGTGTTGATATTGAAGATGAACTCTGGCAGGAAGAGGTATTCGGTCCTGTGCTTGTCGTTACGCGGTTCAAGGTTCGCATACTATTTATCATGCATCCCTGAGTATCTGGGCATTATTCACCTCTTACGTCCGCATTGGGTGTTATCGTTGCCATTCTAGGACGAAGAATCGGGGATTGCACTCGCCAATGCTTGTAAATATGGTCTCGGCGCCGGCATATGGACCAGAGACGTCGCCCGAGCGCACCGTGTAGCAGAGAAAATTGACGCGGGATTGGTATGGGTTAATACCCACCATCGGAATGATCCAAGTTCACCGTGGTGTGTAGTGCCCTCTCGTGGGTCTAGGCGTATTCCAAATGCTGATCCTGATCACATGGACAGGGGTGGGATGAAGGAAAGCGGGATTGGGCGAGAAAACGGTGTAGAAGCGCTTGAGAGCTGTAGGTTATGGTTCTCCCATCCTTATAGTACAAACAGACTCAATACGCGATTCGATTTCTAGACTCGCAAAGCAAATCTGTCATAGTCAACACTGCGAGCGCCGAAGTATCAAGGGAAACAGAAGACTGGTTCGCCGAAGATGGCATAGAAAAGCGGTATGGCTGAGTGAGATATACGTTATGCAGGTTGTGCTACCAGGCCCTAGAGTCAGTTATCTGCAGCCTCATTTTCAATATATTAGCGGTACGCTACTACTATAAGTTCGGGAAAGAGTTACATAGTTACCCGCTATCGATATCTGTGGTAGTTACCCTATGAATCTCTCCCTCTGGCTTCTATGGATGTGTACGCGCTGGGGATTTTAAATTTTATCGCACTCACTGCTATCTATTCCTTGAAAGATGCGCTCGCCATAATGACGTCTACTCCTACCAAGAAAAGAAGCCCTGGAGATATTGACAGTAGATACCGATATATATTTCTGCACATGAAACATGTAAGGCTTAGATGGAGGCTATAATACAGTATACGTGCCATCTCCAACTGAAGTTTACGACATGGTAATGCATGAGAGCGACGATTTGAGTCTTGGGGACTCAAATTAATGCTCGTGTGGGTGACTGGCATCAGCCCTTTCACGCATCAAAGCCGTTGCCTTCTAATGATACTCACCGCGGCAACTTGGCCCAACACCAGGTACTCACCAGGATGCGGAGTAAGCGCCATAAAATATACTGATGCTTACTCTGCAAAACCTGCTCATATCATTCGCCTTTCGGATCTCTTAGCTTCCATTGAGTAAATTTAACTTGGTGCACATTTTTGATAAAACAGAGGTACATTTTTAACCTTATGGTTCAAGCTACTACCACTGCGCCTCTGCCTAGATATTCCAGCTAACAGTGATCGGCTCTGGGTCGGTGGGCTCGAAAAGCCCCATTACGACTGTGGAACCAATCCAGCTATCGGAAGGGTCACCCGGGACAGCGTTCGGGACGCCCGTGCAGCCGGCGCATACGAAGCAGATAGGAGCATCAACTGTGGTCGGCGTCTTAGAGTCGGCGGGGTCTATTAAGTTACACGGTCAAAGAAAATTCGAATTTTGTGATCAAACGAGAGGCACAACTCACAAGAGAGAGCAACAGTGGTCCCACAGCCGTAGTCGTTGAAGAATGCCTGAGACACGCCGATGAACTTTCCGTCTTTGACACAGGTAGACGAGCAGAACGTTTCCGAGCCCGGAGTCTCCTCGCTCACTGAGGAATGCCCGAATTTATTATTTAGCACGTGAGATTAGGTGAAGAAGAGTGGATATTCCTCACAAAGGGCTGTTCCGACAATCTGGGCGGTGGCGAGGCCAGCAGCGGAGAGGAGAGCCAAAGCGATGGATTTTGTGAAGTGCATGGTTGAGATGATTGAGTGACCGAAACTGTGGAGGGTGGATGAAGAGGTTCTGCAGCAAACGGTGCCGCCTTTATACATCAAACGAGATCAAGTTTGACTTATTTGCCTCAAGATGCGAGTATCACGGAGAGGGGTCCATCA
Source organism: Botryobasidium botryosum FD-172 SS1 (assembly GCA_000697705.1). NCBI lineage: Eukaryota > Fungi > Basidiomycota > Agaricomycetes > Cantharellales > Botryobasidiaceae > Botryobasidium > Botryobasidium botryosum. The sequence continues at coordinate 425,448 of KL198024.1, read as the reverse complement.
TACCCCTTTCATTCTGGAAAGTGGCACAGCGAGGCCAAATTTCTCTATACTCCCTTGTGCACTTTCCATCCATGTCAATCGGCGGTAAACCCGTAGTGCTTGAAGGCCAGGCACTCGCCGCACTATTGTCGCTGTCCGTGGGCGCCTTCCTACATGCAGGTGTCAGTAATTGAGGCCCTCTCATGGTATGCAATCCAACCCGGATAGGGGGCGCCCGTCGGCTGAGTCCCTCGCTCTGGTCCGATGTAGCAGAATGTAGAGCTGGCGGAGGATGCCCTCACACTTACCTGCATGGGAGATAACTGCGGGTGGTTGACACTCGCGCATCGGTTGGATTGAGCGTCGCGATCTATGAGGAGCATGTACGTAAATCCTGGCCCTAACTTCGGTATCATTCAATTATGAAACGTAAGCACCTTAATCAAGCACACAGTAGACTAAGCTAAGTTTCATGCGTTTCAGTTCCCCGAGCAACGATGAGTGAGTCCGAGCTGAGGACAACGGCAGTTATCATAGCCAACCTGCCGCTGAAGTGAGTAAACCCCTTGAACACCCCTTTGAGACCATTACGATTGTGTATACGAAATCGTACCAGCGCGCACAGTTTGCTAACAGTGAGAAGGGCATCAGTCTCCGTCGATGTAACTGGCGGGGTATTGTCGGATCCCTTTCAAAATTTGAAGGGTGGTGTTGTATAACGCGGCAGCCATGCCGCCTGTCCGCCAAGCGTATCGTAGTTAGATCGAAGGTCGCCGTAAATTATAGCCACTTTCTGCGAGCAAAGTCTCGACTCTGGAATGTTTCCGAGAATCGAGAAAAATAGTAAGCATCGCCCCTTATACAAACATTGGGATCATTTGATATCGGGCTCGACTAGCGTGGAAGCACAAAGCTGTGGTTTCGATTATATGATGGCGGACTTGATGGAAATGCCGCAAAGGGACCTATCCGGAGAAACCTCGAGATTCTCCGGCTTGTTGAGCGCCAGATCGGGAAAAGAAAGGGTTGGCTCGAGATGAGCGGAGTGTGATAACCCTTCATTCATCCTATGATGACCATTCAACTCTGGCACTTACTCCTGTCCGAGACCGAACACTGAGGAAGGAACATACTGGGAATGGTAATTAGTTATACCAGCACGGGAGTTGATGTAGTGGCCACACCCAGGATGAAATCAGACCTACGTAAACAATTTCTGCATCACGCCCTTGCTCAGTGAGAGCTGTAATTGCGCATGTCTCAGTCAATCGAGATAGGATGACAGGCACATCAGAGAGTGGAGACGTAGCTTTGATGGGCCTTAATGGCTTTGAAGCGCCTTAGAGTGTTTAAAGAGTCGCTAAGAGCGTATAGTGGTAGGTTCAATGTTTAGAACTGGCCGCAGCTGTTGCTCAATTGTAATCAGGGTTGGTCGACGGAGTAAGAGCATGAGGCAGAACCTTCGTCTTCTGAATTGGGCATCAATGGGATCATATTGCAGCTGCCACCTGAATCCTGATTCGATGAGGAATGCTTGAGCCAAAGATACTGCCAGCATTATAGATGTAGATAGCCCCATGCGAGTGTGACCTCGGAGTCTAAGCCAAGATGCCAGTACTTTTGGCGGCAGCGCCCACATTCCTATTTAGCGGGTTATGAACCACTCGCAGGACGCAAACCAAGTAGACCAAGAGCCATCAACTGCACGACAAAAGATACGCGACATATTGAACTCCTTTCTTATTAACCGCCTAGAACCCTAGAGGCTCCCTGCTGACATCACTAAGGAAAGCACCCAAGAATACCGCGGCGCCTCAGCTGGTAACAGGAGGATTTGGGGGCCGAGTGACAACAGTGGACCGATGGCCAGTGAAAGCCGGCCCATTGCGAAGTGAACGATTGACGATTCCGTGACACCTAGTGAGGCATTAGTGGTGAAGCCAGCGTAGCATGGCCTGCATGCGTAATCGCTGAGAGCGGGGATATCATGAAAGGCCGGTATAAATTAGCCCAGAGAGAAGTCAATGTTTTCATATCTTGTCAGCCTTCTTTGAAAGGTGGCGTGTGACGCTGCCAGGCGGTAGAACATGTCTGAATCAATATAGACTCGGAGGTTGGAGTGGGTTCAATAGAAAAGCGCACGATCGTACCATTAGGTAGAACTCCCCAATAGTCTTCGAAGAGATTCGTGCCGCGGCGGTCAAATTCCCTCACCGTATGGTCCCCCTATCCTCTACAAATAACGGCTGACTTTTAACACGCAAGTACAGAAGATACTTCGAGATGCGAATCTGTTATCATTGCTTTCCGGAACTGGCGCTGCGGGTGATCAGCGAAGGTGTGTCAGATAAAAAGTCGCGTAGTAAGAACGCAAGATTTTCCCTGGCAATCGGTGCGGAACAGCCAGCTTTCTGGTCCTGCGCAAAGTAAGCTTCAAGGTTATTGCTTGGGAGTGAAAGAAAATATAAATCGCAAGCCCAAGATGAGTATAGATAGTGATCACAGTTGGATGTTACTAAACCAGCGTAGTCGTCATTTAATTGACCTCGATCACAGGAGTCACATGGAGAAAACCTTGATGGCGCAGGATAGGGCAGAAGAAAGATGCGAGGCGATGATACCCTCATTGCTAGCTGCGAGATGAGCGTCTTTCCAGACAAGAGTTAGATAGGAAGAGGTGCGATAGTCACCCAGAGCAATTTGGAGAGACATTTATAGGCTTTTATGGGCAGAAGAAGCGCGTTATCCCAGTAGAAACCATTCCAGGGCCTTCCGGCGCCATAAGCCTCCGTGTGCCTTTACCTATCTAAGCCGCGACAGGCGAAGTCAATCATGGCACACATGTGTCACTTGTCGCCAATATCCTGGTCAAGTCCAATTCTGATGAAACGTTTCATGCTGCAGTTCCTCCGTGGAGCCTGTATGTGTGAAATTCGAAGCCAAGAATGCTAGAAGATGGTAGGTCGCTGGCAGCGGCCACACGGGCATCTGGGTGACCTTAGAAGCTCCACGTGGATCGTCTTGGCCACCCGTGGATTTTTTTTTGTGCATGTTCGATGCATAAATGCCTATATGCGCGCGCTGTTTAAATGGCGTTAGCTCTTGCCAGACCACATTGGACAGTGTTGGACGCTGGCAAGTTGTAAATTTTTGGGCTCGAAACGCGTTCAAACTTCGAAGTTGAGTCAAAGAGCGCCGCTCAAAATATTACATAATCATGGCTTCGGGCGCCGCTTCGATCCTGTTCCCCCGCCAGCTTGTCACTACATACTAGTACTGCCTGCCATAATGCATGATGTTCCAATTGCCTACAACCTGCATCTCTCCGACCAAACCACGGCGTATGTAAAAACTCTTTGTAAAGCTAGAGTGCACTCTGTATACTCTAAGCAACCCAGCATAATGCACGATCGCAAAGCCGCCAAACGGTCGCATCCACGGCCGAATGGATACGCACTACCTCATTATGTACGTGTAGATAACCACTGGCACATGAGGCACTCATAGTGGCGGAATTTGCACTCAATAATTCTATCTCGGTGCGAATTTTCCCGTCCTCGCGTGCATATATCACGACTGCCGTCCCTCCAGTGACGGCGCCTCTCCGTATTCTGTATCAGTCAAGTTTATGTGTGGCTCACTAGAGCTGCGCGTGATTGATTTCTGTACTATTTCCCTTGCTAAAAAATTTGCTCTGTGAACCGATACATGCCTTAGCTCTCTCGACCGCGCCATTGTGTCGCCCTCGAGTTTTCTTTCCCTGTAGTTTCGCTCTTTAGATTTGGGAACACATCACTTCCCAGCACTGTGCTGAGTTTCTTAGTCTTTGCCCCAACACGATTCCTTACTCTTCGCCGGATTTTCCGGCTTTTCGACCATCGTATTTCCGTCTTCCCCTCTCTCCCTTGGCTATCTCAGCCATGGCGTTGTACCAAATAGCTAAAATGTACCACTGCAGATAGAAGGGCCTTGCGATTTTGGAGTGTTCCTCGCTTCTCAGCAAACGTAACGAGCGCAATGGACAACTGCGGCCAGTACCATATGCCGACCAACGAACGTTCTCCACAGTGTTCGTTGACATGCAACGGATCTCGGAGTTAATAGCATTAGGGTGGGCAGCCGAAAAGAGATCGGGCTCAGCTGGCTAGCTTTTGTGTTGACCGTCAACCTTCCGCAACTCCTGAGCCTCTGAGTGTACCTGAGGAGCGTGACTCCTATGGCATTCAACATCACCCTGTTAGCTCTCCGAAAATATTCCGCCAACCCACATTTTTGACGTTACAGCTGAGTCTGCCCTTTACGATCTAGTCAGATACTGCTTAACTCATGTCAAGCTCTCTCCTGACTTCATATGCAAAGCACGGAGCTTGAAAACCGCGTCCGTTTAACGAGGGGATACTGAATAATTGACTCCCTCGGTGGCATTTTGGTCTCGGAATTCAAGCAAGCGGAGCGCGTGAGTAGCACACTCATTTTCGGTCTGTGTATCTTTCAGATTCTTCCTAGACCTTTTGCGCTGGAAACATCGCTAAATCTTATGCGATATGTGGGGCTACGTCATGCACCAAAATAGCATTTGTGTGTCAGGAGATTATTGCGAACAGCGAGTTCGAACAACAGGTATCATCTATATCATTTGATTTTTACTTTGCGCACCTACAAATGCCTAGACGACTAGCTTCAGACGTTAAACGCGGGCTTGGGAGAGGGCCGGCAGTCAGCAAGGCTTGAACGACTCAACGACGGCCGGAGTTCATTTGATGTCTCGGTGTGTCCGTAACCATTACATCGAGATGCTTGCTGCGGTCCTGCCTAGCCGCTGTCAATTGGCCCTTGTATTCACAAAGGGGGAGCCGTTTACCTACTTGATTCCATACAAGTCGTCTTCTAGAAATAACGTAATGCGACCGAGCGGGAGTACCAGCGCGCTCAACTGCACAAACACTGGCCATGGTCTGTGCTCCCTTGAGTTCTATAAAAGCAGCGCCATCGTAGGCAGAAATTCATCAGCTCGAATTCCACCTCTCATCATCAGCCCTTCAATCGCCTCGGCCATCTCAACCATGCACTTCACAAAATCTATCGCTTTTGTTCTCCTCTCCGCTGCTGGCCTTGCCACCGCCCAGATTGTCGGAACGGCCCTTTGTGAGTATCGAGTATTACGGCCTTGCCCTTCATTTTGACCATAATCTAATCGCCCATTGATCCATGCCAGTGAGCGAAGAGACCCCCGGCTCCGAGACCTTCTGCTCTCCCGCCTGTGTCACCGCCGGGAAGTACATCGGTGTATCTCAGGCCTTCTACAGCGACTACGGCTGTGGCACTATCGTTTCTCTCACTTGTGAGTTTCGACGCTAAGCTGATAGGCCCCCGAGCGTTACTGACAGGAGAACACAATTAGATGATTCGACGACGGTTGACGCCCCGATTTGCTTCGTCTGCGCCGGCTGCACGGGTATCCCGAACAGTGGCGCGGAGCCTTATAGCTGGATTGGTTCTACTGTGGTGATGGGTGACTTCGAGCCCACGAACCCAGCCCCGATCACCGTCAACTGGGATATTTAAGGGGAGATAAAGAGCAATGAGGCCATAAGGCTCAAAATGTATTCATCTTGAAGTTCGGAGCTTGAAGCACATCTTAAATATACTTCAGCAAAAACACTCTCGCCACACCCCCACAGACCGGGGCCACTGAAACTTTAGCGACGATATATGTTCGCGTACTTGCCTGGCTTCTGGGTGTTGAGTCGATGGATTATGTAATAAAGACTTGCGTCTAGATGTCTCGGGTGGCAGTGCCCGACAATGACTCCAACCACCGGTACGCCAGCACCAACATCCCGGAGCCTTTGTGCGAGAGGACAATAGCAACCGGCGCGACCCTCGTCCCCTGTCATGGCGCGACCCAACGCAACTCCTAGGAGTCGCCTTGGGGACTTTTCCTGACTTCCTTTTTACTTTAACTCTTTAGAATTTTCGACGCATGGGACCCCAAGCTGCCTTTCTCTGCTCACTCGAAATATAAATCAAAGCGATGCATTGCTGCAGCCACAATTGATCCCTTCGAATACGAACCGATTGGATACTTGCCGAAACTCCCACAACGTGCCCCGAGCTTCTCTCACCATGTCATCAACCCTCCGCGTCTGCAGGGCTATATCCCTGTACTTCCAGCTCTGCCGTCTTCCGCTGCTCCTTTTCCACGATGACCGCCTCAGGGTAGAGTCCGAGAGCCAGGAGAGTGTGCATTTTGTATCCCTGGCTGCGCCCAGGAGCGCGAACCTCTATGGAATGAGGCCCTTGGTGGTCCTGGATAGCTCCATGCTGCACAGGCGCTTCCTCGCTGAGAGCAGAGGGTGTACGTTTGCGCTCCTTTTCCCTGCTACCTTATTCCCTATGTTAATCTTGTGATACTAACAAGCTCCAAACTTGCAGACCCACACCAAGACACATGCATGATCGACGCTCCAGACTGGTACTTCAAACTCAACGCCGAGGGCTTCGACGGGATCGCCTGCGCAGAAGAGCACTCCATAAAGAACGAGAACGGCATCATGAGCCTGGTCCACAACAAAGTGCTCAAGACCTTTGCGCACCTCCTCCGTGCGCTGGACGGTACCGAATGGCGCATTCGCCAGGTGGAGTCGCGCGTTGTGAACGGCATCACGCTGTTCTTTTCGATTTTGGAGCAGAATGGGTATGAGGAAACGGACGAGGTTCGTCCGTGGGACAGCAGGATGTGCATCTGCACGATTGCGCCTTGGAATCTTGGATACAATGATATGATGGCTTTAGGGAGGGAAAGACAGGTAAAATAGAGAATTTATACTGCGTGATGTATAAAATCCATCTAACCGAAAGCCACGTTTCTAGGTTATCCTCGGGCAAAACGATGCAACACCGAGCGTGGATGTCGCCAGTGATGTCCTTTTACATAACGTATGCGCCCCTGCTATGCTATTCATTTCGTGCCTCGGTCACTAAGAAACCTATATTGCTCAGATCATAAACCAGTGCGAAAAAAGCCGGACCCGCCGTTTTGTGCTAACATCGTACAAAAACTGGTGCTTTGGCGAATTCTCTCCAGGTATTTAGCCCTACTATCATTCCCATACTTTCTCCGAATAACAGCGATGATCTGCTCGTTCCGATGGCAGACTGGCAGAAGACATCGATTACCCACCCACTGGACTTTGGCGCGCGCATGCCGACGATCGTCCAGGCTCTCTTGTGCTGGACATGGTCACCTGGCTCGTACACGAGTGATTCGGAATCAGAAACTGAGGTAAGGGTACACCCTACGCAAGCTCTCGGAGCTATTTGGATGCTAAGTGTTATTCACAGGCTGAATCATCTCGGGCTGGTGCCAGGCGTAGCCCCGTGCGCCATGTGACTCCTGTATGCTCTCCAGCGCACTCTCCAGCACACTCTCCGGCGCACCCTCCAGCACACTCTTCGGGACACTCTCCGGGACAGATGATCCCCGCTCCCGCGCCTGTCGTCTTTGAAACGGTAGTGCCAGAACCTGGTAAGCACGCTCGAACTCAACGGTGGTGCCAACACCTTACTCACGAGAATCGAACACACAGTCCCAACCTTGGTTCCAACTCAAGACGAAGATGATTACTCTGACCGGAGCACGATTCAGATAGAATTCACTCCGGAACCATCCATGTTTGATGGTATGCCCCCTTCTATCCTCGCCCTTTCAAACACTCCCCCAAGCTCACTCAGCTCACCCAACTCACCCACCCACGCTTTTAGATCCCGAGGTCGAGCGCCCAGTCCGTGAATATTCCCCTGCCGAAACCGGCCTCTCCTCGCTCTCCTTCTCGAGCGAGCTCACAGGCAGCGCACGGGCGGCCGCCGTCGCGCGCGACCGCGAGATCCGCAGGATGCTACGCGAGCCGATACGGGGGCCCGAGGCCTTTGTCCTCACGCCGTGCGCGATCCCGTCGATTGGGAACCTCACGCAGATGCTCGCATTTTTTGATGACATCCCGCGTGCGTAAATTTAAGTAGGTGTGTAGCGGGGTATAGACTGGAATAGCTATACTTGTCCCCGATCTTATTATACTTGAAAGAGCCGAGCTTGAAATGAGTACTTTGACAATTATATGTACGATGTATTTATTTAACTGACCGAACACTATTTTTTCCGCGCGTATATATATATACTCCTGTAGACATGTTTTTATTTTGTGAGATTACCCTATACTAAACTTGTAGCATTTTCGCATGGTCGACCGCGCGGTTTTGACATCGCCAGATAGAAAGAAAATTACGCGAGGCTTGGATGCCGCGTTGGGTAATCAATATCGGTAGAAGCGCACACGGTCTCCCAAGACCCAAGCGAGCCCACGACAACAGCGAACCCAAGCTGCGTCTCGCTGGCGACCAACTCCCCTCTTGTCTCGGCTCGCAGGACCATACGCATTACATAATCCCTTCTTCGCCATGTGCATGTGCCTGTGTTCCTCACTTGGCGTAGCCAAGCAACCTTGAAACTGGTGGCGGTGAGCGTGGCTGTGTATTAGGAGATGAAACGAAGCCGAAAAAGGCAGGTGTGTCCGCGGATGGCTCGTCGGGGTTGGTGATGGCAACGTCCTTTGAATGTCGGCAGTCGCTCTGCTGGAGTCTCGGGCTGTCTCGGGCCCCGGGAGTCGGTGGGCGAAATAAGGAATCGGAGGCACCTATTATAAACGTACGAGTGCCCAGAGCGAGTCCAGAAGATGCCCGGGGGCGGCGGGGTGGCTTCTGGGCTTGTTCTGGGCAGTTTGATCGTAACCGCCGTATGGATCTGCGCTAAGGTGCGCCCAAGGAGGTAGGCAAATGTCGTGTAGCAGTACAGCGGATGTGGCGGGGAAAAAGTGTGTACGATACCCCGTCGACCGATATGTACGTGGGCGGAGACGCGCCGTAGCTCTAGAGCGTTTAATTTAAGCACTGCGCAACGCGGTCGATATGAAAATTGCTGAAAAATCAAGTGATGCAATTGTTGGCGGGTAGCTTATATCAATGACGTGCCGGAGCTGCGGGAAAAGAACGATGGTGTTTAAGCTACGCGTTGGTAATGAAATTTCAGCATTTAACCCAAGAGTAAGCCAGAGAAAGTCCTGGAAGCAGAGGGGGACAGCGTCGACGATGGGATGATGGCGGGATTGAATATACGTGCGGGGGTGGGAAGCCAATATCCAAACGTGCACATCTCGGGCATGAGTAGCCTTGCAGCAAATTGCGGCGGTGGCAGGGCGGGGGGTTTGGGCGGCGCCTGAAAGCGGGGCCAAACAAAGGGTGGGTGGGACTCGAGTCGCGGGAGCTCCTGGTCGCGCTCGCTCGAGTGCAGTGGAGAAACGTCGCTGGCCGCAAAAACAACCCAACACTCGTTACTTGAACTCTAGCTGGTCCTACCCGTCCTAGTCCTCCCCCGCACCCGTCGCAAGCTCGCATGGCCATGGACCGCCGCTCCTTCTCGCCGCGCCAGTGCATCCAGTGCCCGCCCGCCCAGCCCGTCTGCCCCGCCCAGTGCGTCGCCGGCTGCGATCTCATCGCCCAGTGCGTGCGCTTTCTCTTCTCCCCCCCGCATCTCCCCAACCTTTTCCCCGCAGAACATGCTCGCAGTGCCCCACCATGCGCTGCACCGCTGCCCCAGACAGCTCGGACAGCGGCGGCGGGATCAGCAAGGGCGCGCTCGCAGGCGTCATCGTCGGCTGTCTCATCCTCTTCGCCGCGGGTGTCCTCCTATTTATATATCTCCGGCGGCGCGCCCAAGCCGCCATCGTTACGACCCGCGAAAAAGCCCTCGCGACCATCGCGGGCTCCGCGCCGAACAGCTCCTCTGCCGCAAAATCTGGGTTCGCAGCCAACACGGTGGGTATCACAAACACGGTCGTCCCGGGCGGCGCCCTCCCGCCCCCAGACCTGGGCGAGAAAAATTCTGCCTCGTCGCCTCCTGCCACGGCCTCGTCCGCGGGAGGTGGCGCGGGCGGCGGGCAGCTGTACACCCACGCTAATCACGACCTTGACCCTGAGACTGGGCTTGTTACCCACAACCCCTTCACGGACGCAGCCACTATTTCAACCACAGATACGGGCAGTAATGTCATCCCTATCCACTATGTTCCGCCTGGCGCGCGCAGCCCGACGTCCCCCATGGCACCTTCGCGTCCCGAGCGCTCGCCCGACCTCAACCTCCGACTCGCTCCGCATCCCAATGCGCCCCACGACTCTTTTGCTTCGTCGCTCCAGCCGCCCCATCTTTCCTCTCCGTACGCAGAGTCTCAACGCTCTGGAGCAACGGGCCACTCGTGGGCGTCGACCCTCTCTACCGGGTCATCTATCATGTACGACTCGCCCACCATTGTCAATGCTACACAGGGCGTCGTGAGGCAAGTCGTATTGGGCGTGGGCAAAGCAGAGGTCGTCAGGGTGCCGTCGTCCGGAAAGCGATCCATCCCCGAAAAATTGGGGGGAGGCACTAACAAATCGTCGTCGTCATTGCACGTGCCCTCGTCGAGCATGTCGCGTGCGAACCGCCAGCGATCGCCGCTCGCAAACTCGTCTTTCATACCTATGGCTATCCCGGAAGTGCCGCTCTCGCCGCACCCGGCATCGGCTCCTGCGTCCGCCAATCCGTTCTCTGATTCGGCTACTGTTGAGGGTGAGTCATCGCTCGGTGGGGGTACGAGTACACTGCAGCGCCAGGAATCAGACAATTCGCTGCACACAACTTCGACTTTTGGAACTCAGTTGCCCGCGAGGAGTCCCGGTGAAACCAGCACGGGCAGCGTGGACGCAGAACACGAAGGCGAGAGTAATGGCAACAGCGACAGCCACGGTGAGCACAGCGCACGGGACGGCCTATCTCAAGAGGGCCGTCTACCCCACCGCGAGAGCCTCCCGGACTTCCGACACCCTCTAGACGAGTACCGCTACCCACCCCAACCCTCCTCCGCCCCGCCCGCGTTCCAAATCCAACCAGGCTTCCACCCGCACCACGCGGCGCGCGGGTCCCTCGCGTCCGTGGCGTCCTCTGGCTCGCGCGCGGACTCGATCCTCGCGGGCTTCCCCTTTGTGCAGCCGTCGCCGATGTTCGTCGCGGGGCACGGAAATTCGCCGCTGTCGATGTCGTACCGGCCGCAGTCGATCGCCACGGATGCGGGGGGTGATGGAGAGGGGAGGGAGGGCGATTCGATGGGCGGGGATCGGGAGCGGGACCATAGGGGGTTCAACGTTGGACATGCACCTGGGCGTGGGAAGGGTAGTGTTGGGGGGAGGAGCATCGGTGGTGGTGGGGGGAGTACGAGTGCGCTGAGGGTGGTGAAGGGGGCGAAAGGCCCCGCACCGTCGTTGAAGCAGCTCCAAGCCGAGGAGGAGCGTGCGTATTATAAATACCAGCAACAACAGCAGCAGCAGCTATCGCAGCAGCTGCACCACAATAGACAGGATTCGACCGGGGCAGATTCCGTGATCGATCCCGAGCTGGCGGCAACCCTCGGAACCGGGATAGGCGCCGGGACACCTCTACCACCGCTGCCACTGCCGCTGCCACCGGTTCCACCGAGCCGGCACACCCTCGGGCTATCGACCATGTCGACCGCGTCGTCGGGGTCCAACTCGGGCCTCGAGGCCTTCCCGTTCACGCTCGGCGGGAGCACCACCTCCCTCTCGGGCGGCGCATCCCACCCCACATCCATGTCCATGTCGGTGCCCATGTCGTTGGGGTCGGAACGGTCCCTCGGGTCGGCCCGGGGTATGCGGAATCGCGTGAGCGAGATTAGCAATTTTATCGATGAGTACGGCAGGGAGAGGGAGCGGGCGAGTTTGGATACGCTGGCGCTGAGCAGGGATCTGCAGGCGTTCCCGTTGGAGTATGGGCCGCGGGATAGTTTTGATGTTGGGCATGGGCACGGGCACGGGCACGGGCATGGGAAGTGAGTTGAGGAGTCCTAGCGTGTTTTTTTTTTTTGGTCGGTAATAGTATTAGGGGGCGGGTTGGGTGGTAGGGTAGTGCTGCATTTCAAGGGGCGGAGGTGAAGTGCGCGGGAACGCACTTTGTTCTTCAAGCTTCGTTTTCCCTCACTTCTTGCTCGTCCCTCTCTCCCGTCGACCATCGATTGTTGGACATCAGTTCTCAGCTGCTATCCAAATCCCAGTCTGCAAGCTTGCACACCCGCGTCTTTCCTTTCATTTACTTGGTATCTCTCTACTTTTTTCTTTGTTTTTGTTCCTGTGAATTGCACGAGGTGAATATGGTTTCTCTACTCCTGACTTTCTGACTTTTCTACTTTCTTTTTTCTTCCTCTCTCTTATTCCGTGTAAGCTGTTGTTCCGAGTCTCCACGTTCACCCTTACTATCCTCCGCCTTTGATCTGAATCCAATCTTTGCTACATACGTACGCACTTTTTTTTTTTACTTACGCAGGCCCCATATCCTTTCTTCCAGTCCCCCCCTCCTCCGAGTCGCCTACTTTGAAAACTCTGACTTTCATCAGCCTTTATCCACTCCTTTATTACTATTGTCGCAAAAGTTGAATGCAGTTTTTCCCCCTGCGTAAACCTCAAGACTCTCGTTCCCTTCAGTACGTCTTGTTGCAAGTGTTCAAACTTTTTTGCTCGCTTTTGCCATTTCATGAGCATGTTCACATGCATGCATGCGCGCGAGCTGTCGTAAATAAGGCTCAAGGCCGCACCTGTAGCTGTTTATATACCCCTTTCCCTATAGTTTTAATCCATTCTTAGCACTTCGTACAGTTCTGTTTTTACCTGGCACTTTATATAAAGATAACCTTCCGCCTCCGAAGCTCTCGTTTGAATGATGCATGGTGCTTAATTACCTTTAGTTTTTCACTTGCGCTGTGGATGTTTTCATTGCCTGGTGCTGTACTTTTTTTTTATAAATATTTTTTGCTTGTTATCAAGATCTATCCTACACTGAACACCCTCAAGAGATTCCTTCCTAATTTTTACAAATGCAACGCTGTCGTCACCTTGAACTACAATTCTGCGGGGCCGAAGGGTGTCTGCGATCAAGCTGCGCGACGACGGCGGCCACTGATCAAATAAACAGCAGCACGAAGCTCGAGCAAGGGATCCTCGGAAGGCTCGATGCCCTCCACCCGCGGAATGGGGTCATAAATAATCCTCTTCTGCTCCTTCTCGTTCTCGTCCACGATTGTGGTGAGCTCGACCTGCCCCAGCTCCACCAGAGGCCGATCTGCAGGCCAGTGGACGGTGGCATCATCGACGACGTCGCCCTCGTTGGCGATCTGCACCTTGATCTGGTACCGGATCGGGCCCTGCTTGAGACGCTCTTCGACGCCCTCGTAGAGGAAGTTGGGTCCCTTGGTCTTCACGGCCTCGTCGTCGAGGTGGTGGGCGCCCTCGTGGGGGTCGATAATATAGCGGACGTGCCTGGTGGTGCCATCGCTGCTGATGAACTTGAACGCGGTGACGCCGAAAAACTTCTCGCGGGAGAAGCTGGACGGGAACGGCTTGGGCAGCTGCACGAATGCGAGCGCGCCGGGGTGGGCGCCGAGGAATTTCTCGACGGGGGTGGGGGAGGCGACGCCTGGGCCGGAGCCCACGAGCGCGTGGAGGAATTCGAGGAACTCTGCGCCTGTGCGGGTGGGGAACCCGTCGGCGGAGTGGGCGACGATGTCGGTGTGGACGTGGTCGGCGAGGTTGAATCGGATGCCCAGCCCGCGCGGGTTGGCGTTCGGGTCGGTGTCGGGGATGAGGGGGATACCGGTAGAGCTGGAGAAGCGCGCCGTCACGGGCGTGGACGCCCGGTTGAAGTGGGGCGCGCTCGAGAGCTTGGCAGCTTCAGGGGTGGGGGTGAAGGTACCGGAGAGGAGGAGACCGCGCGCGTGGGCGGGGCGGAAACCGGGATGAAGACCGAAGATGGCATCGAACTGAGCAATGAGTTCCTTGCTGAGAGCAACAATCCTTTCATCAGATGGGAGAGGCATGGTCAAATATCGATGAAGATGCGCAGTCGGAGATGTAGTTTGAGGTGGTAGTAATCGTTGATCTTGGGTTGGTCGACTCGAGCCTTGGCATACTTATAGCCAAGCTGAATCAAATCGATAAGCCTGCAGCAGAACTTTCTGATCAAAATATTGTCTTTCTCGATCGCCGCCACATTGAGAGTCCATAAAAGAAAGCAATTTGTCATGTACCGAGGTGAGCGGCCAGCTTCATCCGATTCGACCTATGAGCATCCTCTGATTACTTTCAGATAAGTAGAAGCCGCTTTCCCCAGGCCCTGCGATCGCAATATTGATGAGCTCGTTTTTGGGTCGCCATTACAATTTGCGGGGGATGCTGCCGCGCGCGCAAGCTACTGCAAGTTCCATCAAGTGGATGATATAACCATGTCACTCGTATCTTTCAACCAGTCTTTTACTTGCCTTCATGTCGTCCCTCTTTTGGGCCTGTGGGAGCGAGGATTTGCGCAGGAGTCAGTGCTTGTGCTCTTGGTGCGCTCAACCACGAGCATCATTTCGTCTTCATATATTCCCCTGGTGCCCCTGAGGCACCCAATACGGCCGCAATTTCGTGCCTTGACTATTCGTGTTTGACCATCAGCAAAATCGAGATAGGCACCGGCGTGAGAAGCCATGACACTCGCGATGATGAGAATGCAGACCACGTGCCGAGCGGCCGAAGAGGTCCTCCAAGCAGCCGGTGCGCGTGACTTTGGACGCGAGGATCACCATAGCGCAGCGCCGGCCAGTGCGGTCTGAGTGGAGTGAGCTGTGATGGTGGTTAAGAGCTGCATAATGATATACATATACTTCTTGACCGCCCACGCCGAGGATGCAGAGGGCAGTGTACAGGTATATACTGGTCGCCGTCATGGATCAGCGCCGCCCACACCTCGTTCCTCTCTGCCATGTCGTCTTTTGTCCCCAAACGCAGCATCGCCGAGTGTACGCTCTTTATTTGTCGAGGCTTGCAGAAAGGACTGATGATTTGTTCAATCAAGGCAAAGCCATTATCTTTGCACCGGGAAGTCCGTTGGAGATTGAACAAGCTCTCGTCGGCGGCGAGATTCAGCGCGTCTTCAAAAACTTGCACAAAAACGCTAGGGAACTTTGGCTCTCCTACACCGAGAAATATGCCCGCTTGCCTTTTATCGTCTTTGAGTCCGACCGATTGACCTACCAGGATGTCCGAGAGCGTACTTTCCGGGCAGCCAGCGTCCTTAGGGAAATCTATGGCGTACGCAAAGGGGATAGGGTTGCTATTGCTATGCGCAACTTTCCCGAGTGGATCGTTGCTTTCTGGGCCATTCATCTGCTCGGAGGTGTTCCCGTCCTGGTGAACGCGTGGCTCCCAGCAAAGGTTCTCCAGTACTGCATCTCCCACACAGACTCCAAGGTCATCGTAATTGACGCTGAGCGCGCCGAAGTCTTAAAAGCTCAAATTGAGGAGCTGAAGCGTACTTCCGGAGCGGGTGCTGTTCTCGTTGTTCGTGCTCACGAAGGAAAACAATCTGCCTGGGATGGCATGGAAAACTGGGATCAGGTTATGAAGAACTACGAGGGAAAGGACGATACGGCCTGGAAAAAGGAGCCTGCTTGTCTTCCGGAAGATAATTGTCTAATTGGCTACACGTCCGGAACGTAAGTCGCTCAGTTTCGGTCGTGCACTGGTCTCCCCAAGTCACAAAGGTTGCTCCTCTAGCACTGGTCTCCCCAAGGGAGTTTTATCAACCCAGCGAGCTTTTCTCTCCACCATGTTCATGCTGGCCGCGGAATTTGCCATGCGAGCACTCCGCGCCGGCGTGTCTGCCCCCGTCGTGGATCCTTTTACACAACAAAAAGCAAGTCTCCTGTCGGCACCTCTTTTTCACGTGCTCGCGTGTCAATCAGTTGTTGTAAGCCATAATTTACGATTGAAATGCCATACCTTACTCAATTTCTTGCCAATATAGTCCAGCTTGGCAAGAGGTGCTAGAGTTGTTATGATACGAAAATGGGACCCGGAGGAAGGTATGATATTTTTCATTCACCAAGGCAATTTGAGATTGCACCTCATCCATTTCTATGCTTATCTAGTCGCTCGTATCATCGTAACCGAGAAAGTAAATGCTGTTGGGGGGTAGGTTGCATTGTACTGCACCCTACGCTCTCGCTGATGCTTCCCGACCCGACTCAAACGTTTTGATGATCATTTCTCCCATCCATAGGGTTCCCTCTATCATCCTTGATATTCTTGAAACTGAGCTCAAATCAGCCAAGCACAACCTCGAGGCCTTTACATACGGCGGTTCAATTCCTCCGACACAACTCACGCGTACCTCCCGCGATGCGTTCCCAAATGTCCAGCTGTAAGCGCTGTTTAATAACCACAGCTGAACATCGATTTCTGATTCGAGCGATGGGGATCTGATTGCGTTTTAGAATGCAAGGATATGGACTAACGGAAACCAACGGCGCAGCGGCCCTTAACGGCGGACAGGATTGCCTTGCCCGGCCAGCTTCTGTGTATGTTTCACCTCAATAATCTAATATCCGATTATTATCTGACTATATGTCCATCAGAGGCACCGTTACTATTGCGCACGATGTCATCATCGTTGACATGATGACTCTGAAAGTCCTCCCACCGGGTCAATCCGGTGAAATCTGGGTGTTCGTAATGACTTTTAGTCTCGCCCCGCCATGTCGTCTCCGCACATATTCTGAATTTCGATTTTTTTCTTCTTCTCATTGTCACAACGCAGGCGTGGCCCGAACGTAATGAAGGAGTACTGGAAGGACCCAGGTTTGTCCTACATTCATCCCAAAGGACGGCTTCCATTAACCAAGCATGCTGCGAAATAGAGGTAACGTCCAAAGCAAAGACGCGTGACGGGTGGTTCAGGACGGGCGATTTAGGGTCGTTGGACCAAGAAGGGTTCCTGTATATTCGCGATCGAGGTCAGACACATTATTTGGCTACTTTCTTACTCTTTTTTCACGCATTTTATCTTGAACAGCCAAGGATATCATCATTCGCGGTGGAGAGAACATCGTGCGCACCCCCATATGCCTTGTGTTTTTCATTTCTATGCTTATTCTCTCCTCTGCGCAAAGGACTCTTCTATGGTCGAGAATGCTCTATATAGTGACCCCCGCGTAATGGAATGCGCGGCCGTTGGAGTCCCTGACAGACGTCTCGGTGAGCTCGTCGCTGCCATCGTTGTCCCGAAACAGGCGTGGAAGGGCGGGAAAGTGCTGGAGGCAGAGCTAATTGAGGCAGCAAAAAAAAGGTTGGGCACAAAACATTTCCATCGCGAGAAATTGAATAGCACTCATTGCTACTATCTTTATGTTGATAGCCTTCCTGGATTTGCGGTTCCTGTCATGATCATTGTGCAAGACGAACCCCTGGGTTCGTCCTTCCGTGCGCCTATGTTCATCAGCCCTTTGACAACCTTGCCGATCATTTTGTAGAGCACAATGCAACGGGCAAGATACTGAAACCCCCACTGCGCGATCTCGCAAGAGAGGAGTGGGAACGAAGAGGCGCGAATGGGAAACCGGCTATTGCTAAACTATAGCGCGCTGTCGAGACTAGCTAATCGTGTTTTGTGTGTATATGTGCAGCACGGCACAATGATTTCATAGGGGATAAGATGTGGCATAGTGTACACTCGTAGGCCACTAGCAATCAGGAAACCTACTAGTCGAAACTCAGATAGCATGCGCAGTGATGATCCCATATTCACTGTTGAGGGGCTGATGGATGGCGTTTGATTGGGACCGATTCAGAATGAATGATATTAAGAGGGACATACTTGTTCTATTCGCCATGACGATCTGAAGGAGTTTCTCAGCCTGCTCGACGGAGTCAAGGGGTTCATCACTCCCTAAGGTTTGTCGTATGGCTTCGCGTACGGCATCTATAGTGTTAGATGCCAAATAACTCGCTAATGTCGTCTCGAAGCCTCGTGGTAGATCGCCCCGCAACCAAAACAATCTCCCCGCTACAATGACCATCGCTAAAGGGAGCAAAAGGGTGTGTTAGTGGATTTAGGGCATCCTTTGGCTGACTTGTGTACCGGCGCCAAGATTCAAGACCTGCATCCACGAGGGAAAGGTGCTATCCTAATAAGAGTTGTATTGTAAGTGTACCTTCATTTTGGAGCTGATGACTTCTCTCTCTCACAATGTCCCTAAATCTTGATTCCGATTTGACCAGATCCACGCATTTGCTGATAAACTCGTTCTGTACAAGGGCAAAGATAGGCCCAGAGTGGTTAGGAGGGAAACCTTCTCGGAGAGGCGTAGGCGATCATAGAGTTGCGGGTTCATAAGGAAAGATACTCACAAACTGTTCAGACTTTTACGGCGGCGAGTTAGCCAGAGCACCAGAAGATAGTCACACGCATACATTCTGAAACACATCGAGGTAAGCATTGAAGTGACGAGATACTCTTACTTTATAAGTAGCACTTACATTGGGCTGGAGGCGACCCCATTGGAATGGCAGTAAAATCAGACGTATCAACTATGGGCAGTTGTTCCAATGAGACTCACATCCGCCACATCCGCTGACTGGGAACAATCAGACATGGATGTGACGCTGGATGTTTCCGTGGTGAGCGAGATTAAATACTTACTAGCTTTGATAAGGAGTGCCTGAGGCAGGAAGTTAATGAATCTACTTCCTAGTGTTGGAAAGGAAATGAGTCCATGTGGTGAACGGTGCTCAAGGTAGCGGCATACTTGCTAAGGGAAAGGTTGGGCACAGCGGTGAGGTCAGCGAGGGCCGAATAGTCCTGTGCACTTACTGTCTATGGAAAAGCAGAAAATGATGAGGTCGTTAGGACATCGCTAGATAGTGAATAAAGTGGCGCTAACATCCTGTGAGGGGAGGATTTCGGCGTTCATGGTCGAGATGAAGTGAATGGGAAAAAGTGAATGAGGAGGAGAACTAAGGTACTAAGACCATAAGAATTGCTGACCTGCTATTACAGCGACGGGCTTCAGGGTTAAGTTCTGTAGCACGGGGAAGCCGCATAGTTCAAAACTTACGCGTATGTCCTAGCAAGGTAGATTGAATAATGAAATCATTGGTGACCCATTCAAAAGTATTCCTTGTACTGACGCTCTTTGATCGTGAGAGTCACATAAGTATATTAGGTGGCTCAGCTCGAGGCGACACTTCACTCACCAGCTGTGATAGATGGAATGCATAACGATCAAAAATGATCAAAACGTCGGGTAATTCAAGCCAAAGATATCGGGAGTACGTACATCCTAGCGGAGTAAGGTATAAGAAGGGGAATCTCGGATGGGACACTAAAGGAAGCTTTTGCAAGCATTCACCTCCTGCGGGACGATAATCAATGGGTAAACGGTGATCCGGGAATATCTTAGGCTGTACGCACATTCTGCGAAAGTCAGGAGAAGTATCAGCCGTATGCAGAAATATCGCGTGGCAAGACACGTACCATCTACGAACGGTTTAGCTGACTATCTTTCGAACAACTCCAGATGCTCACCTCCTATGATGGGCAATGCGTCAATGCCCTAAGATTATGGGAGCATCTTAACGCACATTGATATATGGAAACCAGACGAAGAGAGCTTGGAGAAAGTCCTTTAGCTGGCCCTCGGGTAGAAGGACAGCACTGCCATCTTCGGGTGTCGCTGAATGCGATAATTCTTTTTGATGGGTATGCTTTCGTTAGCCTTGGTCAAGATTTATTTCCATTTGAAACAGACAGACTCTGATCCTCGGCGGTCTTCATGATGGGTCCACTGTGAGACGCCCTAACATCAGTTTTTCCGGCTTCATGAGTCAGACCGTGGACAACTTGCCGTTTCACAGCCGATTCCATGCACAGCTCCAAGTTGTTTCGCTGCACCGAGGCAAGCATAACCTGTAGCACGTCATTTCTGAGAGCACTTGCGGTCTTGCTCAATAATTCGTCAACACTTCGCTGATTACGTATGCCGCCGTCCTTTTCTTTATGCATATCTGGATCAACGGATGGTCAGCTCGCACGTTGAATACGTGATAACACGACACGACTTACTTCGCATGCGCACTTCACCAGCGGGGGGATACTTTAGCTGACGGACATTAGGCAACCGTATTTCATCGAAGTCCTTGTTAGCACGAGCTATAGCACGAGCATGGGCATCGCTACTCGACATCCCCTCGCTACGAAATATCTGAAATGCCCTGGCGTCTAGGCTGTCAAATTTGGTAAATATCATGATAATCGGAACTTCAGTGAAGAAAGCCCCATATCAGACGGAGTCTCGCGTCATGAGCAAAAAAAAGTGTACTGAACCATGTCCGGTATCGTACTCTTGAAAGAAATTCCTTTCCGAAGCTGACAAGAGCCGAGCATCGTTGTCGGTGGGAAGGCAGTACCTGAATTCATAATATGTAAATCTCAATAGTAAGCCTATCGTGGTCTACTCATACCAAATTACGTGCAATTGCTTCTTGATAGACTTCTCTTTTGCCCGCTCTGTGATGAACTGTCTCACCAGATCTAGTTCCTTTGTGTCCCCCGACTCAAATCCGGGGGAGTCGTGAAAAATGAAACCTGGGTTACTAGGGAAATGCAACTCGTCCTCGATGGAATGCTTCCCGCGCTACCGAAAACATTAGTAGGAAATATACATGGTCTGAGCAACACCGGGCGTACATCTGTAGACGGCGTGATGACCGAGCGCTTATCCTTTAGCAGGTCTTGCAGGTGACGAAAGTGGCCGAGGGGCTTTGCTCCAGCTCGGATCTTGTGGAGATAGATAGAAATGTTAGCGAGAGTGCCCCCTTCTGCTGCATAAAGGCTTTCGTACAACTTGAGGGCTCTCCTTAGTACCACAGACAGCCTGAAGTACAGTTGTTTTTCCCGAGTTAGCCTTGCCAACAACAAGTACTCGGAAAGGTCCGAATTTTTCTCGTAGCTCCTGAGCTCGACTGTCCTCAGCGCGGTCCATTCTGTGCAATCGAGTCTGTGATCGGGAGGACGGGAAGAAGTCGCAAATCGGCGTCAGCGGGGGGTCAACTGGGGGAACGTGGTGGTCGCGCGCGGCGCTGTACGACCCTAATCTGGGAAGCCAGCCTATTGTAGTTATTAATATTGGCGCCTAGGATAATTATGTGGATTTCCATTTATTGGTACTAAGTGTACCAAAACGGAATAAGTAATAAACATGTTGCCCAAAGCCAGGTTGAGCGAATTGGACGTTGAGCGCTAAGTGCTCGTGCTGAAGAGACTTTGAGGAGCGCTGAAGCTTTGATTCTGTAACGACATGTACAGAGCGTGACATATATGCAGCGCGTCACAGGCCCTGGCAGATTTAATATTCGTTTACTAACTTGCGACAACCAACCACCACTCAACAGCTTTTTGTAGGTATGATTCTCGGCCGAAATGGCTCGCGGCCGACGCCATTTGAACTAACGCACTCCAACGTTGCGCGAAAATTGCTACTTACTAGTGCAAGTGGGAGTGAAGGTGCGAAGCCACAGGTCCAAATATACCATTTAATGTGCTGACTACTTCCACAACGATTGTTAAGTCTCTCTCGGGATGCTGGGCGCTCAGTTCTCATACTCTATCGGGGTGATCGATTGATAAACTATACTGAGGTAAGAACTGGGGCTTCAGGCTCTTTGATAAATATCGCAATGCCGCCCACCAGATAGATAACCCCACGGTTCAAGAACTACCATCAACGCTATTGTGATGGATGATAAGGATTTGCCAGCTACAGCGGACGACGTCTTCGATATATGTCCAAAGTGAGCAGAAACCTGGTCCCCAAAAGTACGGATATAGTGGCATCTAAGTTCTAACACTCTCCATAGGCTTCGAGTTTTGGTGCTGGGCAGGGTCAGCTTCTGTATTTTCTTGCCAAGATCTAGCTACTTTGCCTAAAATTTCAACAAAATTCAGACGGGTGCAGGCAAAACGACCCTCATCAAACGCGCCTTCGGTGTGAAAACCCTCCAGGTTGGTTCGCTTTTGGATTATTTCTTCCGTTACTATGCTTGACAGATATTTCTTGCGTAGGGTAGCGACAGCGGAGCCGGAGTATGTAACATAAGGGACGAGATCGTTTCGCCGGACAACAGTCGCTTTGTCGTGCATGACTCTCAGGGCTTCGAGCCGGGAGAGCGCAGGAATTTCAACATTGTAAAGGATTTCATTGACAAGCGGCATCTTCAAAGTCCGCTCCCAGAAAAACTGCACGCTATCTGGTAGGCACGCCTTCTCAACCTTTGAATCAACCCATCTTCTTGATGAGATACCCCCAAAGGCACTGCATTAAGACCCCTCACGCAAACGGCCGCGTCCTTGAAGTTGGCGACGAGATATTTCTCGGAAAGAAGACATCGCTTGAAGTAATCCGGGGTGGTACGTCTTTTTGTCCGAATAAGTTTCATCACAAATATGTCCGTCTCATACCATCACATTTACTACGTAGTACCAATCATCGTAGTCTTCACTCAGTATGACACACTCCCCGTTCAAGTCGAATACGACATGGAAGATGAGTTACAGGACAGCACGGATGATGAAATTCGATCTCTTGTGGAGAAGACATCCCAAGATATATTTGATCAATCATGTGTTGGTCCCATACGTCGAATTAACCCAGAAGTTAGATGTGTGAAAGTGTCCTGTACGGTACCTTATTCATACTTGTTCTTTCTGACGCACGTTAATTTTTCTCATGTTCTCAGGCGAGAAGAATTATGAAGACACACTGGAAGAGTTGGTGCAGCTGACAACAGCGCTTATTCGCGATAATCTGGGCAAGACCGCTTGGCTTGTTTCCGCCGCTGCACAAAGGTTAGACGTCAACGATAAGGTGAAGGCTTCCGTGGAGTGAGTTGTGAAATCACCATCTATACGATGGTATTCTTACTCATCGCTGCGTACACTTACTAGGATTGGTATGCGAAGTATGGACGGCTTCGTTGCCTGTATGTTGGCATAAGCACTGAGCCTGATCTCTTCTTTTAGAGTACTGGCGAAAACTTTCGTCGAAAAACAGCCACTTCTCAGGAAGGACGCTCCGCCAGTGTATCGACACAATTTATTCAGACGTAATAAAAAGTTGGAACCTTAGGGATCCTGACCTTGTAAGAAGCTTTAGAACTCCCCGCAGGTACAATCAATAATGTGTTCCACGTAGATTCTATTGGGCAACGCGCTCAAAGCCCGACTTCTCCACCTTGTTCAAGATATGCAAAGCAGTAATGGTGAGGCACTAGGTCAACTTGTGTAAGTGGAGCTAATTCCTTGCTTTCTCCGGCCTGTACTTATGCATGGACGATATCAGTCGCCAAGATGTTGAAAAGATAAGATCTGTTTTGGACACAACCCCACCAAGCGGTCCCGGTGGTCCAGGAGTCAGTCCTTTGTTCAATGACTGGCTTTTTGGCCAATACCAACCAAAGTATGTACGCATATCCAACTGGCAACATATCCTTCTCTAACCACACAACATTATATTCAGCCCGGGCACCCTACGCAGCCTCATGGGCTTCATCGTGAATCTCATCCTGATGCTCGAGCGGTTGTTCTGGGTAATGTATCGCCAAGGACAAGTAGATGTGTCCCTCGACTTGATCGAGGCGGCCTTCCAGGAGTACGATTCAGAGAAGCGGGAAAAGGTCCACACCGGTATACGTGAGTATGTCGATAAATTCGATTATTCACGGCCGGATGAGGCGCATATCGAGGTCAAGCATTTGATCGAATCCAATCGGGTAGCCCGCGACTTGGGGAAAAAGGGATCAGGCATCGGATTCATGGAGCGTATATTATCGAAGTTCGCGCGATCATGAACGTGTACTTCCTCCACACAACAAAAACACTTCCCCTGGCATTTCTCTGCATTTTATCCTTTTCTTTCACCTCGTGCAATGAAAATCATAAAAGTCTGAATTTTTCCTATGAGGACTAGTGTGATCATAGCTGCACGATCGGCCATATTCATTGGCCAGAATTCCCGCTGATTGGAACTTGGAAGCGTGTCGTGTACACTCCCACGCGCACCTTGCCCTAAGAAAAGGTCAGGCCACTGCCAATGCACGATATACACCATCTTTGCTCACATAAACCAAAAACAATGATCAGCATAGCCAACCTTGGGCTTGAGCTTGAGCTGCTGCGCACATGGTATTGATACATCCGCAACGACCTCAAACCTCTCCTCTGCCGGGTTCTTGGCTTGCGTCTGAATTCGTCACCTTGGATTGATACATCTGTCATATGGCCCTTTGGAACTGCGTGTATCAAGAATGGTAGACATTATCCGCAACTCGCAATCAATTCTGCGCTCCATCAACCTGGTCGAAGTTGATTTGGATTTTGGCTCCATCCAGTCGTATAATGCAGTATCAAAAGTGAGTATCCAACTTTCTTCAGTATGGCATCTGGACTTGGAAAACTGTAGTAGATACCGGTGGCTGCTAAATCTGTTGAGCACATCTACATCTGTACGCGTATTAGACACACACGCCACACACAGTCTAACAGTGGGTCAGGACATATTCAACCAGAATCTAAGTCGCGTTCAGTTGTCGGAGGCCCAAGCGATCAAGCGAGCATTACTAAAGGCAGACTAAGGAAAACTACGTGTGTTCGCGATGCTGACGAAATACTGGCAACAAACTATCACAATTCCATATGGATGTAATGCGCATACGCAAGTGGAGCCTGAGCGGGGTCATAAAAGTACAATGAAGGCTTGTAACCTGCACCATGTGTGTATGTGTATAGACACGCGGCACGGGCGTGTCGGCACGGCGAAATGAAAAGGACAAGCAGACGATAAGGGGAAACCGCCTTCTCGCACTACCACTAAACGGGACACCCAAAGCAATGAGCCCAATCTGGGACAAGGCGCAGGCAGAGCAAATAATTGTGTTATAATAAAGCTGGAACGCCAAAATTTATACCTATGAAAGGAAAATATCCAAGTACTTGTGGACATTGAACATGTGCATGGATGCGAAAGAAAGGTGCAATTGTTACTGCAAGACTCAGAGTCTGGACGCACCAGATACAATGTGACACAGGTTTCGGAGCCAGAGAAATCAGAATGTCACATGCCACTGGAGGCACAAAATTGCTGGTAGCATGAGCTCAGCCGACACGTGGCGTATGAATATCGAGAGGGAGACACAGACTCCGGAGGCAGGAGAGGGTCATATTACATAAGAAACCAGCTGGCGTTGAGTATATTGAATAAACAGGGGTACGAGCAGGACCCCAAAGTTCAGCTGGTACCGCGGCGAATAAAGCCAGGTTAAAGGACCTTGCAGGGCAAGGTGATGATTTTCCTAGCACAGCCACAGTTGCAACAGCGAGTAGCACATCGCCTGCAGGCAATCACATTTCTAAGTACACTTATAAGTAACGTGAGGAGATACGATGCAGGACTAATAGAAGGATAATTTTATCCCTTTTGCGTGGTATATGCACCGTCTAGAATTATGCCCTGCTAATCAGATCAATTACTAAACCAAGGTAACTAAGTACACAACTGGCCGAGGCTGTACATGTACACGTGCGCACCTACTTTCCCATGCTTAGGCTCCGTTCGGATCCAATTCTCAGGGAAACATGTTTCCCTGAAAACCGTCTTCGGGGAAAACTGGAGAGAGACCCTGAAGCGTAAAACCGTTGTTGTTCGGTGCTGGCGATTTTCGCGACATCCTACACTGATCACCTTATTGATCATTATCAATAGCTCAAGCTCTGCATGTATGGTATCCAATAGTTAGATTCACCATCTATCATCTGTTATGGTACATGTCCATCCTCGCCAAAAAAG
The DNA here is from genome assembly GCA_000697705.1 of Botryobasidium botryosum FD-172 SS1. NCBI lineage: Eukaryota > Fungi > Basidiomycota > Agaricomycetes > Cantharellales > Botryobasidiaceae > Botryobasidium > Botryobasidium botryosum. The sequence goes on along the minus strand of KL198024.1, from coordinate 399,658 downwards.
CTCGCAACACCTCAGCGCAGCAAGCTCACCATCACAAAACTCTGCCACCGCGGCCCCGCTCGCTGTCACGAATGGCTTGAAAAAGCAGCTGGGGATGGAGACCACACTTTCCGCCACTTCTTTCGCGCACAGAGGCAGGTTGGACTCGCGGACTCGAAGGATATCTCAGCGAGGGTGCGAGAGTCCGACATGGCAAAGGAATTTGAGTGTCAGAGGTGAGAAGTAGACCGGCTTGATGACAGCGTGTAGTGCCTTTGAAGTGGCTGTGAAGCTGTATAGGACCTGCGGCAGTTTTCCGCGAAGACGGCGCAAAACAAACAACCACGGTTTTAGTGTATTATTCAGCTAAGCGAGTTTTAGGATTCTCCTATGGATTTTTCGCCGAAAATTGGATCCGAACGGAGCCTTATATTAATAATACTTTGGGATTCTTTAGACGCCCGGTACCAGCCTCGAGGGCAAGGCATGCTACCAGTACCGTAGCGTGCACTCTCACTGGTAAGTACATACTGCCATACACTGGATACCCTCTAGCAGTAGCAGTACCTCAACGCTGCCCAAACTACATTCACTACCGAACTCGACCGGCAACTCATTTTTATGTCGGAAGACGGGCTTCTCCACCTTAGGCATGTATTGATTGCCGAAGGGGCGGATGTCAATATCTGCGACATTCCTAGGCGGACGCGATTACGTCGTGCTGTCGGATGGCCCGATCTCGCCATGACTCAGTTGATGATAGAGTTGAATGCGAATTTACACATTCCGGACGAAGTAGGACGCCAGCCGTTACACCACGCAGCTTACTGGTCGCATGCTGGCGCAATCAAGGGATCATTCGACGCGCGCCCAGCAATCATGCGACTCCTGTTGGACGCTGGTGCGGAGCTAGAAGCGAAAGACAACAACGGAGACACGCCGCTCTCACTGGCCAACGAAAACGGTCGCGTCTCCTCCGTTCGCTTCCTGCTTAGTGCCGGAGCCGATCCCGCGTCACACGGAACCCATGGCTGTCCTACACCCCAATACATCCTTGACTTCCTCCGAAATCCTGACGAGCCAGACGCTATCGCCCAGCTCCTGAAAGTTAGACGAAATATCAATGGCCAAGACGAATGGGGTCACACCATGCTCGATCGCGCGGCTTGGCTAGGCTCTCCCGCAGCTGTGAAGGTGTTGTTGAGAGCAGGTGCCAAACCGAACGCCCCAGGGAGAAATGGTAATCGGCCGCTCCATTTTGCAGCAGAGTTGATGAATCACCCCGAGGGCGAGAGTGCCATCCGCGCACTCGTTGAGGCTGGTGCTGAGCTGGGTGCTCAAAACGCGTATGGCAACACACCGCTTCTTCTTTCCGCAATGCAGGGCTCCGCGCCGACCGTCCGACTGCTCCTTCTCGTTGGAGCGGATCCCCGCTCCCGCTCCCCAAATCGATCTACCCCGCTTCATTTTGCGTTTGCGTTAATGGGCCATCCTGAGGGTCCAGCTGCGATATCTGCGCTGCTAGCCACCGTTGGCATGGACATAAACGCCAAGGATCGTGACGGCAGGACGCCTCTGTGTCGGGCCGTCTTCCACGGCTCTTCACCAGCTATTCGAGTATTGCAGGGAGCCGGGGCCCAGCCGAGTCCTCGCTACTTCCCATCCAGTGTCGATCCCGTTCAGCTCTTAGCAGAAGCTATGCGCAACGAAGACGGGGTACAAATCGCGGATCTGTTACTCCAAACGGGGTTAAAACCAGATGCTCGGGGTGCGAGCGGCCTTACTCCCATCCAATTTGCCATCTCCATTCGTTCTTTACCACTGTTGAGAAGACTGCTGAGTCATACCGTGGGGTTAAGCGTACGCTCCATGTAGTCTTTTCTATGTACGCCAATGCTGATTTTGGTACATGCAATAGGTGGACGTGGGCATCATAAACCAGTTGCGAGAGGTAAGCCTTGGGAGTGGCCAGAGATATTTTGATCGCTAATGGATCTTGTTATAGGACACAGCGCTGCTTTCCTCGTCAGATCAAGCCATAGGCATTCAGCTGCTTGCTGAGCTGTATTCTTATACTGGCTACTATCCTTTCAACCCTCCGCTTTATGAGTGGGAAATCACTAAGGTAGAAAGCCAGTCCGTTGGGGTGGGAGGATTTGGAGAGTGTTTTCGAGGCAAATTACTTGGCCGACACAATGTTGCGATGAAATGCTCTCTCTCCGAAGTCAATAATGAAGTGGCGCGCGTCGTAAGTCTCTCTTATCGCCCTTTTCTAGTAGGGTAAACCTCTAAAACTCCTCGGTTGATTAGCGTGCACTGCGAGAAATGGAAGTATGGAAGGAATTAAGGCATCGTCACATCTTGCCTTTCTTGGGTTCGGTCACCCTAGGGGGGAGGATTCATATGGTATCACCGTGGATGAAGAACAAAGACATAATGCAATATCTGAGGCAACCTCAAAACTTGAATGTGGACTGCACGTTCTTAGTGTGTATGACTTGCTGCTTTGAACTCGCATACAAGGCTCATCAGTCTCCCATCTGTGTCTAAAGCTCCTCCAAATCGCGCTGGGATTACAGTATCTTCACACTCGTGACCCGCCGGTCATTCACGGTGATATCAAAGGCGTACGTTTTCCCGAAGCTTTCAAGATGCGCTTACAGCTTATGGTTGACTGCAGGAAAACATTTTGATTTCTGACTCGCTGGAGGCATGTATCTGCGACTTTGGCTTGTCGCAGAGTCAAGATGGCAGCATTGTAACAAACTCGTATACGTGGCAGGTGGCTGGTAATCCGAGATGGCAGGCACCAGAGCTTCTGATGGCTGAGACAACCGCTCTGGGTCAACGCACAAAGAGTTCCGATATCTTTGCTTTTGGGCGAGTGATCGTGCAGGTAAGTAAATACCATCTATCGCCTATGATCTCTCGTGGCTCACAGGATTGCCCTTAGCTCGTCACAAGGCAGCATCCGTTTCCAGAAGTTGAGAACTCTCACGCAGTGGTTCTTAAAGTTGTGAAAGGTGAAGCGCCGCCGAGACCTGGGTCCAGTGAGATGGATGATCGAATGTGGGATTTGGTAAATAAATGCTGCTCTTATAACCCTGACAGAAGACCAGACATAGATGGAGTACTTCGTCGATTGCAAAGGATCATCGAGCTCCGAGATGCACGATTGACGAAACTGCTTTCTTTCTTCCAAAGCTTTAGGTTTTATTGATGCTACCTGTTGCTGTACCCACGTTGCGGAAGTGCTTATTTTTCCATCTTACATAGTAATAGTAGTACTCCACCTGCAGACTGTACACTACCACCAGGAATATCTAATAACGCATAGAGCCACATCTCGCAGCAGGGTCCGCTACCTTTTCCTTTCTCTTGCTTGTTCATAAAAGCGAGCGCGTGGTGGCGAGTAAGTAGGCTGGCGAACAGGACCGGCAGAACCGAGCCGGACCGGCCCCACTAAAGTTCAAATGGCCAGTGACGAAAAGGGAGCACATGTAAAATTCAGGGATGATGATCTAGACGGGCACTTGGGACCGCGTCGACCGTGGGAGCGTATAAAACGAGAGGGAAAAACATGTAAAATCCAGGGACGACAGCTTGGAGGGGAACTTGAGACCGGGCTGACCCTTAAAACATGAAAAAGACATGTAACCTTAAATTAGTGGACACCAAGACCGTCCTACAACGTAGTGGTAGTGGGAATACTTGGCTTTCGTGCCTTCGTAAGGCCAATCCCCGAGACACTTTAGTGTAGAGGGTTTTGTCGAACATGAAAAGAGACTAAGGTTTGGGAGGGGTCCAATGATGTCACTGACCTTGCCATTTTTGTTGCTCAAAAGGTCATCATGAATACCAGAAAAGGAAAAGAACCCAGCGATCACGATATCCATATGACAATTGCTTATACTTCCTGAGTCATCCGTAATATGTAATTGTAGTGGTGTGCACCCGCACCAGTCCCCCTCGAGAAAACATTCAATGTTCATGACCATGGCAATATTAGTGACGGTCAGAGTGGCTGATTCTATGCTGATTCTGAGCTGATTCAAAAGTTGATTCTGGACCCAAAATCAGCCCAGAATCAGGCTGGCACCCTGACTATCACGTTCCACAAAACCTGCTGCCGCCCGAATCCCAATGCCAAAGGAGCCTGGCAGCTCAACTTCACTAGTCCACCACCAGCTCTTTCTGCAGTATGCTATACTTACACCTACCTGCATATATATACAATTGCAAAATACCGCGCTGCGTTTCTTTGTAAATATTACTACGTATCCGCCAAGTGATATGCCCCATGCTTCAAGCAGGGCTGCAAATATTTCATCTCAATCGGCCTAAAATAAGCTCGACTACTTATGATACAAGTGATTTTTAGCCAGAGCAAGCTCGAAGGAGAGAACATTGAAATCACTAGTAGTATTAAGCAAACAGAGACTATTACTAGGACTTCGTAACATTTTGAAGTGCAGTTTGCGTCCCCAAGTGGTCATAATCAGAATCGGAATCAAGTTCGCAAGCTGCTTTTGCAACACATGTGTGATTACGCTCGATTCTGCTCTCACCTGATTTTGGGCGCCTGAATCAGCACGACAGGGTTTGGTCAGAATCACCTCATAATCAGCTTAAATCAGCAACTCTGACCGTCACTATTGTCACGGTACCATGTTTGATTCCCATAGATTGCTATCTAGCCTATGTTCCAGGATAATCTAATGACTCTGGTACAGATTTCGCACGACTGCGGGCATATCACACACTAGAACCGCGCGCAGAATCACACTGGCATTAGGGTGTTTCGCGACGCTTCACTTGTATCATATTTGGGCTCTATTTTGGCTCAAACCCGCTCCAATTTGAGGGTCAAACTTGAGTCTGATTTTGCAAATGCGACACCTGAGCGAGGTGGGAGGGTAACCCTCCACTTGCTCGAAATGCCTTATTTTCAGCTTGCATTTTGTTCCTCATTTTCACCCTAGATCTCTGCCGTGCCAGACTACCAAATTTAGACATGTCCGCAGGATTGACAGCGGGGACCCCGGATTCATAGGAATGCGACTGCATCCCGGTCGTCGACTCACCACTACCGCCCACCACCACTCATCCATGTGAGCTGACCACCATCTTCCAACACAGCCACAAGGTCGCCGCTCTGGCAGCCCCGCCCTCCTCCCGCCCCATCGACGCTCATCCGCCGATCCACACCCCCGCCATCTTCAAGAGCTAGTCAGCGGCTCTCCCCTGATCTCAAAATCACCGACATCGCCCCACATCTCCCCCCTCCACCTAACATGTCGACATTTGCCACCCGCTTCACTGATCGCGTTTTCGCAGACGCGAGCAGAGTTGAGCATATCCGCTACGACGATTCCCACCAGGTCCACGCCTTGCGAGCGCTGGAACCCCTGGACAACATCAACCGCTTCACGGGGGTTCTCTCCCCCGCCCAAATTCCGCTCGCGCAACAGTGGTTTGACGTGTTTAACGATGCGGCAGGCTTCCTCCCCACTCTCAAGAAACCCCCCGGCCGCCTTAGCGCCCCGCTCATGTGCGCCGGCATCGCTATCACTGAGGCCCTCGACCTCACTCCCATCACAGGCGATTTCAAATCGCATCTCCACGTCGCCACAGTTTGGGCCCTCCAGCTCGAACTCGTCATCAAATTCTCCAAGGCCACCCATCTTCTGATAAACGCCAACCCCAAAGTCGCCCAACTTGCTGACTTAGGTCGTAAGCAAGAACTATTCTACCAATCGCAGGTTGCTTCGCTGCGTAAACTTATCCCTGCTGCCCCCTTACTCAAGGCTAATGCCTCCGTGCAGACGCCCACTCCCCCACCCACTCCCCCACCCTCTTCTCCTCCCCGCCTCACCGCTGAGGCCTCTACCCAGGTCTCTCCTCCTCCCACCTCCATTCGCAAACCAGTTCGCTGGTCACCACCCCCCCCTCGCTGCGCCTGCCATTGGTAGAGAGGCGAACGCCCAAGGCAGCAGCCCTCCACTGCCAGCGTCTGGCCCGCGCCCCAAAAGCCGGCCTCCAGTCGCTCCCCCCCCCTCCACCTCCTCTCACAAAGCTGAGAAGCCCACCCCACCCCCTAACGATGCCACTGCCCGCCGCCTGGAGAAAATCCGGGATTCCTTTGGCAATCACCGCCTCGCTCGTCGCCGCACCCCTCCAGTGCCCATTTCCTCCACTCCCCCTGTGGCCATCACAGCCACCTCCACTATGGATGACACAGCCTCAGCCGTGTCGGACTCCACTGTCACCCCCTCAGCTTCAGCCTCAAACACCGAAGCCCTTCCACCCTCTACCTTACCCGAGACCTCGGTCCCCACCATCGTCTCCACCCCTTCCCCCGCCTCCACTAAAGCCCCTCAAAAGGCTTCGCCCACCCCATCCCGACCTTCGGGTCACTCACGCATCTCCCGTGTCACCGATGCGGACCTTGACAAAACCCTCCTCTCTCTCAAGAAGGAGATTCTCAACACTCGTCGCAGCCCTAAAAAGCCGCCCACCTCCTCTTCCCCGCCGGCCCCTCAAAAGGCCACTTCGCCCCCAAAGGCACCTCATATATATTCTGGGGCTCTCCCCTCGGACTTTTCATCGGGCTTTGTGCCTGTTCTCCTTCCTTTGCGCCTACTCGGTGCTTTCCTTTCTTCATTGCCGGCTCCCTCTCAGTAGGGAACAGCTGTCTGCAGTCTGCCTCTGGGTTCGCCCTTTGGTGATGGTGCGGGCTGGGCCTATTCCCTTCCCAGGCAGCGGATAATTCGGGGATACGTCCCCCTTGCATCCTCTGCCCCCCCATTTCCCTTCACTCCCTTTACCCGCTTGTCATTTTGCCCCGTTTAAAGTCTAGTACTAGAGGTAGTTTTAGGATTACTTGTAGTGGCACATGAGGCTCCGCCTGTTACGCCAATAAACTAGCCATTCAAAACAAAAAAACCACTCATCCATGTCACCACGATTCACCGGCACCTCCAATCGTCAGCGCACACGCCGCCACAGCATGTTCACTGGGGAGGGCGTACTCAAGCGGGATATTTTATGGGATGGGATCGTGAGAGGGGACGTTTTCGAGGTACGCTCCGTTTCTCGAGCATTTCTTCCGTTACCTGCATGCTACTTACATCCATCGCTGCCTACCGCAATCTCTGCCCTCAGTTGTTGAAAGGTTGGCACTAGATCCCTATGTATCCGCGAGCCCCAGCCGTCATCTATCATCCTCGCGAAAGCAGCAAGTGCTCGCGGCATCCAGATAACCGCTTTCGTATACCCGCCCACCTCCCTCGTGACACGCCCCCTTGCTCTCATGCCCAGGTAAAAAGCATTTGATTCACATTCTCAGGAATGCTACATATCATAAGACATCAGCTGGGGAGACTTGGTAGATGTCAAAACGCGCCCATCCACTGAACTCGCAGAGCGCGACACTTGTATTAGTAGTACCGTTATGATAGTATATACATCAATCTGTACCGATAACGAGAGCATCAGCCTTTAACGAGGAAATCACACCCGCACACGCGTCATGATAGTGAGTGCGCGTCGCGCGCGCAAGCATTCAGATGCTGCGCTTTCATGCATGTGATATGCCGTTCAAAATGACCGCGCGCTTTGATGTCTTTTTCTTTGCAGATTGATGGTGGTAGAGTCATGTCCTTACATTTTGTATACATCCTTGTTAATCTATACGTGGAAGTAGCAAGGCGGGCACGAGACGAACAGTACTTGCGGTATGGAGATTGTAAATGGAGACTACTTGGAATAAGAAACCTTCGCGGCACGGCTCGCTTATGGAGAAGTCTTGCTCTTTGAGGCGCGAGATGCAAAGAGAGGGAAGAGGGACACTTGGGGCCAGTGAAACCGCGGGCGGGGACGACGAGGGCGATGCAATAAGGATGATACGAGAGACTTGGTTACGATTAATGACCTTGGCGTTGAGTTGCTTCAGTTGCACTTCGGGGTCTTACTGCTAAAAGTAGAAATATTTGCTAGGTTGCCAGCCTTACCCATATCGAGGAAGCCCTCGCCTGGCTGGCAGACCGGTTGAGCCTGGCGTACATGCCCACAGAGACGAGCAGCAAGGCCGTATTTGGGCCGTATTTGGCAGCGCCAGAGGAGGGGTGGTTTCACGACGGTCTGATTTTGGACCCGTTTTCACTCACACTTGGGTACACATTTCGACATTTTCACTAGGTGTCCTAGTAAGTCTGGGCTCAAGTGTGGAGTAAATTCGACTGAAATGAGGCTGAAATGCGGCCGTCGTGAAACACCTATTATCATGAATTAGATTTATAGGGCCAAAAACCACGAGATCGTCAAATCTCATCAATCATTTAGCCCATACTCATGCCAACTCCGGTTCTCATCCTCGCGCTCGCCTCCTGGCACCAGCCCGCCCTCTCCTGCGGCTTCTTGCACTGGTAAGTACTTGTGCCAACCCACTCTTGCTCTCACCCCTAGTCCGCTCTCGCACCCGCACCTAGTCTCCTGTAAGCAGCCCAATACGTCGTCCTGAAGGTCCTCGTTCTTGCGAGGACCAGCAGGACGACGTATTGGACTGCTTACAGGAGACTAACTCGCACTCCCGCTCTAGGGAGTCCGCACTCTCGTTCTTGCGCGCGCGCACCCGTGCGCCCGCCATCGCACATTAGTACTTCCTCTCTCTCTCACTCTCCAGTTTTGAACTAATCAGATGATTCAATCAATTCAGAGAGCTGAACGTAGTGACCCCAAAAAACGACGCAATAATATGTAACAACATCTGTCATAGGTGTGTACGTACTACGCGCTGTTGCACGACGGGGTCCATTTAATATAGAGGAAAATGCTACTACGCTCAGATCTCAGTAGGTGATGGCATAACATTCTCTTCAATACGCTGATAATTTAGCATACAGGTCAACAGGTGACTGGCCAGCAGCGAGCGAGCAAAGCGCAAAGCAAGCAAGTGCTGCCCCACCCCCGGCTGCTCTCTGTATGTCCCTCCTTTCCAAAATGCTACTATTTTTGATTAGCCGTATCATTCAATGTAGCCTCATTTGTCTCCTTAGTGCTTGGATGGGAGTAGCAGGCCTGGCTGCGAAATGCTGCCTCGCTTTAGGCTACCATATTCTTCGTCTTTGCATTTCACGCGTCCATTTTCGGGCCACCTCCCAGTGCCCTTCATTCATTATCGCATTACGCTCATGCTTATCGTTTCTCGCCCCCGACTTTCGTCTCCCGTCTGTGCAACTGAACTCCTTGTTATCAGTGTAAGCTAGACATGACGGCCTCCTTCTTGCTGTATTTATTGCCGTACCGCGCGTCCCTCCTATCCCTCTTTTTCTTTCCAGCCTCTGTAAGTCAATACCACCTCACGACAACTGTGGCTAATTGGGCAACAGCGAGTGAGCAGAGCGGGCGCCGGTGGATGCCGTCCTGCCGGCCACCATGCACAGGGAATATACAATGCACACAACTTGATTGATCTTAAATTATCTACAACTGCCGCAGGATGCACATACTGATATATCTCACAAGTTCTCGGTACTTGTGAGATATCTACATGTAGGGGATATCTCGTGCTCATACATAGCTACTTAACTAATCCCATAAGTCTCACGGGCTGCAGTTAAGCTTGAAGCTGAAGAACGGTCGGTAGCGGGCCACGCCATGATGTGCGGCTCTACGCCTTATTGATGTCTCGGGGACTGGCGCGCGCGCCGCTACGATATTAATATTGAATGTTGAACGTTGTACGCTGGGCCCAAGTTGAAGGCGACTCTTCGTAGCTCGCTTCCTGAATCAGGGCTGACGCAGACGGCCCGATATAGAAGGACATAGACCACTCATTAGACGCTCAGGCTGCTCTTAAAAGCCGCGTGTAGTGCGCACGGTGGAGGCTCTCACGTACACTCTATTTCATTCGTCCTTTTCATGGAAGAATCAGCAGTCGAACTCGCATATATTAGACGACTTTTGGCCACTAGCGATTACGACGTTGACGCCCGCGATGCTCGCGGAAGAACCTGTCTGCAACGCGCGGTCGAATGGCCCGATTCTACGCTAGTGCAGGTCATGATAGCCCACGGAGCAGACGTCAATGCAATAGACATGGAAGGGCGACGGTCTCTGCACCATGCAGCTTACTGGTCGCAGGCCGGTGCAATCGAAGGATCTTTCGACGCGCGCCCAGAAATCATGCGGCACCTGTTAGCCGCTGGTGCAGTGTTGGAGGCGATTGATGGGTATGGGGACACAGCGCTTTCGCTGGCCAACGATAACGGCCGCGTCTCTTCCGTTCGCCTCTTGCTCAATGCCGGAGCGAAACCCGATACACACGGCACCCACGGCTGCTCGACACCCTCATACATCCTCGATTTCCTTCAAAACCCCAACGAGTCAGACGCCATCGCTCGGCTCTTGAATGAGAGAGAGGACATCAATGCCAAAGACGAATGGGGTCACACACTACTTGATCGAGCAGCCTGGCTGGGCTCTCCTGCTGCCGTGATGGCGTTGCTAAGCGTCAGGGCCAACCCCAACGTCTCGGGAAGACATGATAATCGACCCCTTCACTTTGCAGCAGAGTTGATGAATCATCCCGAAGGCGAGCGCGCTATTCGCGCACTCGTTCAGGCCGGCGCTAAGCTGGATGTTCAAAATTCGTACGGCAACACGCCGTTGCTAGTAGCCGCGGCCCAGGGTTCGGCACCGGCCGTCCTCCTGCTTCTTCACGAAGGAGCAGACCCAAACATCCGTAGCTCGACGAGTGAATACGCTCCGCTTCACTATGCGTTTGCGCTCATGGGACACGCAGACGGCGCCGCTGCGGTCCACGCGCTACTGAATGTCACCGTAGATATACACCCGCGGCACGGCGGGGTTGCAACGCCCCTCTCTCGCGCAGCTTTCCACGGGTCTTTGCTAGCTGTCCGGGCGCTATGGGGCACGAGGACTGGCTCCTTGTCCCCTGGCGAATACCAGCAGGTCGAAGATAGCCTTTATCAAAATGACCCCGGCGCAGAGCTCGTGATCGCATTGCTTGAAGGGGAACACAACGCGAATGCGCAGAATATTAGGGGCCTTTCCCTTCTTCAACTCGCCATCACTATTCGCGCCGTTCCCCTAGTTCAAAGGCTACTGAGCCGAGGGGCAACGGTTTGTCGTTATTTTTATTTATCAAATCCTTTCTGACCGACCGCCTTCGTTAACAGATCAGGGTCGAAGCTACATTAGCGATGATGAAACAGCTCCGAGAGGTGAGTGTCAGTCATTGAGTTGTTCACGACACATCCCGTGACCCTTGGACGCGGCAGGACACAAATCTGTCGCCCCCGTCGAATCGGGATAAAGGCATAAAAATCCTCTCTCTACTATATCGTTCTATCGGATACTATCCTTTGGAGCCAGCACTCCACGAGTGGGAGGTTGCCAAGGAGGGGCTAGTGCCGGCTGAAAAAGGAGGGTTTGGAGAGTGCTTCCAGGGTAGTTTTCTGGGCAGACATAAAGTCGCCTTAAAACAGTGCCTTGCCCGGCTCGACAATCAAACCGCAGAACGTGTGAGCGATTCGTCTTGCGTTAGATATGTTTCAAACCGAGCGCTCAAGAGACTTTTTTTCAAACAGCGCGCTCTGCGCGAGATTGAAGTCTGGAAGGGACTCAGACATCGTCACGTACTTCCGTTTTTAGGCTGGGCTGACTCCCAATCTAGAATCTATATGATGTCGCCTTGGATGAAGAACGGACATGCACGGGAGTATTTGATAAAGAACCAGGGCGCAGATTGCGTATTACTGGTATGTTCTCTTGCAGACCGACGCTTTCGACTTTAAGTTGATTGTACGATTTCATGAAAAGCTCCTCCAGACCGCAGTTGGACTACAATACCTTCATAAAAGATGCAACTCACCCATAGTTCATGGCGATCTTAAGGGGGCGCGTATTCTTCAGTTTATACCATCAATCCTACCTTACTACTTATCATGGATTGGTCCGTAGCCGAATATCTTGATCACAGATAATCGCGAAGCGTGCATTGGGGACTTTGGTCTATCCTACTGGCTCGCTGCTGAAAGCTATTCGCTGCAGTCTGATGCATGGCTAAAAGGTGGCAATCCGAGGTGGCAGGCGCCGGAGCTCCTGGATGGGGACACCTTTAGTAAGCAAAATCAAAGAACGACAAGATCAGACATCTTCGCCTTTGGACGTGTAATTGTGGAGGTGAGTATCTTAAAATATCTGGTGCGCGAATATTGGTCACACCGTCGCTTTAAACGTTGCAGCTTCTTACGAGAGAACCTCCATTTGAGGGTATCACAAGTACTAGCGTCATTATTAAAGTAATGAGAAAAGAAGGGCCAGCCAGGCCACGCACACTGGCGACGGAATGCGACAAGCGGATGTGGGAATTGGCATCCAAATGCTGCTCTTTTGATGCAGTCGACAGGCCCGATATCGATCAGGTAATCCTGTCGTTACAGGATATTATCCAAGCCCGGGATGCGCCAAGGCCTCGGTTCCCTGGCTTTCGCCTTCCATGGGTTCCCTTGCCATGATTTTCGCTGCATTCCAATTGCATGACCGTGAGTCTGATATCATTTAGTCCCATCACCCCAGCTAATCGCGATGATTAGGTCCGACAATTCCAATTGCCCATTTCATATCTTCGAAATTCTAGCTCGTCCCTCACCACCCTTGTCCCGCGCATCTTCGGACGAATATTTACCACAAAAATAGCATGTAGCGGGGATGGCCAGGCAGCAGCACGACGTTGAGGCGGCATCGGCCATGGAAGTTGATGTGCCTGAGATTGAATGGGACGGCACAGCCACAAATCAAAGTATATATAGCCTAACTGATACCAATACTACGGTTGTCCCTGGTCTCTCTCGTCCTACCATGTCAAGTCCACAGCCAAAACTGTCCATGGCGGAGTGTGCGTACAATCCTCATCCTCCGAGCCCCCTGGCGAGTTTAATGGATACCACCGGCAGGTCATAGCATTCTCACCCGCCCGGGGATGCCCTTCGAAGTCAAAACGGCAGTGATCGGAAATTCCGTCCAAAAGGTCCTCAAAAACCTTCCTGCATCTGTTCGAACCTTTTGGCTCTCACACTCTGCCACCCACGCAAATCTGCCATACGTTGTCTTCGAGTCCGATCGCCTGACCTACCAGGACGTACGGGAGCGCGCGTTCCATGCGGCTAGCGTGTTCCGTGAGCTATACGGCGTTCATAAAGGCGACAGAGTCAGCCTAGTCATGCGAAACCTCCCGGAACTGGTTATCGCATTTTGGGCTGTTCACTTGCTTGGCGCTGTGCCTGTTCTCGTCAATGCATGGCTCCCTGCTGAGACGCTTCACCACTGTATCGTGCACACGGACTCCAAGCTGATTGTTTTGGACTGTGAACGCGCCGAGCTGCTTAGCTCCCGGATCTTGGATATCAAGCGCGAGGCCGGTGCGACTGGCGTTCTGGTTGTCCGCGCTCATGAGTGGCGCGGGAGAGGGTGGGACCACATGACGAACTGGGATGATGCAATGGGGCAGTATCAGGGAAGGGATGACATGGTGTGGAAAAATGAGGTCGACTGTGTCCCTGAAGATAATGCTGTCATCCTTTTCACCTCTGGAACGTAAGCTCTCCATGCCGAAAATCTACCTCACTATACCTCGATTATCTTTGAGCAGTACTGGCCTCCCAAAGGCTGTCCTTGGGACACACCGAGCCTTTCTCGCCATGCATTTCCTTATGGGATTAACACAAGCACGGCTCTTTCTGCGGTACGACATGCCCGCCCCAGTTCAGGACCCCACCGCCCCACAACCAACGAATCTCCTATCAGTCCCACTTTTTCACATCACTGGAATTCAGCTTCTACTTGTATGTTACGCCCTCTACTTCTTCCCTGAGCAGCGCCCACTTGATTGGTTGTAATGTGAATGAAGGCCACGAGCTCCATCGGCGGAAGAGTAGTCCTCATGCGCAAGTGGGATGTCAAGGAAGGTAAGCGTCAATTCAGCAATTCAGAAGCGGATCATATTTGGCAAGTCTAAAGTGTTACAAACTCTAGCGGCGCGGCTGATAATCGATGAGAAAGTGACCGTCGCCGGAGGGTAAGCGTAGTCATGTCAAGCCTCTTTATCCTAAGACACGTATAAAGCTCAAGCTCCTAACCGCAGCGTCCCGTCCATCGTACTTGACCTCGTTGAATCCACTCTCCGAGGAAAGCCGAGCACCATAGTATCTTTCCTATTCGGAGGTGCACCCACACCGGCGCAGCTGACGGAAGCCACTAGAAAGGCATTTCCGACAGCACAAATGTACGTTCCTCGGGTCTTAGCCCCCTTCTTTCGGAGTTCCCGCTCACACGTGAAATTCTACAAGGGGCCAGGGGTACGGATCGTCAGAGACTTTTGGAATCGTAGCCAATTTCGGCGGCCCGGATTTCCTCGCTCGCCCGAAAGCAGCGTAAGCTTACCTATTTCCCAGCTCACCAAGGTGAAAAGGAAGGTCTCTCATCTCTTACCCTTGCACACAGCGGATTTCCCACAGCGGTGCACGAAGTTATCATTGTAGACCCAAAAACCCAGGACGCTCTTCCCTCGGGACAAATAGGCGAGATTTGGGTGTGCGCCTCCTCACCTGTAATCCCGTTGCATGCTTGTAACTCATTTGTCACCCAACACTAGACGTGGCCCCACCACAATGAAGGAGTACTGGAAAGATCCGGGTTAGTGTTTCTGTTCCTAGGCTTGGGGTGCGTCTAAAATGAATCAAATGTACCATCCCTTCCCCCTTCACAGAGGCGACTGCCAAAGTGTTGACGAGGGATGGACGGCTCAAAACCGGTGATCTGGGCTCACTAGACGAAGAGGGTTTTATATATGTCCGCGATCGGAGTGAGTTGTACAATTTCCTTCGTCCGTGCTCATGCACTTACCATTCCCTCATCCTCGGCCATCGGTAGTCAAGGATATCATCATCCGGGGCGGCGAGAATGTCGTGCGTGTTCTACCCTTGACACACGCCCACCCCGTATCCACATCCCAGTTAGTACTGACGTAGAGTGAACCCATTTTTTGAAATAGGATTCCACAACTGTAGAGAATGCACTTTATGCCGACGCCCGCATAATGGAGTGCGCCGCGGTCGGCGTGCCAGACGCGCGCCTCGGTGAACTCGTTACCGTAGTCGCTGTTCCCAAAAACCCTTGGAAAGGCGGGAAGATAACAGAGGAGGAACTGATGGGCCACGCTAATAAAAGGCGAGTGCTCAACCGAAATCACCCACTATGAGCCTCTGCGCATATGTGATTCCTTGTCCCTAACTAACACGCCTACAGTCTCCCTAGATTTGCGGTCCCAGTGATGATCGTCGTGCGGGACGAGCCTCTCGGTTGGTGATTTTGTGCCATGTCATTAGTTCATGAGATGGCTTACGTGCGTTCTATTTTTCAGAGCGAAATCCAGCAGGCAAGATCTTGAAGAAAGAACTTCGAGAGATGATGAGAGACCGGTGGTTGCAGAGGAAGGCGAGCTCGGCCAGGGCTAAGCTTTAAGGCGGCGTTAGTGAACCCCTAGACCTATTAGTATTTACTCGCAGCCGATGCACGTACTTGTGTCCTTCCAAGAGTTTTATTGGATATTCCCTATTTTCGCGGATTTTTTCAGGGTTACTTCAAACTTTGTACGGCGACGTAGCGAACTGGATGCATAGCTTAGTACAAGGGCGCGCGAATGTTACTACGGTTTCCATCTTGGTTTGGAGTTCACGGTAGCATGCAAGCTCATACTTAAGCTGCCCAAGTCCAAATGAGACCTTGTGTTCGCTTGTGTTATTTGACCAATGATTCCCCTTAGGTTGTCAATATATAGTACTCAGAACAATTTTTGCGAGTGCAAATCAAATGCCTAAACCGTGCTGCGTGGGTTGCCACTCTACTAATATACCCTTAAGACCGAGCCGCAAGTCTTCCTCAAGAACTATGCGGCCCTTGAGCGCGGCCCTTGCGCGCACCGAAAGATCCCTCACCTCCTCCACCGCCGAGCGAAGGGTGCTTACGCAGCCAACTTGATGGAGAGAGGACTTCGCTTCGAGCTTCTGTACTAACTTCATCGTCTCCTTGTGGAGCGAGCTGGAACGGAGCAGCCAAGTCAGAGTCTAAGATCTGAGACTTCCAATTCCGCACTCACCTGTACATCCTGATCCGACTTTGCCATTCCTCCAGCTGTTCATCTTTCGCGCTCCGAGAGTTCTTGCTCGCCTCGCCTTTTGCCCGCCAGCTGCTGTCACGGACATTCTCCAAATAGGCAAGGAGGTGCGGCAAAGGGCCACGATAGAGTTTCAAATAAATTGAGAAATCGCACGAAACCCCTATTTTCCCGGCGTTATCCAGGCACTCTTTGAAATATCGAGGAACGGGCTGCCCATGGGAGGCTCTGATGCGTACGCGCCGACGGAGCTGGTTCAAGATGCGTGTCGCTGCAACTAGCTGCTCCCCTGTCATTTCTTCTGATTCGGAAACACCTTCTGCTGGAGTGGTCTCATGAAGTCGCGAAAGACCGCTGCTTGCCATAGATGCATGGTGCTCCTGGGGATCAAGTGAAGGGGTATTTTGAGATATTTTTAGCGAATGTCGTCCGTTTGCAATGGGTTGAATGGCGGCTAATGTGGGCATAATAGGAGTCGAGGGAACGTTTAGGGCGTCCGGGTATGCAAGTGCGCGACGAAGCTGGTCGATATTGCTGTACGTGATCAACTTCGTATTGTATGGGTTGGGGATCCCGGGTGCTGCGGTGTGGCGAAGCTCAATAAGCTCGTCGATGTCAGATTGTTGAGCCCCGCGGCGTAGAGCGGAACTCAAGTCTTCCCAAGTCTGGGCGGATATTAAGCTAAGGAAAGGTATAAAAATCTGGCCGTGGATGTTACAAGATGGTCGATACCCACGACGAATAGAGGCCCGGATAATTTTCGCCAGGTCGATAAAGCGACACAAGAATTTTCTCCACTTGGTCCAATAAGGCGGCACTACGGTCATTTTCGACAACTGTGATAAGACCAAGTTCATCATTATCAGTCTGAACCGATTAACTACGGGACTCACAGAAAGCAATTATTCGCAGTCTGTGTAACCTTAAGATTCAGTGTGTGGTATTCAGGCTGGTTACATGTTACGTACATTCGAAACCCTTGTGTTTTGCGAATGACCCCTGATATGAATTTTTCATGCAAGCCCTCGCCTTGATCTTGTTCATCGTCTTCATCCTCGTCATGATGCCTGGCAGGTCGCTCTAAAAGTACCAGAAAAAGCAAAGATTTGAGATTATTTAACGATCATAATGAGACGAGGAGTTTTTACTTGGATAATTCGGTAAGTCCTTGAATAGCTGTCCAAGGGCACGAATGAACCCATTGGCGTAATCAGCATCCACCTTCTCTCTACTAAGGCGCCTTTCAAGGACAGTGATCATCCAAGACTTCGGCAAGCATAACCCATGGAGGACGGCAGTGCTATCGCTGCGACACAGCCGCTCATTTAGAATCAACCCTGCTGCGAGTGAAGCAGACCACCACCTTCTGACACAGCCTCCTTGCTCGTCAGAGCCTTCCCTCCTCTTTTTCTCCAGCATCTGCTGTTATCCTGTCTTAGGACCAATCCCATCGTCTTCCCTGAGTTCTTCTCTTTCGATCAATACCCGGTTCGCTCCCATCGCCAGAGATCTCATTCCATCATGTCATCAGCGTCATCATCCTCATCCTCATCCTCATCCTTCATTCCCAACCCCACTCCCACAAAAAACAATGTTCCCTTCGACATCCAACTCAAATCTCCTCGCTTTTTAACTGCCTTCGAGACCGCAAGCGTGGCCGAGCGTCTTGACTTCATCAGTGAAGGTTTTAGGCGCTACGGGGTCACCAAGGCCTCTTATATGGAAAAGGCAGTTCGTCGCAACATTATCGACTTTCGCAAACGACTACACCTTCCAACAATCCCATCCACTTGCGCTTTCGAAGCGCTATTTGAAATCAACGAAGAAACCGCTCGAGATTTCATCACACACTCAACATCCATCTTTGCCATAGCTTTTGGAGGGAAGACGCGCCCAAGTCCTTCTCGGAAGGACCTCCCCTATCGCTTCCCTACACCCACCCAACAAACGACATCCACCAAACCCACTATTCCCATCACCACTCCCGCCACTCCCGCTAACTCCATTACTACTCCTGTTGCACCCAGAAGTCCCAGCCCAAAGCGCACAGAGCCTTTGCCAGCTCCAACTCCAATCAGACCGATTAATCCGCTCCACCTTTCCGCAACATCTAGATCTCCACCACCACCAAAGCCCTCATCGCCAAAGTCACCAAATCTATCACCGCCGAAACCTTCGTCACCAGCGTCATTGCTATCCTCGCTACCACCATCATCACCACCATCATCACTACCCTCGTCACGGTCACCATCGCCGACACCATCTACCGAATCCTCATCAAGTAGTGCGTCTACCGTCATCATCGATGGTTTTGTCCCTGCCCAGGCCCCAATCCCCTCATTCGCCCAAGTCGCCTCCAAACCGGCGCATCCCATTCGCATCACCCAGAGACGCTTGAAGGAGTCTTCAGAGATGGAGACAATCCGAGTGTCCTTCAACAATCACCCACTGGCGCACAGGCCTCTGCCTCGTGCCCCGCCTCCCACTCCCACTTCCGAAAGCGCCCGCAAGGAAGCTTTCAAAAACTGCAACAAATCTGTCAATAAATCCCTCGCCCAGATCAAGGAAGCCATCCGCAGCAATAGGGCAGCCGCTGAAAAGCTTAAGTCTGCTTCTGTCGCAGCCAAACCTTCCCCTCCCACAGAGTCTCCACCGCCGCCGCCTCAATTCCCCAATCCCTCAAACGTCCAGGGGTTCTTCAGCCCGCCGACTGGCACCAAGGGCTACGCTCCCCTTCTCATCCCCTTCTCTGCGCTCGCTCTGCTATTCACCTCCCTTGACAAGGAGGCGTAGGAGCTATCAACCCTAGGGACTCTTTTCTTTCTTTGGTTGTGCGATTTGGACGCTCTAATAAGCTTATACGCTTACAGCCATTAGTTTAGGAATAGCAATTAGGTGTCATTTTTCCCGTTTGTCACTAGCTTTATAGCCATACCTCATCTCTCATACCTCATCTCTCCTCCCATCCAATCATTCAATTCCAAACCGCCCCGTACCACCCAATCTTCATATCCTCTCAGCGTCATCGCTTACTCCCTACCCTCCCGATTTACTTGACCTTAACCGGTCCTTTTCATGCTTTTCACGTCTTTTACTTCAGTTTCACACTGTATTTATACTGGGTGGAGCAGCCTTCGGGTTCCCTGTCTGGCTGTATAGCTAAGGGATTAAATGCTTACTCAATAAAGATTTCTAAAAAAAAAAAAAAAAACCCTAGCTGCGAGTGCCTCGGCTAAGTGCACTAGGGTAGCTATGTCAATCCAGATATTATTCCAGATGATATTCCTGTGCGGAAAGAGACAGGAGGAAGTATGGGCTAGAAGACGGAGGAAAGAAATGCGTACTTCATAAAATTGACCCCCTTTGCCAGGCGTTCTGGGTGGTTCCCATTCAAGAAGTAGAACAGATCATGAATGGTAAAGCGGTTGAGCTTATGATGTACTGCTCCTTGAACCGCGGGATTCCGGCCCCAGGGAGCTCGAAAGACATAGCTGGAACCGGCAGCTCGGTCATATTTCATCACAAGCATTCCGGTTTGGGCGACGGAGTTGAGGAAGAATGGAATGCTGGCCCGGCTATTGATATTGAATTGCTGATTCCTAACCCAAGACTGGGTGAGTTGCAGTGCATTCTGGACTATAGGGACGGATCGAAAGGAGAGAGCAGCGAAGTTGCCCATGCGATACCAGGGCGGGAATATCATTTCGAAGAGCTGCCGAAGTAGGAATCTGTAGTATGCCTCAGTAGTGATTGTGGTGCCTTGATATCCAGTGGAAAACAGACCCCCGCGCCTTTGCGAGCCTCGGGTGTTGGTCTTGAGTCCACAAGTAATTGAGGTGACGGAGTACCATGATCTGAAGGAGATGCACCTGAACACGCTGATTGAAGACCTCCCTACTGAACTCAAAATGGATGTGGTTGCAGTTTGGCCAATCGCACGAGCGATATACCGCATGTTGAAGGCAAGCTTTTAGTGAGGGTGATATAGCGAATTGTGTATCCAAGAGGCGTGTATAAAGGCGCTCAATGAGCATCTGTCGAACAACATCAGCTAATTCCTCCCCTTTAATGGTATCTCCGGTCGCGATGTCTGATTGAAAGGATGTTCGAAGTACGGAAGACTCCGAGACTCGAAATTCGTTTGGGATGATCTTATCATCCGAGTCTGTGGTTGGCCAAAAACCGATCAGCTTTTGGATCTCAGGGAGATTGCAGATATTAGGTTCCATAATCGTTGCCCGCATCATGCGACCGTACACCTCACACGCTTCGAGAGTAGAGTGGACCTCGGGAAGCAGCATCTTTGGGGTGGAAGTCACTTTGGACAAGACAAAATCCAGGCAGTGAATACTTAGTGCTGGATTATTGTCGCAGCGAAAAGCAAGCTTTCGGAGGGCAGGTGCGTCCTTTTTGAAAATCGCGCGAAATATCTCGAGCTTGAGCCGTTTTACGTCATGTCACTTGCACCATAGAGTAAATATATATAAAAATGCTCACCTCTTGTCGTTGCTCGGCGCTCATTTCTTCGGGGTTTAGCGCCGACGCAATATTAAGAAGCTTTTCGCACTCCGAGCTCCCACTGACCGATAGAGCTCCCATGGAACACTGCACCCATAAGCCATCGAAAAGGCAAGCCACTATTTGTTTGCTGGTTTCTGTGCCTTCAGCGCGACGGAAGAGCTCGATTGCTCTGAAATGGTTCCCTTCTTTCAATCGCAACTTTGCTGCCTCGGAATATTCATTGCGTCTCTCTAGCTCGTCGGCGCGCGCATCGTCAAAACCGTAGCTTTTCAAGCCTTCGATCAAGTCTTCTGGTGAGTCAAAAAGACCTTCAGGAATTCTGTTTAAGGACGGATAATAAGTACTTTTGGAAACCTATGCGAAGGAACAATGCACTCACATATCCTCAGTTTTCGCCCCCCCATTTTGGACCGATGCCTGCCTGTTTTTGAGATAGTAGAATTTGCTGACATCGAGAAGATTATTCGCGACTTGCTCGTCCACTTGGGCGCGGTTCTCCTTGATGACCTTAACGCATTGGTCAAACACGCCCGCCTTCCTAAACTGTTTTGCAGAAGACGTCAAGTCCCCCGCCATCCGATATGCCTCGGCAGATTGACGATGCTGGCCCGCTTCTTCGTAGCACTCCCCAGAACGCCGAAAGCAACCAAGCCTCTGTTGTCCCGACGAATTTTGTCCGCATTCCCAGAATGCGTCTGCCGCCGTAGAAAATGCAGTTGTCTGTTTTTGAAGATCATTAGAGTTGGCGACGAAGAGAATAGCCCGCGCTTGCTCGCGCAGCAAATAAGCTGAAGAGATTGCTTTTTTCAGCTCCAGCCCGGCTTTTCCGAAGCAGAGTATGGCGTCCTCGTATTGTTTTCTATTAAACGAGTCTTCTCCGGCTTTTTCCCATTCAGCTTCTGTGGAGTTCGCTATATATCGACGTGTAGTCAGATACGTTGCGAGCGCGATTTGTTGAACGCACCAGCGAAGTGCGGGATTTCATCCTTAGAGCGCACTACTTGCACTTGTTGTCTGCTCATCCAAAATTGCTAAAACCACGGTGATTAATGGAGACTCCAAACAACAAGATAGCCAAGCTCACTTTCATCGGTCCTGCTTTTTGCGAGGTATCCGAAATCCAGCAATTATTCCGAGCTCTCGTAAGTGCCACATATAGGCATTTGAGCTCGCTGCAGATAGAAGCATGGCGAATATCGTCGAATGTAGGAGCTGTAAAGCCCTGGTCCTTGAGAGCATTGAGAACAACTCGCCATTCGGAGTTGCTTGCAGACGAGTCTGTGAAAAAGTCCCAAAGTATTACCTAATGGAATATGTAGTCAGTCACCCGAGCGAGGTCGCACTGGTTATTGGCCTGAGCACTCGCATCGTTGAATTCGAGGCCCTTTGCCTGATAGGGTGTCCTGTAAATAAGCTTTGAGCTAAGGCCATTCAAAGTGTACAGCGAACACGGACAGTATTCTGCCAGCGTCATCTCCTATACGCGCTTTGAGAGCAGCCTTGCTCTCTGGATTTCTGACGATGATGCCTGCAGGGAACCAAGATCAACTTAAGTAACTTGGACTACGACCGATCATAGCAGGTGCATTATCCACATTGGTGGGCCCCAAATTCAATCCGAGCTTCCCTTGAATCGGGACAAACTATTAGCGATATGCACCTACAAGCAGGCAAGTATTCTCCTCACTTGTTTCCAAATATAAATTGGCGAAGGGCGTCATCGGTCCAGCCATCGAAAAAGGCTGGCTTAGGGCCACTGACAAGGCCTGTTTCCCTTTCAAGCTTGTCGATAGAGTATGGAAAGAAGTCGGAGATTAGATCAATAATGCTGGACGCCGCATCAATAATGCCGCCATGGCTACGATAATTGATAGCAAGCTGGAACGAGAGGGGGTGCTCGGGAGCTCGGATTCTCCTTTTAACTTGATTGTCAGCTTCCTGAGAGAGGTATGGGGTATCAGCTGCAAATAACAATGGACGCCAAGTAATAAGGCGCATGACCTCGAGCCGATACAACGTGGCCTTAAGATCCTCAAATCGAAAGGAGCACCCGACTGAAATGGTTTGCGCGGTGTCTCCGGCCCAGAACAAACCTCGCGGATTCCTACAAAGCGACCGTAGCAGGTGTGCATCAATAAGAAGGTTGTCTTGGGCTTCGTCTACATAGCTATTTGTCAAAGGCAGGGGTTGTTAACTGACACATATGCAGATGATAATTCAAAGCGTACAGAAAATCTACGATTGCTTTATGGTCTGACGAAAGACCGCGCAAAAGCGAATGCGTCCTGGGTGGAGTGCGGGTATTCTGTTTATGCCGTTGGTTTGCGAAGGCTAGCGAGCAAACTCACCTGTCTGCGGGGTCGAACCTCCCGAGCTTCCGTTTTCGCCTCATATACATTTCGAAGATATCGTAGACTTGTTCGCGATGGCGTGCGAAAGTGGGATTCGTCCGATGACTGAGGGACATGTACTGCTCCCTAGATAGATATCCGCTCTTCGACTCCATGGCACCTTCAGAGCCTCTAATGACACCCATTAACTCGCTCCAAGCCATTGCTGGGTCTTCGTGAAAATGTTAGTGGACCTTTTGCGTGCTTGGCACAAGGAAGTATTTACCCAGCCCCTTTGCCGGGGAAAATCGCGGCCAGTAGCCCTTAAGGAACTCTTCGTAAGTAATAGGTTTGTTGAAGACGTTGCTTTTCGGAGCGAGATTCGAATGCCTATCCAGGGGAACGTATAAGCTTTCATCCTCGCCATCATCGGCCTGCGATGTGATCGAGCAGCTGTCAGATGGGTGATCCTCCATCGTCGGCTCCTTCCTGTACTTTGGGCGCGCTCGACAGTCTGCCTCCAGGAGTCTACAAAGCTAGAGTCATGATATTCAGGAAACGGTGGACGGCTTATTATTTAACAATTGCTTACCTGATCGAAAGTGAGAAACAGAGGCTTTTGAAAGTCTTGATCTTGCATTTGTGATAGCCCAGTGGCGTAAACTTTCCTCTGATTTTCATCTTCATCATCCTGGGCAATTAGGTTGCTCTCTTGCTCCAAGGGGACTGATTGTTTGATGGGCTGAGCCAGCTTGGCAGGTGATTGTGTGTAGGTTTGAAGGAGTTGGTTATAATATTCTTCCACCCGCTCTGCTAAGACGCGAGATTGCGTAACAAAGAGTTGGCGTAGAGGCCGCTTGAGACCACTCGGAGATATCTGTCGAAAGAGCATGCGAAAGAGCATGGTCGTCGTTTTCCTGTATGCTTGAGAGCATCGATTGATCCAACTATATGGGATGATCCTACCCGGTACCACTTCGACCGAGAACATAGCACGAAGAGGGGTGCGACGCAATCTCTTGTTCTTTGGGCCTACGATGCGGACAGGTGGAACATAAGCTTATAAATGAGGTGCACTGTAGTAATAAAACTGCAGGGGTGCCTACGAAAGTGCAAACACGTGTGTGGATTCAAGCTCTGCGAGGATACCTACGAGGGGCCGTCAACACTCGAGAAATACGATTGACAATGCCAACAATGAGCTAACATTTCTCTACAGACTGCGGGTTCAATATTTCTTAGCACCTTAAGGAAGATTAAGACCACTAGAAAATACCAACTTTTGAGTACGGAAAGAATTTTTCGAGCCTATAGTTAAATCATCCACTTAAATCCATGCCTATGAGAGTACATTAAACAGAAACATACGCTAAAAGAGCGTGGACCTCGAGGAGCTCTTCTCTGCTTAAAGGGGGTTCCTCTTCTACTACTGCGTCGAGCGTACTGCTTTCATGCATAGCGGATGAAAATTCTCGGGGTGAATGAATGTCTTCGCCTCTCCGTTTAGGCCCATCGCGAAACAAAGCTCTAAAGCAGAGGTTAGCAATACAATTACTGAGATGGGTCGAGCAAACGGATGCTACCTCTTCCTTTCTTCCCTTCTCATTTTTGATGTGTGATACGCCACCGAATCCCACAAGCGATTGTCAAATTGCGCGTGCGTGTAGATACCATAGACTTTTATAACTGAAAACCGTATTTATGTGCGATTCTTTGCTTCAGCCATGAAAAGAGTGAAGGTACCTTGCTTCTCCGACTAGAAATATATGCTTTCATAAATGAGCAGTCTCGGTAAGGAATAGACAGGAGTGCCACCAACCTGAGTCTCGACATCTAGAGTGCAATCTATCTGAAATTTGACATAATGAACAAGTTGGATCCTTCGAACCGATAGGGGACCTACTTGATAAACCAGACGTAGATCTCTCGTCATCTTTGCTTCATATAACGGAACATCGGTGCGCGCTCCAGCCAACACTTTCTGATTCGATTTGGAAAAGTGCCCGGTGGCCAGCTGCCTAAAGGTGTAGTTTAAAAACCAATAAAGACCTAAACGAGAGCAATAGATGGACGTACTCTAACTTGTTCTTGATGATCTCAAAGATATGCGAGTCCCTCCTGTAAAGTCGCATGTGTTTGACTGCTTTTCCCGAAAGGTGAATTTGCCATGTACCAGGCTTCGCGTCGGCTTCCAGAAATTGGGCGATACGGATGGGGAGCAATTTCGGGTATAACACCTCGGGCTCTGAAGGCTCCATATGGATGCTTTTTTCCGGTGCAACCTCTGCTTCGCGTTTACGGGGAGGTGCCGGAGTCCCGACAGCGGTGTCAGCAGTAACAGGTACCAGATAAAGGGCACGAGCGAAAGTCGATATGCCATCATCATGCAAATGAGATAGGTAATGCTATGCGAAGATGAGACCAAAGAGGTCGCCAAGATGATTAATTGCACGAAGAGATTCGTTTTGAGAAACCCACGGTCAATATGGCTTTCAGCCTGATAATGATCTTGTCCTCGAGCTCGTGGGCAGCTTGAGATGACTCGGGAACCGGGGCATTGATATCCGCGAAAATGCGATGGTCTACAGCTGGCTTTGCCACTGATTGCGAAGCCCTCCTGGCCATCTTAGCCTGTCGCTGAGTTTGCTTTTTTGGTTTACTACGTGTTTCCACAACCTCTACTTCCCCCGGTATGAATGGCTCAATGAAGAAGAGACTGGGGATGGCATGCAGTGCCGAGATGAGGCATGGGACAGAGCGGTGGTATCCATCGAGTTCACGTGGCGTACTAGAAGGTGGAAGTGCGATATAAAAGTTCCGCAATGCGTCTAGGACACGAGCACCGACCGATGCTCCGAAGGACGGAGCATCATGGAATGATTGGATTATTGGTGTCAGAAGATCGAACGGCGAATATCTGGAAGCTGATGAATGAATCAAGGCAAATTAGGATGCGAGAGAGGATCGGCTTTGGTGACAACCAAACATTTACCAAGGATGATGAATGGGCATAGGTTAGGCACGCTAAGGAGAAAATCAACAACATCCCATACTACCTTCTGGTAGTCTGAAGCCGACTGAATGGTCTTTTGGATGGAAAGAAGAGCACGTTGAAGCCCTTGTTCGTCTTTGAGAGTGGAGGGTGCAAAGAGGCTGAAGCTGAGCGCATGGGTAGATGGCTGCGCGGGAACAGTGGAGGCAGTAGTAACTGTCGCAGACCGTTTTCGCGGGGTTTTATCTTTGGTGGTGTGCATCGTTTGCTGGGTGTAGTAACGGGTGGCAAAAATCCGAGTCGATCTGACAGTGGCAGAAGGAAAACCCAGGGCCACCACGCCTGCAATCAAGCTCCACCAACACAGTGGTACGGTATCCCATATTCGGAATCACTCGAATTTATACGGACCAGTAACAATCCCCCAGTTTCTAAAAAGGTCAAGCGGGCCACGAACCAAAGCAGAATATAGACTTAAGGCAAAGATGATTTCTAACGAATCAGGAGACAACATATATGCAATAGATTTGGTGAGACTCGCGCAATTGGTGTAAAAGATAGATATATCGCCTCATTAGTATTGAAGACAGTACTTGATTTATGTTGTGCTTGCATAGCGAAACTCGTACTGTTTCCGCGCGACGCCTAGCCGGGGCAGATGGCAGAAAATGACGATGTCATGGTGGTGTCGTGTAAGTCCAATTATGGAAGTTGGCGGAAGCGGATATGATTACGTACGCCGTGTAAGCTACTTCCAGCTCTTGAATTTTGTTTTGCGATGAACTACATATAATCAACCAAACCAAACGAGGTCGCTAGATGCATTACTTATAATTTGATGCACGCGGTGGCCGTCTCATGTAAGGAACTCCGAAGCTTTCTGCGGTGCTTCAAAGAATTACAGTGGTCACAAAGAAAGTGCGCATCAGTCTAGATGGGCATGCTACGATTCTTATTACACGATTAATTTTCAGCTTCCTTGGGGCCTGGGAGCCCCATCCTTCCCTCAGAACGTGCGCAGTGATATCTGGGGTTTAGCCGCTGGCTGGGGAGTAGTAGCAGTAGAGCTTAGCGCCTGTCTGAGCGAGGCTTCGAGGGTACTCCGCAGGTTCTGATCAAGTTTTGATGTCGCCTCCTTGAACGCAGCAGGCGCCGAGTTTGCAAACTGCAAGAGGTTGGAGACAGCAAGCGCTTGCATTCCTTTGCCAGCTTTAGAATCGGAGTCTAGCAGGAGGATGTTTAGGGGAAGTAGGATGGATAGTACTCGAGCTCCTAAATAATCGTTCCAAATGAAGTGCCAATTAAGGGTAATGGGCAAGGAAAAGGGTACTCACGATGTAGCTCGGCAACGGATGTGAAGAACGTGGATAGTGCTTTCAGTATTTCCTCTAGACCATGAATATGGTACTCGGGGAGCTTGTCGGATTCACCGGCTACGCTAGAGACATAAGTGATCATTCCAGGGAGTAGCTGCCCGACACAATGTTCCAGTGTGGGATTCCCAGACAGCGCAGCAAGAACCAATGTCTTTGCACAGTGCGCCGCCGTCAGCGACACCTACACCCACAGTATAGATTTAAGCATCGATGGTTAACTTAAGAAGGTTAGGTAGAACACACCTCTGCGAGCTCCGTCAGCTCGTGAGATATTAGGTAACAGCAGTGGTCGACTACCGCCCGGCCAAGTTTGACTGATGTTGGTAAAACAGTAAGAACCAAGACTGTCGCCAGCATGTTGTTCTTTATTTTTGTTGTAGCCACAGGACCTTGACGGCCTCTTCAAAAACCTTTGTGATTAGCAGGCTTTTTCAGTAGCTCAATAGGACACAGGTCACTGACCTCATCTCGTCAATATGCAAAAGGCATGCAGATAAGAAGCCATGGACGAGTTTTGTGTACTTGGCTATGCTCGCCGCTTTGGGATCCGCATCCGAATAGGTCAATATGGTTTTCAAGGCCGGGAGTGTCGGACCAGCCAAATCTGCTTCGGAGTGCTCGTCTTTCAATAGCTCTTTTGAAAAACCAGTCAGTCAACTTGATGACGCAGTGTCAGAGATTGAAAAAGCACCTGTATACAATGAGATTGCGATTGCGCGTATTTCTTCTCTGAAACTGACGCCAAAAGACTGTCCAATGACGAAGAACCCATCAAAACCGGCTCGCAGCAAAAGTGTGCGCTCCTCCGAGCTGCCACCAACGGCTGTAAAATAAACGATTGTATTGACATCGAATGACCCAGTTTATTTATTACTCACAGGTAGAGGAACCAAGAGAGGATGGTATAGCATGCCGCAAGATATATGCGCATACGCGCAAGCAGTGTGTGAGAGGAGACTGAGGTGGTAGGGTTGTCACCGATCCGCCTTCCCTATACTTGCGAGTCAGAAACGGTCTTATGAAAGAGATCGTGTAGAGCCTACGAGATTAAGGTGGATGCTAGACGGGGCCCGTGACTAGTAGCAAAGGCAGATAGGACTGGTATCAAATGAAGTAGAACTGAAGGGGGTTCTGTCATAGCAAGGCGGTAGCACAGCGCGCAGAACTCGTCAAAGACGGTCGGCTCCAATAGGGCCTTCCCCGAGTACTTAGAAGCAACTAGAGATTTCAGTGCTTCCAGTGCTGTTATGGCGTTTTGGCGATTGGGCCCAGCGGGGCTGGCGTTGCTAGCAGTAGGCCCCAAGGCTTCGTAAATTAAGCCGAACAAAACAAAGAAGTGCGATGTAGGTTCATCACGAGCCGTGGGAGCTGCGCCGTTTGCAGTTTCGGTTCCGTCCATTGCAGCAAGGATATGGGTGTCGTTCTGGTCCATGGCTGTCGCTATTGCTTTGAGGATCTTGATCCATGAACTACTGTAATACTTTATATTTTGATTATTAGTATGGTGAATGCCTTCGAACCTAAGGGCACTCACTGGCAAAAGAACCTCCCTCCCTAAACCGGCGTACGCTACGTCCACAGAAGTTGATGAATTCTCCTGCGTTAATTCAGAGTCTGCTCGTATGCTGGCGTAGTCTCGGAGTGTTGCTATCCAAAGCGACGCGAGGGCTGGCCGATGCGGCCGGAGAACGGCCTTCAGATATGCGTGCATTGGGCTCGCCGCTTCAAGCTCGGCCCATGCCGTAAGTATCGAAACACGAAGCATAACAGAGGCATTTGGGCTGAGATCTCCTACTTCTCCGATCGTCAGGGTGCCTGTTTCTGTATCGTGCATCAGTCACCAGTCTTGCAGACGCTATAGCTTAGGTGTCTAACCTTTGCTTTGCTCGAGCGCCGTTGTAAGTAACTTCAAAATGCGACCCATCCTACCCACATCCTTAACTACACCACACCCAACAAATATAGCACAAGCTTCGACTGCTGATGCTAGAATCTCAGGGGTTGAGTCCGCTGAGAATGCAGGCGTGAGAGCAGCGGTTATTGGCGCTTGATGTTGCTCGAGAAGCAGAATATCATCGTAGTCTGGGTCAGGTGATTGTGCAAATATCTAAGCCAGAATAGCGATAAGTTTGGGTATAATGATATAATGGGGATGGTGAGTACTTGGATGATATCTTGCAGTAAAATCAGTCCTTGCAGCCGGATTTCCGTTACATATGCAGCTGATGCGGTGAACGCCATCCTAATCAAATCCGGGACGCGCGACACGAGCAAAGTCGATGTCTGAAGTTTTTGCTGTTTGGCAAAGGGTATATCGAGATGCTCTCGGCGGCCCGACGTTGCAACGATCGTACAAATAGAATGGAGGCACTGGAGCGCGAACAGCTGCGTCCGCCAGCG
The DNA here is from genome assembly GCA_000697705.1 of Botryobasidium botryosum FD-172 SS1. NCBI lineage: Eukaryota > Fungi > Basidiomycota > Agaricomycetes > Cantharellales > Botryobasidiaceae > Botryobasidium > Botryobasidium botryosum. Next base: position 369,862 of record KL198024.1, on the reverse strand, counting down.
CGAAGTTAGATGCCCACCGCGGCTCCCGGCCGGTTGATCGCTCGAAGCGCCAAAATTGAGCGACTCTGCCTCGTCGTCTTGGATGGCCGCCTTGGCCGCCGTATCCACCGCTTGTTGGGTGGCCGTGGCCCTTGACATGATAACTTGGCACAAATCAATCCAGGCTGACGGGTTGTGTATCGCAGTCTGCTGTAGCCAATTCGAGATAACGTTTCGGACGCCCTCAATGCCAGGGTCGTTGTCCAGCATGCCAAACAACTCCTGAACAAGGGTGTCGCCCCCAAGCTTGGACACAGCAAACGCGTCGCGCTGGACAAGCTGGTACAGCGCGTTGATAGATGCCATTTTGAGAGGTCGCCGCGGGGAATACAAATGGGTGCGACATAAGCGCACGAGGTCTGGGATGTCGACGAAGTCGCCCCCAAATATCAAAATGTGCTGGATACACTTGATGGCCTCCACGCAGATTCCTTCGTCGGTCTCGTGAGCAAATTGTTGGACGAGATCGAGGACAAGAGTGCGAGTCCGGGTAGAATCCTGGAGCTCGGGACCCAAAACGCCGATGACTGCATCGATGATTTGGCAGAGGACTTGATATACGGGCAGGTCGCCTCGAAGGTTCGAGTTCGATATCGAGCCTCCTTCCGGCTCGTGCGTATCGAGCATATATAATTTGAAAAGCATGACCATCGTACTCGATATAAACGGCGAGTAGGATAAGCTGGCGGCGTTTATAACCTGCGCCAACGCATTCAGCGCCCAAAAGTGGACCACCGGATGTGGATCATTGCCCAGAGACATCAAAACATTGACAGTCGTTTTCAAAAGTGGTCCCGCGGCAAGACCTCCGACCTGAGTGTAGATGGCACCAAAGGCAAGCGCACACCCTGCACGCCCTGAAGGATCGCGATTGTTTACCACTTGATCGACCAGGAATTTGATCTGGCTAGTGAGGAATGACGTCCCAGCTAGGCTAGCTAGCCTACCAAGGGCCTCGCTACCAGCAAATCTGAGGGTAGCATCACCATCGAGAATGGCATCCTGAAAAGGTTCAATCAGAGAGAATAATACAATGGCAGAAGAGATAATCCAAACCTTTAAGAAGTCGGACAGGACCGCGCTAATCTGAGGGCTTCCGAAACTCTCTCGCACCTGGCGTGATGCAGAAGTGGTGCCCACCCGCAAGGACAGGAGCAGAGCCGCCGTCGCGTTGATAAAGACCGCAGACTTGCGTCCTGAATTCCGCTCAAGCTTGGGCGATCGTACCATCTCCACGAGCTGCGAGATGATCTTCAATGCTGCCCCGGGTTCTTGCGCAGGCAGCAGGACCGAGAACAGTTCGATCGCCGCGTCGACCACCGCCGTGGCCGCAGGAGGCGGCTCGGGCCAGACCTGGTTAGAAGTGTGCTCGGCGGTTTGGCACAACTGGAGCGGGTCGTGCTCGCAGGAGCCGATGACTGGCTTGGAGCTCTGCAACAAGCCTGTAAGCACACTGGGGATGAAAACGCGGTCGACGGGATCACTAACCATCTCTTCGATCGCCACCTCGACGAGATCGCGATTCCGACTAAACCGAGCACGTTTCTCTTCCGAGAGTCTTTCATCCAAACTGAGCGAATTAGCAAAGTCGAGACTAGTCACGCCATACCCATATTCGTCGGCGCTCTGCCACACAGACGCGACCGTGCCAGCGGAAGTGGCGATGGAAGCTTGGACAAATGACCCTGCGTATCCATCCGCGCTGGCGAAAAGAGTCGTCACCGACTGCAAAAGCGTCGACTGCATTTGCTCTGTGAGGCTAGAAAATCCGAGCGAGGAGAAGCATTGGTATACTCTCCGCCGAAGCATCGCCTCGCGAAACAGAAGGGAGAGGCCTGACACGGAGGTATTCGCGAGCTCTTCCTGGCTCTCCAGCGTATCTGTCGAAAATGAATTAACGAATGAAAGGGCGTTTGTCAACAAGGTCGTTAGTCGACGCGCGACATCCAGCGTGATTAGCGTAGGGGAGTTGTGCTTCAAGAAGCTCAGCACGGCGCCCAGCGCACACTGCCTCACGTGGAGCAAAAACGCCCATTCAGTTGGACTCCTCCCCGCCCCAGCCGTAGCGTCCCGGCTCGTGGGCTTCGGCAGGGCGTTTCTCCAAAGGACAAGCAACTGCGATAGATGCGTGCGGACAAAGTTGGGACCTAATGTCATGAGCGACGCGATGGACGTCCACGCAATCTCAACCTCGATTTCAGCCATGGACAAATCATGCTCGCCGGCATGCTTTAGGAGCTGGATAGCAGTATCCAGGACTTTGGCGCTGATGTCAAATGCCACGTATAGCGGCCGCTCGGGGAACACAGAGAAAAGTGCGGCAAGTCCGTAGGTGTGACCGAGGGCGCGACTTGCGATGTCAGACGGTGCCGTTGGGGCGGAGAATGCAGTGATCTCGTTCTGTAGCATTTCTAGGACAGTAAGGACGGCCTTCGGTAGGCGAAGAGGGGTAGAAGAGCAAAAGTGGCGAAGGCACCATGCGGCGCCGATACGGGTTGAGTGATTTGAATGTGAGAGAAGTTGAACAAGGGGGTCCGATAAGGATTCCTGGACAGCAACGATAAGACCCGGCTCAAAAAGCTTATATCCCAGGACAGCGACATATACATACCTGGACTGGCGGGGGTGAACTTCCAAGCTGTTGCAACAACCCAGATGTCTCCCTCAAAACGACAGCTAGCACGAATTCGCTGGGTGCTGATGATCCCGGGAGGAGGGCTGGCCACTTTCTAAGGTAAGAATTCGCGAGCTCTTTAATCGCTGCAATCTGGCCCTGCTCGCTCAGCATCCTGGCACCAATTAAATCCCTCAAGATCGTCCCAACCAGTTTTCGAACGAACAGCGTCTCATAGCGCGAAGTGGTATTTCTCGTGTGAGAAACGATATCCGAGGTAAAGTGCCGCACGATCAGTGAGTAATTGGTTTCTACGAAATTAGACCCAAGGACTGTGAAGAGGGTCGAGTATATCTCGATTATACCGATACGGGTCTGTCGAGAAGAGTTGATTCTGTTGAATGGCGCGGCAAGATGGTTTAGCATCTCGGCGGGGGTGAGGAGGGTAACGGGAGCATCGCCAGCGGCTGTGGCTATCGATCCGGCAGTATCGTCTTCTTCGGTAGCAGTCTTTTTTGTCTTTTTCGAAGTATCTATTGGTGCTCTCGGAGTTTGCGTAGACGCAAGCACATTCCCAACAAGGACAGACAGAGTGTGTCGAGTTGGGTGATCAGCACTGTCAAGAGCTTTGACACACAGAGCCAAGATCGCCTCTACATCAGGGAGGCTGCGGATAGCCTCTAGGTGTACGTGCATCGCTAAAAGGACCTTTGTAAACATGAATTAGATATATATAGAGTGTGGCAGCGAATCGGCGCTCACATCAGCGACTGCTCTTTGGATGGGCAGAGCTTTATCACTCAGTCCGTTCTTCATGTGCTTGAACATATCCCTGGCGGCATAGTCTTGAATAGCTCGGGCACCCGTTTGTAGCGATTTGCGCAAGGCAGATAGGGCTTGACACCGAAGTAGAACTGACTAGAGCGAATTCGTGAGTTTAGTTTGAGAAACCATGGGTTACTCTACGGACATTACTCGTCGTCCGAAACACTTTGATGGAGCAATTCACGATTTCTCCCATGAAAGAAAGCGCCTAAGAACCTTGAATGAGTCTGAGTGCGCGTGTAAACTGTGGTAGGCATACCTGCGATCCGAATCCTTCCATGATTTCACCAAGGCAATAGAACGAAGCACTTTGAAGAAAGTGTAGCGTTGAGAAAAATTCCTGCGGCACGATATTGCACGATGAACACGCACGCCTTTGCATCCTTGTCTGTTGATTTCGGATCGCCAGCAACCTTCAACAAAGCCTGTATGACGTCGAAGACCGACTTCGTCTCCCCACGCGTAAAGAGCGAGATGTAACACCGAGCCACCAAGTTGCGGATAGGCCTTCCTGGTGGTGGAAATGGTGCAACCGACGTGATGGCTTTTAGCAAGGTGGCTTCGAGTTGCGATTGTGAGGACTTGAGCACATCCTGCGTGGAATTGCAGCGATGCATCAATGGGACAAAGAGAGGTGTACACCGATCAACTTACAGTCTCTACCTGCTTAACGGCTTTCTCTGCCGAACAAAGCCACTGGAACAGGTGGATCTGCCCACTATCCCCAGCTAATCCAGACTGTGACGAACGAAGGTCAGGGCCACTGGCTACCGAGATCTTCACAATCATCCTTGCCTCATCTAGCACGAGAGACTCAGCGTCAAAATTCGGTGCCATATTGATGGTTTCGTGATGGCGAATCAACAGCTGCTGGCGGCTGCCCAAACGATAAATCGCCAATAAACCGCGGACGCGCGCCGCTTGCCGCGATGGTGGTGAGTTGCGGACGGGCGTTTGCTTCCGAGTCCTATAGTCATCTTGCCATCTGGAGCCCAGATCTTGAGCTTGTCCTCCAGTCCTCTTCCTCCTCCTCGGCAGCTTCCCACAAGTACTCTCACCGCCACCCAACAACCGTGCTTTGGGGAGTGTTTGGTCAAAGAGGTCAATGTCTGTCATTTCTAAGGAAGATTTGTCTATCAGAGAAACCGCGTCCCCAACTACTGTTAGCTCAAGCTCCATTCTAAATGAGCACGTAGAAAGCCTGGACAGTCGCCGCTATACACCCAACCACGATGCAGGGGCCTCGATCTACGATGGCGGTCCTGCAGGATCGATGCAGTCATCCACTTCCTCTCTCCCGAGAACCGCTTCAAGCATCAACAGCGTCTTGTCAAGTGGCACTAAGCCAACGTCAATAAACACTCCAAGGATCTCGCCACCGAATTTACCTCCATCTGTTAAGCATTCGATGGTCCAACTCCCTTCAGCGAAAGATGTTGCATCCCTATCACTGAACAAATTCACGCTATACGAGAACAAACGGCGCTTTTATATCGTCGCGTCCAACACCTGCGATACCCATTTCCGCATGCTCAAGATTGATCGCACGGTGCAGGACGAGCTCGTAGTGATTGAGGATAGTGTGGTTTACTCTGATCGACAGATGAAGGAGGTGATGAAGATGCTGGAGGAAGGGAGCAAGCCCTCTGGAGGGCTTACCAAGAGCCAAGTATTCTATGGCATCGCAGGATTCATCCGCTTTACGGCAGGATGGTATATGGTGCTCATCGCTCAGCGATCGGTTGTCGCACTCTTGGGAGGACACTATGTCTATCACTGCGAAGACACGTCCATGTATCAAGTCACGTACAACCAGAAAGTTGAGAAGCCAGCCGAAGAGCAAAGGTGCAGAAGCTTCATGCATTACGCTTCCTCCTATCGTTCACTAACAGCTACCGAATAAAGATTGATATCTGCCTTCCGCCAAGTCGACCTATCACGCAACTTCTACTTCAGCTACTCATACGACCTTACATCAACCCTTCAACACAACCTCACTCGGCCATATTCCACAATAGATTCAGAAGACAATGCCCCTTGGTCATTTAATGACAGATACGCCTGGAATCACCACATGCTCGTGGACGCATTCGGGGGGAAGAGTAAGGGGATACAAAGCCACTGGGTGCTGCCGCTAGTGCATGGCCATGTAGATCAAGCAAGTATGTGTTGCCGCAATGTCAGAATGTTGATTGCCCGAGCCGACCTTGCCGTTCAAAGAGCTGAAAGTTCTGGGTCGCGTTGTCTTTGTTACCCTCATCGCCCGAAGAAGTCGTCATTTTGCTGGTGCTCGATACCTCAAGCGAGGTGTCAATGAAGAGGTAGATTCGCGTATTGTCGATCTCTATCTAAGGCTTACCACTCTTTTTGCGAAGGGAGATGTCGCAAACGAAGTCGAGACAGAGCAGATTGTATCAGAAGCACTGACAACTGCTTTCTATGCGCCGCCGCCTCGTACCTTCCCGTCAGGTACTCTCCCTAGGGTCCCGAACACGAGCTACACGAGCTACGTACAGGTAAGGGAGTCTTCAATCTTCCGGCCACCATCACGTAACGGACCCATTGCATTGCAGTATCGAGGAAGTATACCGGTTTATTGGACTCAGGATATTACCAGCATCAGTCCAAAGCCTCCCATCGACCGTTCGTAAACCGTTGTACCTGATATCCGAGACCCCGCTCATAACATTTCATCTCCTGTAGTCACCATCGTAGATCCTTTCTATACTGCAGCATCGCGGCACTTTGACGACCTTTTTAAGCGCTATGGCGTTCCGATCATCATTTTAAACCTGATCAAGGTATCGACTACTTCTCGTTGTTTTATTCTGGGGGCGAGATCTCTTATATCCTATGTCTTCTCCTGATCAAAGTCACGTGAACCCCAACCTCGAGAGTCAAAGCTGCTTCGAGAATACGGCATCTGCGTAGAGTATCTAAACCAGTTCCTGCCAGAGGGCAAGAAGATGCTTTATCGCGCTTGGGATATGTCTCGCGCGTACAAAGAGTGAGTATTGCCAATCTTTCATCATTATTCTCGGACAGCTCATAGACTTGCGCCAATTTTTAGGAAGAAACAGGACGTGATTAGCTACTTGGAAGATCTTGCAGAAGAGTCGATCCAGCTGACTGGGTTTTTCCACTCCGGACCCGAGCCTTACTCTCACTATCTTAAGAGTCAATCCGAGTATGCCTTCTCGTCTCTCTTTGCCTTGTTACCTTGTTACTGACCTCCACATGTGTTAGGGGCCTTCCCTACCGCGGCGTCATGGCTCTTCAGAATGGTGTTACCCGCACAAACTGCGTGGACTGTCTCGATCGAACAAACGCTGCACAATTTGTGTTTGGCAAGCGTGCTCTTGGGCACCAGCTTTATGCCCTTGGAATCGTCGATAGCCCCAACCTGGTCTTCGACTCGGATGCGGTAGACATGTTGACTCAAATGTACCACGACCACGGAGATAGTGAGATTTGTTTATCCTCATTTCCGATAACAGCGTGCTGACTGTATTTCTGTCTGCGCATCAGCCATTGCGCTTCAGTACACCGGGAGTGCGCTGGTCAACAGAGTAGAAAACTACCGAAGGATGCCACACTGGAACAGCCACTCGAGGGATATGATCGAGAACATCCGAAGGTTCTATACTAACTCCTTACTAGGTTCGTTCGTGCCGACCCATCGTAATCGACCCACCAAACAATCTCAATGCTGATACTTTCACATCTCCAGATGCCGACAAGCAGACTGCCATCAATGTATTCTTGGGCATACCCAACGAGCGTCCGCAAACGCACTCCCCGAGACGGCGCAGCTACAGAGAGTGGTTCACCCCAGAACACCTCCAGCCTGCATACCGGCTTGAAGACTGCGAGGAAGGACTCCGCAAATTCATGCTCAAGCGCGCCGACTTTTGGGACGAGTACTATCGGCCGCACCTCAGTACTACTTTGGGCAAACACTTTGCGTCCAAGATGAATAGTACACTCAAGCTCCCGGGGTATGCACTCCCGTCTGGTTGTGAACCCAACCCATACTTACCGGGTGTTTTGCGCGTGTGTAGGAAGAATGGGAAAGAGGAGGACTATAGCCCCTTTCTCCCCCGGGTCAGCGCTGCGAACCATCTCAACCCACCCAAGTAAGCGTTAAAGCCATTATAGGCTTCAGTACCCCCCTGAACTCCTATTTCTGCTGCAGGCTAATGGCCCGGTGGTGGGCTGGATCTTCGTCCCGCGCCAATCGACTGGACACCAATCACACCCAAGGAGAAACAACATCCGACCACAAATCCGAGCCAGAGCTAATCGACAAGACATCCATCGAAGCAATCGTCGCGCAGCTTCTCGACCCCACAGTCTCCGAGAAAGAGGAAGCAGAATACGGATGGTGCGTAGCCTATTTGCTCGCCCCCTCCCCGCAAAGTCGAATCTGGCATGCTCATATCTAAAATAAACTCTATGTCATAGGTACGCCGAGCAATACCAGATAACCGAATCCGGCTCCGACATCATCCGCGACGATATGGACATCTACCAGAACGTCGTGCGGCTCTCGCAAGGCGACGCACCCGAACTTCTCGGGCCCGATGTTCCCGACAAAGCATACGCGGCGTATGTCCAGTATGGCGACCGTGCTGCCGAGGGCGGGAGTTATCGGGACCAACACTCGAGCTCGGGCTTTGTGTACGAGAATTGGGTTGCGAGTGGGATGCATAGGAGGCTTACGGGGGAGTCTCTGCTTGCTGCGAGTTTTTGATCTTACTTTTGCTCTTTAGTACTTATTGGGTGGGTCACGACTCGATCCGAAATCTACTTAGCTGTGATATGATCGTTTGTCATGTGTATATTAGCTGGAACCATTTTGTATGAACAACTGGGCGCACAGGCGTCTATCTAGATGGATGCAACGGTCGTTCTTCTGCAGTTCGCTGGCGTACAGGGGAAAGGCTCCCCGCAGAGGCCTTCAACTCCGTCCGACTGGTCGGCAGGACACATACACGCTACGTGACCAGGAAAGAGTTTATGAATGGTGTCCAGGCAGAGTCTTGCCAGAGGATAGATGCGACATGGGTATTAGTTACATATGAGGTACAAGCTTTTTGCCAAGAAGCCTCTGTCTCCGTTTTCAGTTCACAGCTTAATGGCCAGATGACCCCCCACCCTGCAAGTGGGTCAACGCCCCCGCAACGCGCATCCCCTCGTGCACCGCGACGGCTTCCTCCACCCACGGTAGTTTGAAAAAGTCGCTCCTCCGCAAGTCTTCTTCCCTGACTCCCCGCTCCCCGCTGAGAATAACATCGAGATCCCGCGCTTGGGATGCGACCCACGTGTGGATGAACGCCCGTGGATCTTTGACAAAGGATTGCAGGAAGTCGCGTTTGAGTTTGGCATTTCGGATGGATTGGGCGAGTTGGGCGATCTGTACAGAGATGTTTTAGACGCGAAAGATGGAAAGATGTTAGCAAAGACATGCAATGGATAGTGTTCGAGAGTAGCGCACCTCATCGTCAAGCGCCGCAATATTCTTGCCCGCCTCGGGAGTCAAGCTGATCAGCACGCTGCTCATCTTGGATTTCAGCCCATGGTCGTCAATGTCGATGTCGATATCAAACGCCTGCATGCGCGATGTCCTCCCATCTTCGTCCTCGAGCTCGTCGGTGCGAATAGCGTGGTGGATGACAATCGGATCAGGCGGGAGGAGGAAGCGGTTCACTATTTCGGCTATGTGGTGAAAGAGGACGCTGTCCGTCCCAAAGAGCTGCGTAGGAGGGAGTAAAGGAATGTGAATATGAGAAAATGGCAGTATGAAAGGGATTAACAAACGGCACGAAGTTTATCGTCCAGCCTAATAATCCGCCGGTCGCCCTTGTCTTGCAAGCCATTGACCTTGATATAGTTCCACATGGACGTTATAACGCCCACGCGGCTCTCTTCGCGGATTTGAAGGATATTTGCGAGCTCAGGGGCAACTTTGAACCGCTCTGGGATCTGTTCGAGGTGGAGGATGATACGAGCTTGGGTACTAACATCACCCCGCCGGCTGATCTCGAAGCCGTCTTGTGGGGGCTGATTTGGGGGCCGGTGCCACTGGAGAGTACGCGAATGAGTGCCCCGCCCGGAGTCAAGGGATGGGCGAATGGGTACAATACCTCGATGATATTGGACTCGGGATAGAGTGAGGTGTCTCGATCGAGCTCGATAATCATGCTTTTTAGGAAAGACGAGAATTTCCGCGGGGGGCCTTTGTTTAACCTGCTAACATTACTCTGAAGTACGAGTCAGTTGCTGGATATTGGGCGCAGCTCGCCGACGCACGTCCAGCAGTCGCCCCTCGACTTTCATCTTCCAAGCTGGTATCCCTTGGCCCGTGGTGAAATCGGGTGCGTCAGATAGGCCTGCATTTGCTATCTGCCACGGTTGACCGGAGACGGTGTGCGAAACGAATACGCGTAGTGTTCGAGTAACCTTGACGGGGTAATATGCATAAGCCGAGCGCAGCAGATAATTACTGAGCAAATATACTTTGATGGGCTTCGCAAGGGCCTCCTGGATTTCGATACGCTTCCGCATCATGGTCCAGTCGAGCTTGCGCTCCATGTCAAGCAGGTCCTGGTACATGGCTGAATCAGGTGCGACATCCGTGATATTTGGCGGCAGCGTTTTATCCGTGATCTTTCGTTTTCTGAAATAAAGCAGCGTTAGCACTGAATTTCTGAAAGCATGAAAAAATGGACTACTACTTTGCATTCTTGGGTGCGTCCATCGTTGGCCAATTGATCTGGAGAAAGCGCAACTTGGCTGGCCGTCGGCAGCTGGGATTTGCATCCGGAGTTCGGGATAAAATCTCCGGAGCCGCGCTCGACCTCCACCTGCGCATCTTGCGTCCTGACACGATCAAGGAGGGCGACTGGGCAACGAAAAACTCAGTTTCGCAAGCTCGCATTCTAAGATCCTCTGTAGTTGTTGGCTCTGTCGCGATCAGGTCGGTGGCGATATCTCTTTCCGCTGAAGGACGCGATTTGGAAGCTGACATTCCTTCTTTTTCCTGGCATTAGCACGTAAAGTAGGTGTGCATATATGCTGTCTTTTCTGCTTTTTTTTTTGTCTTAAAGAGTTGACTAGGCTCACAGGCAACCACTTCGAGACGCAAGCTAGCGTGATTTCAAGTGTCATACAAGCCCAGGGCGCGTCAGCATCCCAACCATCTTGTTAACCAAATTGGCTACCTTGTGAGGCAAATCGACATTGATACTATTAGCCTGTGAACTAACGTAACTTGGGAACCTTTTAGCTGCGACGATAACCAGAGCTATGAAAGTTCAAATTCCTAGGTCGCTCGTGATTCACACGGGGCAATCCAACCCGCCTTCCCGTCCGCTTACTCCAGCCCCTACCGACAACGGCACTTCCCAATCCACCAGGATCCACACGTCCGATCGTCCAGACTGGGCCGTCGCACCCCCAGCCCCTAAACTCCAGATCTCTGGACCCTCGGTCCCTAAACGTCGTCGTCGCACTACTAGGAGGTCCACTTCCGCCTCTAATAACCAGAAATCCACTGGCAGCGCAGGCACTCGTGCGACCACCCCGAACCGTGCTATCCAAAAGCCGGTCCAGAGCTCGGCGCCAGCGGGCGAACGCAGTATTCCTGATGTTGCAGTCGATTGGGAGACGCCTGTCGTGTCCGGCTGGGACAATGTGCCAACTAGCCAGCGACCGAAAGATGCGACTAAGATCGCGCCTCTCGCTGTTGTCATGAAGCCTGCTCCCACCGCCAAAGAAAGCGCTACGAGCGCCACTGCGCGCCTTACCACCACTACCACGCCTGCCCCAAGTAAACGTCACTCCTCGCGTTCAGGCGGTCGTCGCGCTCGTAGGAAGAAGGCTTCTTCCCTCTCGAAGCAATCGAAAACCATCGTCACCGCGCCTGCTCCTTCAGCAAGCCTCACGTACAACCACGGCAACTCGCGCAGGAATCGAGGAGGCCGAGCTCCGGCACCGGTGGACACCGTTGTCCCCGAGGTGTTCGTCTTCAACTGGGAGGCGCCTGTGGAATCTAATTGGAATGTCGCTCCGGAGACTCAGCAGAAGGGCAGCCATGTTCGAAGTGCCCCCGTCATCAACCCTCCTAAGCTTGAATCTATCGAAGAGGGTATCGCAAGTACCTCTTCCACGCCGTCCGCTACACGCCGCGTTGGTGCAGATAAGGCCTATACTGATTGTCAAGGCATAGCGGTTGGCTCTGGCTCTCGAAGCGAATTGAAGGTTCCTACTACGGGGGTTTCTTGTTCGACAGACGATGCCGCTCACGTAGATGAAGATGACCGTAGTGTACTCCTGACCATCCCACGCGCACATTCTACCCCCGCTATTCCAACTGCTTCCCAACAACCATCCCTCCTTCGCGACCTCAAGGCACGCGTCGTTTCTCTCCCCGAACGGCCGGAATTTGCTAGTGAGCCGGAGGATGTCGCCGATGAGGACGTAACGGATTCACCTCCCGCCCCGCCGGATTCCGAGCTGGTTGATGTATACCAGCAAGACGACGACTTGCTTGCAGCGATCATCGATAGTTGCGCCCACCTGAAACTTGCCGCCCCTGCTCCCTCGAACGGACTGGATTCAGTTACTCGGACAAATGAACGCGCTTCCCTTGGCATGGAACTTCGGGGTTTGACGAACGCTGGCGTTCGCGAAGGTGTGAGTGCCCCTTTACCGACGTGGAGACAGCGATGCGAAGCACAAGGACAAGCGGAGCAAGGCGGTGATCCGAAGTGGCTTTTGGAACGACGCAATCTCCTCTCCAAATCGCAAACGAAGGTGCAAGAAGAGCTGCAAACTGCCAGTTCGACCTCGAAGACTCCGACTGTCGTGGTTCAGTCTGACCAGGACCAATCTCCCGCGCGGGACGGATCCGGCTCCGGATCGAAACCGGGCTGGAAAGGACGCACGCTCCAGGAGCTGCTGGACGAATCGAATCCGAAGTCGGAGAAGGGTGCGTTCCCGTGGCAGCGACCACGGTGGCAGGAGACGAAGCAGGAGCGTGACCGCGACCGCGCGCACGAAGAAGAGCGCGAAGCGTCTGCAACGAACGCGAGTGCGACTCCGACTCGTGATATTCCTACTGTTCCAGTGGCTCATACACGCGCTCCGACCCCTATTCCCATCGCTAGTCCTAAGCTTACTCCCAGCCCTTCGCCCAGTCCTGCTCCCGCGGTGCATGCAAACGCTGCTTCTCCCCAGAACGCTCAAAATCAACTTCAGCAGGTCCCTAGACCTTCAGAGCCTGACTGGGAACAGAGTCAGCCCCGCTACCGCGAGACCACGGCTTCGCCCTTTGGAGGCCCTCCGCACACTTCCGCTTACGAGCAGATGGCCGAACCTGAGCAGCTTGGTGGTTCGATGAACATGAACGGGATGCACTACCGCTCGGCATCACCTGGTGTTGGCATGCACGATATACCGCAACAGCAGCAGCGGCAACGAACTCCCGTGGATCCGATGGGCGGCATGGATCACAGTGGAGCGCCAAGCTACTCGCTGTTTGAGCAATTCCGGTTTCAACAGCTGCAACTCCAACAAATGCAGCTCCAGCAGCTTCAGTATCAGCAACAGCTGCAGCGACAGCGCCACTACAATCCTTTTGCCACACCCCAGAATGAGCCCCAGTATCAGAACTCCCTCGCGCCCGGTGCTGGCGGCGTTCAGAGGCATCACGATCTCGCGATCCAGATCCCGCCCAACAATATCAACATGGCATTCGCGACTCCCGAGACGGGGGGAATGGGAGCATCGGACCGTCTTTACACTCCTGCTGGCTACACTCCGACTCCGCGCTCTGGCTCGAATTCATCCCCTGGCGATTCTCCGTACCCCTTGACGCCCGCGAGTGCCGCTCGATCGCTCGATATACCAAACTCAGGCGGTGTTTGGAGTATGGATGAAACGCCGACGCGCGGACATCGTAGCGCTGCGACCACGCCAGGTGTACACGTGTACGACTCCCAGGTCCCGTGGGAGGCGGAAGTCAGCCCTCAGCTCTCTCGCCAGCGCTACGAGGCTCGGAACCAGGACCCGATCTACCAGGCGAAGCCCGATCAGAACCAGGCGTACTATGGAAACGTGGGCCAGAAGGGGGCCGTCGGGTCGCGCGAGACGCCGCACTTTGGCGTCCCTCCGGATTCTGGTGTTATGTGGCCGGTCGAGTCGCAGCAGCCGGTGCGCAACCTGTATCAGCCTTCGGCGGGACTTGGTCCTAGATCTACTTCGATGCCCGTACCGGAGCGCCAGGAGTGGAATCTGAGCAAGCAGCGACAGCAGGCGTACGGCCAAGAGCTGGTTGAAAGTCCCGTAGACTATCCAAACGAGTACTCCTTCGTTGGTGGACAACAAACGCCGATCTTCCAGGGCATTCATAGCGTCAACTCCCGCGGCACGCCATCTGGATGGCCGCCGTCTTGAGCTTCAATTCTTTCGTTCTTATCATCATCATGCTCGCGAACTCTCTCACTCTGCTTATAACCTCAAACAAATTTTCCTGCTCATTATTCATCTTTTTATCCTCAACGTCCAATCATCCTGCTTCAACATTCCATCCATCGTGTTTCATAAACCTGCTTGCTGTATTTCTTCTCACTCGATTTGTGTCTCTAGATTGTTATACTACATAAGTTTCGATGCCCAATATCCATATATCCGATTCTTCAGCCTCATTCGTGCACTTCGTCCACCGCAAGATATCCGAAGACTCGCCACTGACGATGCCTAGCTGGCTGCTGACCTTGTCTACGCTCTCCAGCTTGAAACCGGCCGGCCGGTTTTAAAGTTGGCCCGCGCTACGCCCGAACGTTGACGTCGCGACTCGCGACGTCATGTAAAATCTCCTGCACTTTTTCGGTCTCATGATCAGCTACTACTAAGTTCTAACACGCTCGGCGCTCTACTGCTACTACTACGCCTACTACAGGGAGCAACCCGCGCTTCACTAGTGACCGCACACCCGGAAGAGCATGTCGTATTTCGAGACCCACCATGGTCCTCCGGATCCAGGTCGCAGCATTGTCGATACCAATGTTTCAACATCGGCCCAAAAGAACTACAACTCCGGTGCTTTCTCCTCTCGCGGCGATACGCGCTATTCCCGCTTCTCCACCAACGCGAAGACGACCACTCGTCCTCTGCCATACGTCCATCCAACCCGTTCCCAGTTTTTCACCCATTACGACCCCACCGATCTGAGCTCTGGAAACGCGCACATTGGCATTGCCCAATGGTCGTCGCGTGCATCCCGGAAAAATCGGTACTCGTCACGCGCCCTACATGTCCAGTATCGTCCGAGAGATACCAAGGAAGATGAAGAGCAGGATGGTGAAACATCGTCGTTATTGGGGGACAGGTTTGTTGAAGTTGTACAGCGTCTTTACCATCCGAGTACCAGACTCAAAGCGCGTTTGACGTGGGATATCTCTTTTTGGGTTGCTGTGATTTTTATCTTTGGGACCACAGCTTGGGTGAGTACTTGGAAATACTCGACGCATTATCCGTAACGGCTAGAAACTTTGACATTTTTTCATAGGTCGCCAACAGCTACCTCCTACTCTATGCCCGTCCCGATAAGGCCTCCGTTGCGGCATGGTGCGCGATTGCTGGTGGGATACTCTTCGAGCTCGGGAGCTACTTGATGTACGTCGAAGCCCTCAACGCCGGGCACGAGCAGCTCTTCGGACCTACCGTGTGGGGCCTAGCAGGCAGGGACGGTGTCGAGGAAATGATATGCGAGGTAGAGACAG
This sequence comes from Botryobasidium botryosum FD-172 SS1, assembly GCA_000697705.1. Classification (NCBI taxonomy): domain Eukaryota; kingdom Fungi; phylum Basidiomycota; class Agaricomycetes; order Cantharellales; family Botryobasidiaceae; genus Botryobasidium; species Botryobasidium botryosum. Next base: position 354,598 of record KL198024.1, on the reverse strand, counting down.
AACAGGCTATGGGCAAGAGCGTCCAATTTAGGTGGATGTAAGTATCGTGAAAACGCGTGTGCACCGACTCACGAGGCGGCATCAATCTGACTCTAAACGTCATTTGCAGCGGCTTTGGCTCATCGCGCGAGCTCGGCTTCATCGCGTGTATCGTCCAACTTACTACGATGAACATCTTCTTGATACCTATATTGTACGCCCCGCATTTTTCTCCCCTTACCTCGACACTCCGGGCTAAAATAGGCCACCGCGAAGAATGGGCTTTCTTAAAGTCGTCCCCGCCTCATCTTCTGTTACGGGTATCGGCATTGTTTATTGGGCACTGCAAGTTATCGGCGGCAGTGGCTTCATAATCGCATCTGCGTTGTTTATGCTGGAGGAGCAATATACGTGGTGGGGACCGGCCCCTTTAAGCGTAGGATGGTAAGCACCCCGATGCGAGTTCCTGGGTCCCGAGCGGTACTAATTCGAAAACGCACGACGAAAAAAGGCAAATTGGATTCTGGAACCTCATTGGGTCCATAGGTTTTACGCTTTGTGGGATCCACGGCTACCTCGAACACGCTTCAGCGAATGTATGCTTCTGTCCCATGCTCCTACTCTATCATCATCACCGGTCTCACTATTTCTGCTCTATAGGTCAATTGCTGGAGCACATTTGCGCTATTTTGGGGCTCATGGGCTTTCATGGTCGGGAGTTTGTTGCAGTTCTGGGAGACACTATGGCGAGAGGAATGAGTTAGCAAATAGTAGATCTATCTCTATTACCCATCATCAATGGCCGATTTAAGGCTTGGTTTACACGCAGAAGATAATCACTTGGTCGAGCCAATACACAGCTAATAGAATGCCTACTGACACCGAAGCCAAGCCGAAACTACTCGATACAGGTTGTCGGGGAAATCTTTACAAGCTAGTATTGAAATACGTTGGGATCCATGTCAGCAATCTGTACGCGGGCAGAGATCATGTGCGATACTTAGAACGTACGCGAGTAAAACATGGGTGATTTCCCATGGTGAGCCAAAAGCAGAAGCCTTCAGCTCGACCACCACCTGTCTTCTCTTGAGATACAGATTGATATGGCCATTGGCCACACCGATAGCGAAGCCAGCACTGATGCCCGTAATTAGGTCTCCGTCGATGTCGAGCAGCTTTTTGTAGCCTCGGAGAGGGACATTGATACCGAATTCGCCGGTGACACCGGTGAAGGACATCTTTATGTCGAGCTAAGTACCCACTTTTGTGAGAAAGCGCGTTAAATGAGGTGAACTATTGGCTACGCACAACAAAGGGGCCATATGCCCAGCTAATGGCATAGCCTGTTTTGTCCTGGATGACCGAGAGGAACACGCCTTCTAGGTTGTTGTTGTGGGTGTCAAGCCACCTCTCAAGACCTACATTCCACAAAATGTTAAGCAAATGAAGCCGGAGTGTTTCATGCTTGAAAACTCATACTAATATCTTGAATGGCAGATACATCAATGGCACCATGAGCAACAACACCTTTGGCAACAGCAGCTTTGTCGAAAAAAGCGCCGTTGGCGACCGTAGCCGGAAAAGTAGCAGCAGTAGCGCTAGCAAGAGCTTTATCCGCCAGAGCAGCTTCAACGTTCGCAGCATTGATGGCAGCGGCTTGGGCAGCGGCTGCATTGACAGCAGCGATATTGGCAAGCGCGGCCTCTGCAGCTTCGACAGCGGCGAGTCTGGACGCTGGTGTCTCGACGAAAAGGGCCCTAGGATTGGACGGAGAGCGACCATAGGGAATTGCAGGGGCGGGGCCCAGGGCTCCAGGATGGGCGGCGCTCAAGGTCTCGACTAGGGACATATTGCTGACCGAAGGTGAGGAGGTGGAGCAAAGGAGAAGGTCGAGACTCAAAGGCGGGGTGCGATGATGAGGTTCAGAGCCAGAATTGACTACTTTTATACGAACTTGGCCTTATGTTCTAAACGGAAAGTTCGCCTTTTTCATGTACCAACGGCGCAACAGTCATCTGTGCTGTCAAACCACAAGTTCTCGATGTACCCACCGGAGTGTGGCCCCGGCTTTCGTTAGCTCTGCACACCTTGTGGATTCAGTATAGCGCCCCGTCGAGCATCCGGGCGCCTGCCGTACAGAGTCAAGCCGCAGGAACGTGGGCAGAGAGCCCATGAAACAGATAAAACCCTGCAGTCTTCCAGAATGAAATGAGACTGACGGTGAAGCGAACAGAGCAGGAGCCGAGGGCGCAGCAAGTGTAGTCGCAGTTGCTCGTAGACGCTCTGAGCAATGAAGACTCGAGCAAAGAGGGCGCCCTTGTGACACGTTGCCATATCATACCAATAATAGCAATACGCACGGATCCTTCTCCTGGAAGTAAGTCAGAGACATCACGAATAAGCCCGTGGGTATGATCCAAATCCGGAGTTCTTCGAGTTCCAGTCAATCCGTGCCGGGTGCGTGCAAGCTACAGGTCGACGAGCCTCGAGTACGATGAGTACAACACAGTAATCCTCTCAGCTCTGACTTCCGTGTCCGAAACTGAGGATGAGTTTCGAAGTGGAAGCGGAGCGTAAAAGAGAGAAAGCGAAGAATGAACTGAGAATGAAAAAGAATTCTCTTCGGAGTGAATGCCGACTAATACTAGTACTGTCATCCTCAAGTTCAACATGCACGTTTATTTACATGTCCTCCAACGCGACTTACTTATTCGCTATATAAACCACAGCGCGACCAAATTTCTGTCATGCCCCGCAAAGTGGACTGTCCTGTTGTGCGATGATCGGTTGCACGCGCCGAGCGAGATATTCTCCCCAGTTCCTCCGGGTACGTATGCCGGCTGCTGTTACCTGTGTGAATCGCTGCCGCTCATTGAAACACAGGGCGCCGGTCTCGGGCGCCGGCTGCAAATTAAGAACCAACACAGCAAGCGCTAAGCGAGAGAGCGCGTCCTTGGGCGAAACTGCGCAGTGGCTGGCAGCTGTGGAATGGATGTTGTCTTAATCTCTGCTGTTTTCTTCCTTGTTCTTGGGGCTGAAGGCTGTATCCTCTTATCCCCTTGGGCCACCTTGGACCGGGCTTTGGCTTGCAACCCATGGTATAAGAAGAGAACCCTCTTGGATCTTCCCAGCGATCATCTGCACCCTTGCTCGCTTGCCAGTGACACAGTCCTCTAGCATCCACCGCTCATCTTCAAAATCCGATACATCGACCCCACACCATGCCTCCAGCTGCAGATCCCAGTGCTTCAAGCACCTCCCACAACGCTGCCCATCCATACTCGGGCGGCCCCAAATCCAGCCGTCAGCAATACACCGCGTGTGTCGCCTGTCGCATGAGGAGGCTCGTTTACGCATGATCTACAAATTACTTTATATGCTTATTTCTTTCTTTCATGACATCAGAATCAAGTGTGACCTCAAGGACGCTGTCAAGATCGCCGAGAGCAGGGGTGAGCCCCCAGAACAGGCGAAGTGCACCAACTGTGTCGAGCGTGCATTTAATTGCGCGTGCGTACGGCCGGTCAATCGTTTTTATTCCTATGCCGTCGCTGATCTTGTTCTGTCTGCAGCGACGAGTTTTCAGAACGCAAGAAAAAATCGCTCCGACGAGGACGCAGGATAATTCAAGTCGAGTATGTCCCTCTCATCGTTGCATATCCTACTGAGCATGACTACAACTTTGTTATTTACAGCGCTTTGGCCCGCAATCCATCGACTACAGCCGTTCTATCTCCCCCGGAGTCCGGACCAGTAGCAGGCCCATCCACTACTATCCCCTGACTTCCCGAGTTTTTTAACCCTCTCTTTAGTATACCGATTCCACATCCAACGGGATTCCTTTTCTCTTTTTCGGACCCCGTTCTGTGCCAAACTCAAGCTGCTCGCCATTCAGGACCGATCATGATTTAGATATACTTACTTGAAAAGATGACAATAAAATCTTGAAAATCGGTCCTGGCACAAGATCAACCTTTTTACTGTCCACACAAGGGATTTTTCACCACATCCTAATAGATACATAAAAAGGTCTGATGATGGTTGAGATATCGCACCATTCAAGGAGACTGTGCGGTAGCAGTTTCAATCGGCGATACAATATTTGCCCAGGCTGCGCGAGTTCAACACCATCTCAGCTTCATCAACATATCAAGTTGCAAACCGGCGTGCGTCTAGGCCTGGCATTATTGTTGTTTACATCCTTGGTAGAGAGCTTTCTGGATTGTCGAAAATACTCTGCTCAGTGACGGGGAGCGCTCGCGACGGGGCATCAGATAAACTTGCTCACGGCCACAGTGGAACTCAAGCTCGTTGAATAAGTTCTGCCATCCTTCTCAGCTTCAACCCGGAAATTTCTTTAAAAGGCGCCCGTCCTCACTCGGAAAAAATAAGACGGAAGTTGCCTCCTTGACGAACCCGAGATCTATCGATGTTTTAGGTCCACTGTATAGTTGCTTTCTATGCGGTGTTCAGCGCTCAGCACGGAAGCGAAGAGCGCAGCAAGTCGGCGACTTTACTCACTTTGTACTCATTGCGCTTCACTCTGCTCCACTCTGCTCGCTTCAGTGGCTGACGTCTTCCTGGGAAGCACGGAGATCCTGAACCTTTCCAAAATTCGTATTCTGTACAGCTCTTTATCCAGGAACTTCAAGGGGACCGTACGCCGCGCAGGAGCCCCGCACATTCAATATGCTTCACCGAATGTGAGCAGCGTCTAGCGGCCGGGCGTATACGCCCCGCGCGTTACGTTCCCGTCTCCATGGGCAACCTGCGATCTTTGGAGCTCTAAGCCTGATACTTCTAGAACACTCGGAGGTCTATCTCAAAGTGCAGCATAAAAGACCGTGTACTCGTCAGTTCGAAAATTCACCATCACCTACACACCCTCGGGCACACGCACGCTCTCTTAGCTCCACCGCACATCCAATCCTTCCCTTTCCGCTATCTTCAATGGGTACTGCTGCTGCATCTGAATCTACCGCTCAGGTCGTTCAAAAACCTGAGGAGTGTCGTGGCGCAACTGACGTCTCCAGCATTAAAGACCTCGGTACGTCAAGCTCCAGGATTACTCTTCTCATTTACCTACCACTCGATGCCACGCAGACCTCGCAAACTGGCTTGACTCCCACCATAACCCCGCCGACGGGATTTTCCTCTCAGTCGTCCAGGGCAAGACGGGCCACGGGGCCACCTGGGCGTACGGACCTTTTGTTGTAAGTATTCAATCTCTGCCTCTTCATGGGTGGCCAACTCTCTGATCTGTAATCCTATTCAAATAGCTCGATATTATCGTATCCTTTACTGGCGTCACTGGCGAGTTCGGCATTAACATCCCCTTGCGGGGCTACAAAAAACTACTTGATATCGACGGAGACTTGATCACTGGTATCAGCAGCGGATTTAATATCCCTTTTGATACCGCCTCTGGCTATATCAAATTGTATCTCAAGGGCAGGCAGCTCATCGTTGAGCTTAACGCCTCTGCGTTTAGCAAACCGTGGAAAATCACTTGCGTCCTGCTCAAGTACGTTCTGAATCTCAACTTTCACATCCGATCTACCGCACGTTTCTGACATGAATCTCAACGTCTTTTTAACAATAGTCTTTGAACGAAGTTTCCGATTTGTGTCGAAGTTTCCGATTTGTGTAGGTGCTCCCACAGCCAGTGCTGGGGCGATTAAGTAGCAAATGTACGCGTACATAGCAGGTCTTGTAACTGCAACTACTATCTTCAGGGGTCAGTGCATAAAGAGACAATGTACACCCCATCTCAGATCTAGCTATATCCAATAAGCGAAGAACTCTGAGAATATTAATGCTTGGTGCCGGGCGCTGAGAATCAGCGGTGGAATAAACCCTAACCCTAGAGTCAACACGTGTATACCTACTCCACGCGCCACGAGTGTATTTATAGAACTTATTACTGTGATGCGTCTCCTCGTCATAGGTAGCACAGCTTAGAGGTACAGGCACAGGCAACTTTGACAGTACTTGACATGAGGACCCACTCACCGCCGGTGCCTTGAATCTACGCTGCAACATGGCCGACTCCTCTGAAACCCGCGCATCGACGGCTCGAAGCGCAAGTGCGCATCCGAGCTCAAGTTCGAGGTCAACGTCTCCTCACAGAAAACCAGCAGATAATAATGGTCCCAATCCTGGCGTCTCCGCTCGTCACCCCCGATTTTCGACACACCCGCACACCGTAACTCGCCCGCTTCCGTTCGTACATCCCACTCACGCCGAGCTTATCCCGGACCAAACCGCTGCCGATCCGAGCTCCACCGCCCATTGGTCTTCACGAGCGTCCAGGAAAAATCGCTATGCACCCCGATCTGTACACGTGAACCACCAACAAGGAGAGGCGGATGTAGACGAGGAGCATCGAGCCGGAGAATCGCCTTCTTTCAAGGACGAATTTATTCAGGTCGAACAGCGGCTGCGACACCCAGGAACAAAGCTCAAGGTCCACCTCACCTGGGACGTCTCCTTCTGGGTCGCGATCATGTTTACGCTCGGTTCCATATCCTGGGTACGCGTACCCAAATCATTTCAGCACAGCATTTGATACTTACCTTTGACATCCGCAGGTTATCAACGGCTACTTCCTCTTTCTGCCCCTGCTTAATGAAGCCTCCGATAACACCACCGCTGCTGCGTGGTGTGCGTTTGCAGGTGGCACGCTGTTTGAGCTCGGAGCCTACCTCATGTACGTCGAATCGCTCAATACCGGACACGAGCAGCTCTTTGGGCCTGCGTTGTGGGGTCTTGTCGGGCGCCGGGGGATGGATGAAAAAGCTGACCTCGACGCGGGTGTAAAGGAAGATGGAAAACGCGCAAAGTTCCGCTGGATGTGAGTGCTTATGAAGGTGCCTCTGTCGAGTAAAGTGCTGACTTACCTTGCAGTGGTATAGGCTCATGGCGCGAGCTTGGCTTCACCGCGAGCTTTATCCAATGGTGCGCTGCCAGCATCTTCTGGATATCCACGCTGTGAGCATCTTCAGCGTCTCACCTTCTCATCGAGATGCTAATGCAAGTGCAAAATCCCTGTAGAACCGGCCTTCCGAACATCATCCCCAACCTGGCCACTTCGCCTCCTACGGCGATCGCGGACGTATTCTATTGGACGCCCCAGGTTATCGGCGGGACCTGCTTCGTGATCGCATCCATCCTGCTGATGCTCGAGGAGCAGCGGACGTGGTGGAGGCTGGCGCTGGGAAGTTTGGGGTGGTGAGCTAGAACTCTCCTCGCCTTTTTCTCTTTTCCTTGCATGTCTGTGCTGACAACAAGCATTGGCAAAATTTGAATGCATAGGCATGTCGGGTTCTGGAACCTCATAGGTGCAGTGGGCTTCACGCTTTGCGGTGCGCTCGGATACGCATCGCTCGTTTCTACCAAGGTGTGTGGCCAGCTTGCTATTGCCCCCCAATTGCGCTGTACATCGAATACCAGCCAGCTACTTGACGTGACGACATTCCGTTTTCTTCTTAGGTCGAGTATCAGAGCGTGCTTGCGACATTCTGGGGCTCGTGGGCTTTCTTGATAGGGAGCTTGGCGCAGTTATGGGAAACACTTTGGCGAGAGGGGTAGATGCTTTTCCTAGGGGCGGAGGGAGGCGGCGCATTGTTGGAAAGAACGAGGGCGAGGGCTCTATGGTATATTCGGGAGCTATAATTTGTATTTTGCACTTAATGCATAGGCTTAATCGAGACGCCTTTCGTTGTTGGTGGTGTGACTGAGAGACGCTGCCGGGTGTTTATGGAAAGGGGAGGGGCTGCAAGATATTCCGATTCTTGGCAAGATGCGATCTCGATGATACGTGAGTGTGCTCCTGAAACCACCTTTTTAGATGATCGCGATCGTGGGCTTCCCTAATTCTTCCATTCTTTCAGCCACCCTCTCACAAACTCGACCTCCTGCGTATGAATCTGCTGGATATACGCCGGTTCCTTGGAGTGGTCCGCCATCCCATTTTCGTCATACCGGTGAACGCCATCTGGATGAATCCCAGTCAGACCTTTCAATCCCCAGATATGAACTGTCGGATCGAAATCAGGCGTACTAGGGATGAGCTTAAATGGCCGCTGAACAGTATCCGTCCGATTTTTCGCGAGCCAGCTATGGGGCGTAGCGCCCAACCACGGATCCTGGGTCCCATCGATAAACGCCAGCCTGTCTGCAGCGATGTCCAGCCCACCAAATGCATTTATGGACTCCACATCAGGTACAGCAGGGATGCTAGCAAATTTTCCTGGTGGGAATTGCTAAAGGCAGGGTGTGCAGCACACCCAAGGCACGTAGTCGCTCAATCGTAATCGCCAAACGCTCATTGTAGACGAACATAACTCACGTAATTACAAAACTCGGCAAGGCCGACCGAGGTGACGAATTTGGAGACGATTCGGGGGTGGCTTGGGTCTGGTGGGGCAACCTGGTACGATAATTAGGCAATCTCTACGTTGTCCGATGCATGTCTCTACTTGACAACTCACTGGATAGAAACCCCATTGTGTGCAGACCTGCAGAGATATGATAAGCGTTCCCGGATGGAAATAAAGGTCGAGGGGCTCGGGTGCGTACCATCCAGTACCACGCTGTGAGATTCACCTCGGACTTGGCCTATTAAACCCAGCCGTAAGTTCTCGTAGCCTGTTAAAAAAAAGCTATGGAATGATGGTTTTAATTACAGCCCGGTGTGCCCTCGTCTGAAAAAATAGCGTTGTTAGATGGGTGCATTCGCGGGAGACTCTATGCCTTGAACACACGTTCGCCACCTGCCAATTTGCAAAATTGACCACTACGGAAGGAATCTCCACCCCGCCCAACGTAATCGGCTCCGACTTCTTTCCCAACGCGTCACACAAGGATCGCCATGTCACGTTATCGACATTTGGATCGTAAAAGCTCGTATCCCAGTTCTGCCCTTGAACACTGTTGGGGCCGCTGGCAAGGTACGAGCCGAACGCGGTGTCGCTCACATTTGTCGCTTCGCCATAGAAGAGGTCCTTTAGAAGGGGGTTAGCTGTGGCGTTTTCGAGCAAGTCGTCGATGGTCATGATAGCAGAGGTGAGGTGGGCAATGCAGGTTTGGTTGGCGGAGCGGCGGATAGCTTCGTAATACTAGAACAAAGAACAGCTTAACAACCTTGAGGTTTGTTTATGTGTATCAAGCGAGTGTACCTCCCAAAATTCGATTTTTGCGTACGTCACGGCTAAGGAAGAGCATGATTTAATTTGATGAGGTGGCAAGGCAGGAGGCAGGAGTAGGATGATTCGAAATCCATACCGCTTGAGCCAATTGCCCCAAAAACAAGTTCAGGATATTTAACCCTTAGGTGAGCGACGCGCGCGCCCGCGTACGAGCCCTTTCTCATCATGAGTCAACGGAGGAGCCGCAAGCCAGGAGTAAGTGGCTTACTCCATAGAGAATCCATGGCTTGGATGGTGCTGTCATAGTCTCATTGATACCATCAAATTTGATGCGTGAAATGAATCGCGCTGAATCGGCCAAGGTTTGCGAGTAAGTTAGCCATCTATAGAGCTCCAAGACTCAGTCATTGAAGCATCGGCATAATAAAAGCTCGTGCTTGTACCGCATGTTGTCAGTGGTGAAGTCCTGAACCGGCAGCGATTCTCCTGAGCCAATGTGGCAACCGTCGGCCCTAGGTCAGGAACCCTGTCATTACATTGAGTCGAGACAGACACATGCCATAATATCTGTTCTCCAGGATGACACCCAAACCGCCAGTAGCCGAGGTCAAGATCTGCAGGATGCCCGTTTCAAGGAATGGCAGCCTGTAATCCCCGGGATATTCACCGCTATCCATCATGATGATAGGACCACTGGGACGGTAATAGCGATCACTGAACCAGTATCGTTGCTCAAATGTCGCGTTGTCGGACACGTCGAAATGGTCTCGGGGTTGAGTAAACGTATAGGCGGTATAGTTTAAGGACCTCGTAGCAAGGTTCTCCCGCCATGCTTCACCTTCGCGAGCTAGTAAGGATGGATGGAAGCTAAACGCTGTGTTAACGAGCGCCATGAGGGCGGAGAAGGAGAGCTGCCTCGTGTATTCCGAGATGGCGGCCAGAGCCTGAGTTGCGATGAGTTTAAGAAGTGTGTTGATTGCGATGAGAAACTTCCCAGAGCTACTTATACCATGTAAGTCCAAGAAGATACGAGTTCTGTATGCGCGCCCGTAGCTGCCATTGAAGGCGTTGGTAGCAGAAGCATGTTGTGGGTGCGTTTTTTGCGGTAAAAATGGTGGATGTTTCAAAAAGTGCGCAGAAGGTCGCTTGGTGCGAGTAATACTCCAGATTGCTTCGGGCTCCGCTGTGCGGAGCCTAAATGTCATTCGCTCTCAATATTACATAATTGTAACGAAGCTCCGAACGAATTTGCTGTCTTTCCCACCACTACACTTAGTACTTCTCGCATTCCTCTTAGTTAATCTCCCCGTCGCTCCTTCCAAGTTCTTGCCCACTACGATATCTTATGGAGGCGTATTTGATACTCATAAACTGGGTTTTACATTCAAGTGCTGTGAAACGACTTTCGAGGTTGAATGGACAGAGAGGCTTGCAGCATGAAGAGTTGATCGAATGGACACCGGGGGTCTGCTTGATTTCTTGGGGCAGCCCAATGTAAAGATAATAGAAGATCGAAACGCAGCTCATAGAGCTAATCGGCCGATCGTTTGAGTCAACTCTTCCGATTCATACCTCTTCAATTACGCCCTCACACTAGCAGATTCGACTGGAGAGCTTCTGCCGGATATACACCGGTTCCCTGGAGTGATGCGTTCAGTCAAGTGCTCGGTCTCGTTGCTGGTACGCCGTAAATACACTGCCCAACACCCCTGTTGACGCTACCAAGATATGGCAGATCGGGGGCAGTAGATGGGAGTGCCGGTATTGGCGGACTTGCAATTCAATCCTCCTGTGATAAGACGCGCAGCAGAAATATGAGCTCTATTTAGTTCTTGGAAGGAGCTCAGCAAGCCACACTTCCAACCGGTTAATTTCAATGAATCAGGTCAGTTTGCCAATACCTGTTCAGGTCAGCCATCGATAACCCGTTCCCTTTTATACCGCTCGTAGGACGAACCTCCTGTATACCAACCATAACCACCATGAACACGAAGCTGACCAGGCTGCTAAGTATGCGCTCCAGCTCGATAACACTACCTGCATGATAAATCAAGCCCCACAGGCATCAAGTTACCTGTTGTATCAGCGCCGATGTATTATGCCTCTACACCAGCGATGGCCGCGGCAGCCACGGGTGCTGGCGCATTCGGGTTCATTGCCGCGGGTGAGTGATTCCTCCCCATGCCACGATCATATTCATCACTCACGAGTGCATCAGGATTCACCGCGTCGGACGCACTCGTTGAAGAGTTGCAAACCATCCGAAAAGCTCTCAACGTCGGTTCCGAAGATCCTGTCTCTGCAGGCGTGGGCTTCCTTGGATGGATCCTAGACATGACCGAAGGGTCCGATGACCCCCGACTTCCCGTGGTGCTCGCCGAGCGCCCAGCCGCCATCTGGTTCGCATTTGGTCTCGATCTAGGCAAATATATCGCGCAAGTCCGTGCGTATGACGCCAGCCGTACACACAAAACGACTGTCTTCGTTATCGTGAACTCTGTTGATGAAGCCTTGAAAGCCACTCACGAATGGGGCGTGGATGTGCTTGTAGTACAAGGTATCGAACTCGTACCTCAATTTCGTGAGCGAGACTGAACGTGAATTTCAGGAAACGAGGCAGGCGGCCATGGGAGAGGCGATGCGCCGGTTCTTTTCACACTGTTGCCTGCAGTACTCGCCGCGATTCCATCTGGATCTATCGTCATTGCAGCAGGCGGTATTTCCACCGGAAGTCAAATTGCGGCACTGCTGACCATGGGGGCAGACGGTGTCGTATTGGGGTCCCGACTGTTATGCACGCCGGAGTGCATGTATCCTGAGAGCCACAAAAAGGTGATCCTCGAGTCAAAGTTCACCGCGACTGTTCGGAGCGACGCTTTCGACGAAGTCAACCGTACGGCGTACTGGCCGAGTGGTATCAATGGTCGAGCAATTGCAAACGATATCATCAAGGATGCGCACTCGGGTTTAGATTTAGAAACGCGACTGAAACAGTATGATGAAAGCCAAGCGAATGGGGAGACGAACCGCCTTTTGATCTGGGCCGGAGAGGGTATTGCTTTCGTGAACGACGCCAAGACCACAAAGGTAAGGTTATACGTGAAATACGTTACGTGTTGGTCCGAGCTCTCATTACTTTCATCTCCGCTGTACAGGATATCATTACGGAGCTCTATGACGAGGCCATCTCTGTGATGAAGAAAAAGATGTTTTGAGCCCTTATTTACGAAAAGTGCAGGTGTCCTATATACGTATAGCAATACTAGCGGCGACTATCACTAACCTGCCTCTATCGGTAGTATTCAGATAGCACGCGCAGCCACAAGATAAAGCATTTTCTATCAATCCAAGTCATCAGACGCTAACAAAGCATTCGTACGTGAGTTATGACCTGGAACATAGTGCACGTGGGGGCATACAAGAAGACATTTACTACTACTACTAGTGCAAAACCTGAATCTTTCCGCGGATCCAAATTGCGATCACGATCTAAGATGACTTCATCAGATGCGGTCACGAATCACGATGCTGCAGCATCACTCGAACGCCCACCACATCGATTTGACACGGCGAGCAACGATCCGCGTACGACATGGCGATGTTGGAAAAGGGGAAGAGCCCGATGCGCCGGATTGATTATATAAGACGTGAGTAACTTGGCGCTGAAGATCCCCATAAAAATTGCATGCGCTGATTGCCCAATGTGTTCCTGGCAGAGGCGCTAAGCGAGCCTGCGAAAGTTCCGACCCCCACTGATGTACTGATTATGTAGGCCTACTCCTTTTCCGGGCTACCTGCCTGATACATAGTTTATTCTAGGAATCCCAAGATCGTTATTTCGAGGCTGAGCTTGACGAGCAAGGTAAGGTTCAGTGGAAAACCTTCATACCGATCGTGATGACTCATGTTACCCTAAATTGTCACAGCCATCGATGAACTACGTGCGTTATCAGCTGTAGGACGACCCCTCCCTTGAATCCTCATCCTGCTCGTTAGTTGCGGCCACTGCCTCTTCTCCGATCAGAGGAGAGTCTCGAAAGCGAACACTCAGCTGCGTGACTTCCGACAGTACTGTCTCTTCATCCTCATCTACCAGCACAAAGCGAGCGCGACATGGGTACTTTTCCACACCCTCCACCTCTTCCAGCGCGGCCACCCAAGGTAAGTTCCCCGATGCAAGCGGTGAAGCATTCCTAACGTATCGTGTACACCGCACGGAGCAGGCGACTCGACTCTGCAAGGCTATCATATCATTGCTCATTCAAAAATGCACATCCCCGCCATTGAACGCCGAAGTCTCTGCTGGGGTGTCCAATGGGAGATCGCGCGGCTGATATCTACTCAAAAACTATCTTGGGACGATCTCGAAGTGTTTCGTCTAGACGAACTAAGAGGGAAAAATGCTGAAGTGCCCTGCAACAAGGTCTCCGAAGTTCTTCTCTCTGTTAATCCCAATTCTGCCAGAGAGTCTACGCGCTTGGATGCATTGACAAAGGTGGCTTATGCTCACGAGCGCGCTCTGAATGACCCGCACCGTTTTGAGCTCGATGCTGAGGAGGAAGCCTTAAGGACTAGCAACTCGGCTCGGCTAGGCTCTAATTCTCCCCATGACACCTGGTTAGTTTCTGAAAGCTTTACGCTCGATCCTCTCCATTTATTCTGGCTATTTGAAAAGGTATGGCGGCAAAGTCCAACATACGGGACAGCTTTGCAATCTTAGTTCAAACAACGCGCTCCCGAGATACGGTATTCGCCTGGAGAAACTCAGGCTTGGTCGATCTAATCGATTTACTCGGTTTTACGGCTCCCGCCGCATCCTTGTCATAAAGATTCCAACCCAGCTCTTCCGTTCTGAAGGCAATGGCCTTGTCAACTTCTTCCTTCAGGGCTTTGTGATCCTTGGCCGTGTGTATCGCGCGTTTTTTGCCAAGGAGCAAAATGTTTACCTCATGGAAACCAATGAGCCCTATGATTTGGAGCGGAGGATCGAGGGTAATGCGCTGGAAGATGGGCGGCTCTCGTTTGAAGAATTCATATCTTGGCATAATAGTATCGCAAGGAACAATAATCAGGTGAAAGCTCTTATCAGTAGCCTGGCCATAATACTATTATTTACCGTCATCGTTAGACCATGTCAAAATGGGCATCTCGATTCGCCTTGGGACTATCCACGTCAGTCCCAATGTTCTCTCTGAGTCCACAGAATATCATACGAATTCCTGATGAAGGTGAGTGCACATTTGACTGCCGTTTCATGATGTACGCTGACGCCACCATGTTCAAGTTGCACCATATGAGGGGCCGGGAAAGCCTCCAAGTAAAAATATCATGACGGACGGCTGTGGGCTCATGAACCTCGCAGCGGCCAAGTTTATTGCTGAGAGGCTGAAGCTACAGTCTGCACCTACGGCGATACAGTGTCGTGTTGCGGGCTCCAAAGGGCTGCTCCTCTTGGACCTTGAGGAAACCGAGCGGAAACCCACGCCCATTATCTCGGTCAGAGATTCACAAGTGAAGATAGAGCTGGACATGCCGGATCATGCGCAGTTAACCCTAGATTTACTGAGGTCAGGTCATTTTAAGTACCCAGCCAATTTATCTGCGGAGGTGAGTATCATCTTGGATCCGTGTGGGTATCTTCCTTTCACCCATATCCCCTAGACCATCGTCAACCTTTCTCACAACGGCGTGCCAATATCGCTGTTTGTTGAAATGATCTGTGCTGTTCTGTCGCATGAGGTCGAGGTCTTGACGACCTGGGACGGCCCAGATGCCATGCTACAGCTGTGGGACGCTCTATGCCGCAAGAACGGTGTCATTGCTAGTCGGATGCGCCGCGAACAAGTTTCTTCGGCTCGCGCGCTAGGGTTCGGAGAAGATCCCACAAAGCCAATCGCCGTTGACGAAGACGATCCTGATGATATAACGGAGCAGAGCGCCGCCTGGTTTCCCGATGAGATCAGTGGATTGCCGTCCACTTTGGAAGAGTCGGTGCTGGTCTTGCTCACTGCAGGATTTAACCCCGGAAGTTGCCCTATGCTTCTGGAAAAATTGAAGCAGGTTATCATCACGCACCTTAACACCATTGTTAAGCGTTGTCATTTCGCGCTAGAAAATAGCCTCGACGCCTTTGTGGTTCCAGGTATACATCTTCTGTCCGTACCAGCAGACGCTTTCTCATCTGACTGACGCGCCCCTAGATCCATTTGGTGTTCTTGAAGAGGGCGAGATCTCGGTCCGACTCTCAAAGCCAGTCATTGACCTGGTTACAGGTCTAGAGGTTAGCGCCATTGAGGGAGATGTGTTGGTAATTACGTTGTTTGGTTGCCAGCGCTAGTCAGCGTTTACATTGCCTTAAATCCAGGTTACACGCCATCCTTGCAAGGTCCCGCATTCCTCCATGCTGAGCTCTGTATACCGTACTCAACCTACACGCCCTTTCTACCTTTAAGGTGCCAAGCGATATTCAAAAGGTATAGATCTGTGTATACCTTGACTTTATCCGCACAGTTTACTTCTGATTCTAACAGGTTAAGGCGGTGGACCACCCCAAACTACGGCCATATGGCAATGTTATCGTTTTCTCCATTAAGGGGGAGCGAAGCTTGGCGTCGCTATTGGGTAAGACTAATTATATCCAGGCACTATACTCACATCTACACATCTAATATGTATGCCTCTGCAGGTGGAGGGGATTATGACGGCGGTGCGTCTATTTTCATATGCAGATACACTACTGCATTATCTAAGCGTATCATTCACAGACACCGTGACCGTGATATGGGACAAAAAAATCGTTGATAGTTTTGTGAATGCTAACGTCGATTTTGCGGAGCCGCCAGAAAACCTCATGGATAGCTTCGAGCGCAAAAATGAAACAATCGCCGACTTTGAATTCCGTACGGCTAGCTTACAGCCAAGAGAGAGGACAGTGGAGGTTCAGAGATATCTGTTATCGTCCCTACAAGATACGACTATCGTAGGCGCGTATTCAAATTGGCACGATGTTGGTATGTTCGCCTAGGCTACTGTCCAGCTACATCGCTCATCTAATCTCATCATTCACGCTTGCTAGCTGTGTACACATTTGGTTATTCCTCTCCCATCGCCATCGAACTCGCATACAAGTAATCTCGCTTTCTTGCCCATACGATGATCGGTCTCACGTAATGGTTTCGAAGGTTCTGCACATGCCTGGATGGCGCTAAGACAGGCTTCAAGATCAAGGAAGAGGTCCGAGCCAAAGACGCTCTGTTTCTGAGGAAATACGGCTCTCTGGGATGGAAGGAATCGGATGAGGATGCTCAGAGTAAAGCTATCGGTGGCGAGGTCAAGTATTGCCGAAGGCCACCTGAGCTTGGCACGTTTGTCATGGATGCCATCAAGGGCGCCGCTAGGGCTTTGAAGGTACGCAAACTGGTAGGATGCAGTGCTGGAAAGCCTCTCACGCTGTCGTCACATATCTGCTACCAAAATAGGGTGAGAAACTCAGGGCGCTCGAAAGGACGTGTCAAGACGTTCACAAGAAATCACTCGACGTCGACCTCCTTGCGCCTTTCAAGGACGCTCAAAAACGAACCGAATTGTCAGGCATCCCTGCAATGGTGGAAGAGCTTGGCTGGATTAAAGACCAAGTCGTCAAAAGCCGTGACGATCACCGAAATTCTATCAAAGGGTCCGCAAGCTCAAGGTCGTCATCATGGGGAGAGGCCTCCCGGGTCAGCTTTACGGATATGCGCATCGAAGGGCGACAAGATCTCCTTCGCCGGCTGTCTACTTCATATCATGCCTCCCTTGCTGAGAGGGAGCTCGTTTTCTTCAGCATGCCGGAGGTAAAGCGGATTGCGGCGTCGTACGCTTATGAGCTGTGTGGAAAAGCACGGTAGGCATCGTCTGCCCAACTCTATCGTGTTCTCGTTTATTTAAGTAGCATGTTTTTCAAAGTGAGTATTATAGATTCCCTTGGGACGTTGCATGCAGGGATCTCTGCGCAATCAAGGCGTCAGCAAATGGGCAACCGTATTCTACCTTCACGTCCCGGTTTGCGGATAAGATGGTTGTCCATCGCCGTTCGATACGAACGACAGAACCTCGTGCTGAAACCTGAGCTCTCCGCTCCCATGTACTACCGATCCTTGTACACATACCAGCCACATTTTGGATTTCACACTCGGACCTAGCTATGTAAGAGCAAGCGCGGTGCCTGAAATTTAAAACGAAAAGATACGCCGTTCTGGCGGAGTCTGAAATGTTGTCCAGCTTGAACGTTTGAACTTTGAAGCTGAAGGCTGCCTCAAAGTTACCACCTTCAAACTATCATAAGCTCCTCCACTGGGGCTATATCGTTGATCAATCTACTCACGACCATTACCGCGTCGAGAGCGTTGGGTTAATATTTTAAATATGTAACCAATACCTCGAACAGGATCGTCAACATGTCCCCAAAAACGCCACCAACTTGACTCGAGCTCCGGAAGTCGCCCTGCGAGCCTTCAGGCCTCAGCGCCCAGCCCACTACTACGAAAACTTCGAAGTCCCCAATACCCAGTTGATGTATAGTGAATGGCACAAGGCTGGTGATACATGCATGCTTTGACTTCTACTTCTTACCGCGACGTTCCAGCATCGACATGGCGCGTTTAAACCTCCGAGTCCAACCAAACATCTAGCACGGGCTCACGAATAAGGTATCACTTACGGTGAATGCAAAAATATTCACTACTTATGGCTTGCTCATGCCGGCGCCCCAATCTTTTTGGCCAATGTCTCTGTGCCAATCCTGTCACGCGCGTCGTTCTAACCGCGCGTATTCACTGCAAGGCCCCGCGCCACTCTATCGCAGAAGAGGCATACGGCCAAAAATCTGTTACGTACGCCGGTTTCGCAACTTCTGTCCAGGTTTGCTTTTCCGCTGGAAAACGCAAATTACCACCGTTCATTCACATCGTGTACTCCGCGACCAGCTCTGTTGTGAGGTGCATCTGGGTCAACCAAATGGTTGATTAGCTTGGCTACATACCATTGGGTCGAATTGGACTAACTCGTACTGCATTAAAAGCTCTCTTGCTGCTGTTCAAACGACTACCTGTCCTCGGCTGACTTCACCCTGTCGACCTCCCTTACTTTCAGTTTCTCCGCTTCTAAGGCCTCAAACGCCCGTATGCAAACAAGGTGGGACTATCTCATTCTCTCTGGTTTCATCCATACCTTGGGTTACTCAGCGATGCAGGGGCTCATTACTGCGGCCGGTAGTCTCCCCCTGTAGTCTCCCTGCTTAGTAGAAGTTCATCCCCGCATCCCACTTTTGCTGCAGAATGGGACGCGCGAACGCCGCAAGGGGGTTGAGTCAGAGTGTTTCAACTTTCGGCCTCTCTCAAATCCATCCCAAGCACCTGGTTGCAAGCTGGACTACTCGGACCATATCAGCTGCAGAGCACACCGCTCCCACCCTGCTTTGCCAGTGCAAAGCGGTGACCGAGGGGCATAGCTGTACGCCATCATACCCATAGCGCCTGTGTCAATTGACCTGCA
The DNA here is from genome assembly GCA_000697705.1 of Botryobasidium botryosum FD-172 SS1. Lineage (NCBI taxonomy): Eukaryota > Fungi > Basidiomycota > Agaricomycetes > Cantharellales > Botryobasidiaceae > Botryobasidium > Botryobasidium botryosum. The sequence goes on along the minus strand of KL198024.1, from coordinate 335,939 downwards.
TTGGCTTTCATGCAAGATGAGCGCTGAAGCTGTGGTGGCTCTCGGCTCGTGTCGGACATTTATCCGAGGATACTCACCGGTACTATTGCACCACGTTCCACCTCCGCGGCGGGTCACAGAGTTAGGTCTCCTTTGGCTCGAATGGGCTGGTTGCATTGAAACATGCGGCCGGAGAGGCAGTCAAGATTAGGAAACATCGAATTCCTTGGGTAGCCTTAGAAGCCATTCGGAATTGACGCGAGCGCTACTTGAGGCTGTGCTCTGGAGACACGTTCGTGCGAACAGACTTACCAGTGGTGCTTGTCTGGCCCGACTATCTCAGCCTGCTGCACTTCGGCAGTGGTCACCTGTTCATATCATCTCGCTCTACAGCATCCCAGAAACGATATATACCAACAATATGGTACGCCGCTCAACAAATTTCCCTCTCTGCAAGCAGCCCTTCGATTAGCTTTTGTAATTTGATGGGAAGTTGCGTTAAATCTCGACTTCAAGCTAGTCAGAGGATTGGTTTAGCTGTAGGCAAGCCATCTGAACGCCCCTCATCTCGTTCTAACAACTGCTTTGATCTATAGTTCATATCTGGAGCAGGATTGCTCTCGATCTTATCCGTGTTCGTTGTTTTTTCTCTGGTAACTGTAAGCTCTCAACCCACGCTTTTATTTCATCTTCCTTAATCTTAGTCCAGTCTCTTTGGCCTCGCAAAGCGAAATGCCATTATCCAGAAGCAACATCCATTCCGGTCGCACATTGATATTTACGTGGTGTCGCTCTTCGTCTCCAATATCTTCGAGGGAGTTTTTGCAGCAATGAGCATTAAATGGGTTCGCACAGGGATAGTAGAGTGTGAGGCGCATTGCTCTGCACAGGGTATGTGATTTTGTCATTTCATTCTTCCCTCTTCGCCACTCATATATTTTGACCTTGAAGGATTCTTGAATTTGTTCGGGCAAACAGGTGTTGCGATGAACACACTTGTACGTCATTCTGTCTACGCCCATCTCTTGACTTCGACTAAAGCCAGAGGCACAGGCAATCGCGGTTCACACATTTTGTGCTGTATTTTTCCGCTGGGACCCTCCCCCTTCCAAGATACTTCCTCTCTGTGTCGTGGCTTGTATATGGCTATACAACCTTGGCTTTGCCATTGGCTACGTGGTTCCCTCAACCTACGTACCCACACCGTGAGCTTGGCATCGTCTATCTCAGGCATTGGCTTTTGGCTGATGTGTTCTTGCATAGATTCTGTGCGCCTTCGCTCCTTTTTTTTTTTTGCATCAAACGCTCAATTGACGCCACAACATTGATATCATCAGGGTGCTCCCTACCTCGCAATCTAATTGCCGCCCGTATATTCTCTCAGTACCTCTGGCTTTGCCTCACTATTATCACCTCCATCACTCTCTACATCATCCTATTCTTTTCCCTTCGCGGCAATATCCAAATTACATCGGGCGGGAAATGGTATCGACACAAATTCTCGATAAGTCGAGCTACAAGTCGAAGACCGACTGGGATGCCTTCGCTGAGGGTGGAGGACCCGCACCTATCAACACCAGTCCGCTCAGCTGCGAAGAAGATGCTCTGGTGTAAGTCTTGGTACATGCTTTAGAGTTTCATGACATATCCACTCGGTTCGAATCACAGATCCAATCGCCTATGTGATTATATCACTTCCGGCGGTTGTTATCCGCTTTGGGGTACTGAAAGACGGCGTGTCGTCGCAGAGTATCCCTTTTGAGCGCCTTGCCCCGTGGTATTGCCTTGTCAATGGCGCCGGCGTTGTCAATGTCGTGCTCTTTACCCTCACTCGACCCAAAATTCTCTTGTTCAAAGGAGGGGAGCAGGAGGACGAGCGCGCGGAATACGGGGGCCGCAATCATCGCACATCTTACTCAGAGACTCCCCCAATTTCGCCTATGAGCTTAGAGCTGAAAGCAATCAGCTGATGCCGGTCTCGCTAGGCTCATGGCGCAACCCAGTTTCAGTTGGTGTATCTCCTCTTTCCCCTCTATCGGTCGTGTACCTCTATGTTAATGTAATACATCCCAAGGGCTAATCTATCAACACCGTCGAACACGCGTCACATATCTCTTTAGCTAAGATTTTCAGAGTTTCAGCTAGAGGCTCGCATCAGTTCTGAAGCTTAGCAGCTTGGCCTCTGCGTACCTGGCCTCACTACTCGCCTCAAAAGCGAAGTTACAGATATAGCACACTTCAATTCCCCTCACTGAGTACGGCACCAAACTTCAGCTGGTGCTACCCCACTGTTTATGGCAACGAGTCCCGTTTCCGAACTGCGATGATCAACTAGCCACGGCAATTTTGATATCCCACGCATGTGCTTACTGTATGGAGGATCCTGGGTGTTTTAAATCTCTTGGCTTGCTAGTCTCGTACAGGTAGAAATGAGAAATCATGGGGTCAACTTTGCCCTTTCAAAATTTCTCTTGGCGTAGATCCTTCACCTGCACTCCGATCTCGCCTTGACCCACGGGTTGCCGACATTGATGCAAGATTGCTACCAGATCAAGGTATTATTCTACGCCATCAATATATGGAGGAAATCGCCAAAGTCAAGTCCCACCCCTTCTAGGGGTATGTATATTGCTTCAGCCTACTGTTCAGCTTCGTTTAATGAAAGGTTGTGTCCTGTCTGAGCTTGGAGTTGGGTCGATCGTTGGCCTCTCCGAGTCTGTCAGTGTCACCAACCCTCCCCCCTCCCCCCCTCCCCCCCTTCCCCATACTTCTCGACAAATACTCAACTATTGGCTCGCACCCTAGTTTGTCACCGAAGCAGGGTTCCTCTCCATGATATTTGTCTTGATCTTTTTCACATTGGTTGCTGTGTGCTCTTCGGCTTCACTCTTTGTGTTTGCATGACTGATGCTCACACAAACTCTCCCGAAGCGAAATGTTGTTGTGCACTGGCAGAGACGATCCCCAGTTCGATCTCACTCTCTCTATGTGGTGCTGCCCTTCACTGGCGGCAGCTGGAGTGGGTTAGTTGCATCAGAAAATGTGGCCGGAGCGCCGGTCAGAATTAGGGAACATCGAACTTCTTGGGCAGCCTTAACTAAAAACTTGATCAAGGAGCCTTTCGGAAGGGATGCGAGGGCTACTTGAGGCTGTGCCTTGGTGACACGTTCGTTCGAACGGGCTTACCAGTGGTGCTCGTCCGGCTCGACTATCTCAGCCTACTGCACTTTGGCACTGGTCACCTATTTATATCATTTCGCTCTACAGCGTGCCAGGAATGATATATACTATTGGTCCGCCGTTTTTCTCAGCAGGTTTCCCTCCCTGCAAGCAACCCTTCGACTTCGATGAGCTTTTACATAATGGGAAGTTGCATTGAATCTCGACTTGAAGCTGGTCAGAGGATTGGTTTAGCTGTAAGCAAGCTATCACGCCGTCCCTTCATTCTGCCCTAACAATTGGTTTGAACTATAGTTCATATCTGGGGCAGGATCACTTTCGATTTTATCTGTGCTCATCGTTTTCTCTTTGGTAGCTGTAAGCTCTTAATCCACGCTTTTATTTCGTCTTCCTCAAACTCAGTCCGCTTTGAAAAGCGAAATGCTATCATCCAGAAGCGGCATCCATTTCGGCTGCATGTTGATATCTATGTGGTATCGCTCTTCGTCTCCAATATCTTCGAGGGGGTTTTTGCAGCAATGAGCATTAAGTGGGCTCGAACAGGGACAGTAGGATGTGGGGCGCATTGCTCTGCACAGGGTATGTGATTCCGTCTCTTTATTTTTCCCTCTTCGCCACTAATGCATTCTGACCTCGAAGGATTTTTGAATCTGCTCGGGCAAACAGGCGTTGCGATGAATACATTCGTATGCCATTCTATTCGCATTCGGCTCTTGCTTTCGACTGAAGCTGGAGAAATAGGCAATCGCGGTTCACACATTTTGCGGTATCTTTTTCCGCTGGAACCCGCCCCCTTCCAAGATACTTCCGCTGTGTATTGTGGCCTGCATATGGCTATATAATCTTAGCTTTGCCATTAGCTATGCGATCCCCTCGATCTACGTCCCCACACCGTGCGTTTGGAATCATCTATCTCAGATACCTTTTAGTTGATGTTCTCTTGCATAGATTCTGTGCGTCTTCGCTTTTTTTATCACCTTACATCAAACGTTCAACTGACGCCGCCACTTTGATGTCACCAGGGTGCTCCCTACCTGACAATCTAATCGCCACCCGTATATTCTCTCAGTACCTCTGGCTTTGCCTCACTATTGTCACCTCCATCACCCTTTACATTATCCTATTCTTTTCCCTTCACGGCAATATCCAAGTCACTCCGGGTGGCAGATGGTATCGACGCTGGTTCTCGATAAGTCAAGCTGCAAATCGCAGACGGACTGGGATGTCTTTGCTGAGGGTGGAGGACCTACACACGTCGGCGCCAGTCCGCTCGGCTGCGAATAAAATGCTTTGGTGTAAGCCTTGGTACATCTTTCCGAGTTTCTTGGCATATTCACTCGGTTTGAACCATAGATCCAATCGCCTATATGATTATATCACTTCCGGCCGTCGTTATCCGCTTTGGAGTACTAAAAGACGGCGTGCCGCCACAGAGTATCCATTTTGAGCGCCTCGCCCCGTGGTACTGCCTTGTCTATGGCGCCGGCGTTATCAACGTCGCGCTCTTTACCCTCACTCGACCCAAAATTCTCTTGTTCGAAAGGGGGGACCAGGAGGGAGAACACGCGGGATACGAGGGCCGCGATCATCGGCCATTTCGCTCAGAAACTCCCCCAATTCCACCTATGAGCTTAGAGCTGAAAACAATCAGCTGACGCCGGTCTCGCTAGACTCGTAGCGCAACTCAGTTTTAGTTGGTGTATCCCCTCCTCCACCTCTTTCGGTCGTGTACCTCCGCGTCAATGTAACACATCACAAGGAGTCTTTCAACATCATCGAACAAGCGGCTTGTCTTTCTTTAGTTAAGACTTTCATACCCCAGCTCGCATCAGATTTGAGGCTTAGCAGCTTGGCCTCTTCCGCATTCTCAGCTTCGCTACTCGCTTCAAAAGTAATGTTACAGATATAGTACACTTCGGCTCCCTTCGTCCGGCATCGTGCCTCACCGTTTATGGCAACGGGTCTCATTTCCGATCCTCGACGATCAACTGGTCACAGCGACTTCAATATCCCACATGAGTACTTACTGTATGAAGGATCCCGGGTGTTTTGAATCCCTTGGCTTACTAGTCTCTTACAGGTAGAAATGACAGGGTCAGCCTTGCTCTTCCAAGATTTCTCTCGGCGTAGATCCTTTACCTGCTGCCCGATCTCGCCCTTAACCCACAGCTTGCCGACATTAACGCAAGATTGCTACCAGATCGAGGTATACTTCCACACTATAAATAGCTACAGAGGAAATCGCCAAAGTCAAGTTCCTCGTCTCTTCTAGCGGAGCATCACTTTCAGCCTCCCCTCCAACTTCGTTTAATGAAAGGTTGCACCGTGTCTGAGCTTGGAGTTGGGTCGGTCATTGGCCTCTCTGTCAGTATGAACCAACACCCCTGCTCCTTAGCAGACACTCAGCAACTCACCCGCATCCCAGTTTATCATCGAAGCGGGATTTCTCTCCATAATATTTGTCTTAATCTTTTTCGCTTTGGTCGCTGTGAGTTCTTCAGCTTTACTGTTTTTATACCACCGATGCCCACACGGACTCTCCCGAAGCGAAATGCAGTAGTGCAGAGGCGATATCCGATTCAGTCTCACGTTGATGTCTACGTGGTGTCACTCTTCACCGCTAATATCTTCCAAGGCGTTGTCGCGACAATGAGTCTGAAGTGGGCACGGACCGGGAGGGTAGAATGCGGGACGCACTGCACTATCCAGGGTTCATACTTTGTTAGCAGACTTTCGTCGCCAGTGCTTGATAAACTACACCTTGAAGGGTTTTTGTATCAATTTGGCCAGACTGGAGTCGCAATGAATACACTTGTACGCCTGAATATATATGGCATATGCCCGTGTCCCCTTTTCGCTCTATTAACACTCGTGTTCGTGGCCTCAGGCCATTGCAGTTCATACATTCTGCGTCGTTTTCTTCCGCTGGAGACCACCGCCTTCCAAACTCATTCCGCTATGCGTTGTAGCATGCATTTGGCTTTACAATACCCTATTTGCTTCAATTGGCTACGGCACTCACACTGGGAAAGGCGACACGCAGCCCTTTTATATCCCAACACCGTAGGTCCAACCTCCGGTTCTCCAAAGCGACCTAACACTCAACGCCCTTGTCTAGATTCTGTGCGCCTTTTAATAGTATCTTCACCTAGATTATCGCATTTCTTACCTCAAACTGGCAACAGGGTGCTCACTGTATCACTCTATTCCTACCCGCTTCGCCTCGCAATACATCTGGATTAACCTTGCGATATTTACCTCCATTGCGTTGTATGTCCCACTCTTCTTCTCCATCCGCGGGAATATCGAGGTGTTGCCAACCGGCGACAGGTGGTATGATTATTCTTTCAAGCTCGTTCGCTCTCCAGACCGGGGCGGCGTGTCTGTAACCGCAGCCTCTCCTTGCGGATCTATCCAGGATCCACTCGCCTCAGCATGGATCAGTTCGGCAGCGAAAAAGATGCTTTGGTGTGAGTACAAGCGTCCTGATACATTTCAATAGCACCAGCTCTGTGTACTCCCTCTAACATTGAAAACTATAGACCCGGTAGCGTATATCATTACAGCGCTTCCGGCAAACTTACTCCGCTGGGGGATCCTTCACAAGCTCGACCCAGATGTTCCCGTCAAAGAGATTCGGTTTACGACCATCGCCGTGGCTTGTTTTCTGGTCAACGCGTCTGGTATTATCAACGTCACCCTATTTGCATTTACACGACCCAATATTCTCCTCTTTGGGGAGCGTCGAGACCACATGGAGCATAGTAGCTCGAGCATGAGGAGGGAACGTAGGGGGCTGGGGGATCCCGCGCTATCCATAGAAATGGGGAGCGATGTCGAAGTAGTGGTTTGATGCTATTAGAGATCAGGCCTCGTTCTCGTCGGCAGTCCCTGCTTCTATTGGTGTTCAAAGAGGGCAAGCGGGTCTCGCCCCGGCGGACGCGTCCTAGTGTACGGCTGATTAATCTGTAGATCTTGGGCCCATATTCATAAGTACTCGCCCCCACGGAGAGGGGGCAAGATGAGCTCATGCCTTGGAAGTAATTTTGGTGGCTAGGGCCATGGCCATAGACCTATCATTTGACTCCTCCTACATACATGCTCGAATCATTCAAAGAAACCATCCTACGGTTGAAAAATTTGGTATCGGAAAATCCGATATCTAGCGCAAGCTATATAACCCCATGAACTGCCCAGGATGCGTATATGTACTGGCGGAGAAGACTGGAAATAATGACAGATGATTACATAATATTCGGTGATGATGGCCTCGTCCACCATCACGGTCTTCAACATCTTCGTTTCCTACAGCTTGAAGTGGATTCAGCTTGGTTACCTCGGGCGTATTATACGCTGACATCTATAGGCGATGGTCGATGAGGTTACAAGTCGTAAATGCCATCACTTCTCATTTCCCTTCACTTCATCATCGATCTGCGATGAGCAGAATTCACCTCACCTCGGGAATGGCCATCCACGCAACAGGCGTGGCCGATGCATACCCGCTTTAAACCCGCATTATCCTATCGAAGCCGGCGCTTATTGATTATCAGCTGTCAAGGGACGGACATTAACTCGATTGCAATTAACGCATATATACTTGTTTCCCTACTCTCAGGTCTCCTGCCGCTCCGAGCAGAGGTAAGGCTCGATCGGCCTCCCGAGGTGCACGCGCCCGTGGCGCCTCAGGCGCTGATCGCATATCACGTACACGAAAAATAGGCAGCAAATATATCGGGAAACTTCCGTCAAAAGGTAGTCGGCCTTACGGCCGCGGCTTAAGTTCAAACTGATGAGTACCTTGCCCAGATTGCTTCACTCTGACCTTAACTCTTTTTACGTAACCTGCACCTCTTTTCGCTTAGCCGAATCCACCGATCTTAGGACTTAAGCTTGTGCCACAGGGATGAACCGTTCTCACGGGCCACGCACTGGACGGAAATGCCCCGTCTCTCAACATCCATCGCGTAAAGCGGCGGTTCGGGCCATCATTCGACCACCAAGCTCAAGTATAGTTTGTGATACTGCTGCTGAAACGCCGAAGCAAGAACATAAGGATGAAGGTTGTCACCTCCCTCGTTTCTTCGGACAGTTTGGGCGCCTAGGCAGCTATCTTGGCGCTGGCTCCTGATGTTATTGGATGTGGCCTATCGCGGCATGGGAACTGCTGTATTTGCCTCGGGCTTATATAAACTTCCGGATGAAGCAGCTGCTTCCACTTCGTGCAGCCGAGCCCATTCAGTACAAAAATATATCAACAGCCCGCACTCGAAAACACCCTCTCAAACTTGGCTGCTGGTATACCAAACATCCTGCCACTGCACATGCGCTGTGCAATCACGCAATGTAGCCGGGTCACTATCATGCTTTCTTCGCTCCATGTTTCGTCTCATTTCGCTGATCGGCCAGCCTTGATTCTCGTTACAAGCTCTCTGGGGAGCCTATGCTCTAATCATTCACGATCATTCAGTATCGTGACAGGTCGTGTCGTGCCTTTATCTAGTGGACACCTGTCTCTGCCCAGGAACGCAGCGCTGTCATATTGTTGGCTGTCTGTGGCGGTAAAGGGTATTTATACTCGCATGAGTAAATTGTGCGGTAGTATCGGGGCCTAGCCAACTCTGGACAACCTATCTTCAGAGTGATTCGCAAATTAAAGCGCGTGCCTTAACCCCGAGTTCCGGGGGAGGGCACGCATCAACGAGCTTGTCTACCTCTGGGTAGCCTTCCAAGGTCATTCGACACATGTGTGGGCCATCGATGATGCTGGTCGATGTCGGCGGCAAACAACACCGGTCGAATGCGCGTTTGATCCCTAGAGGAGAATATATACCAGTGTGCAGCATCCGGATGTCATACCAAAAGCCCTTGCCACCCCCCTCCACAATCCTCGCCCTTGTTAATGTCAGACTGCGTCGAATCAGATCTTGGGGTTGGAGATATAGTCGGTCTTGCTGTGAGTAAAAGGGCACTTTCTCCCCCTGGCCTTGCGTTGACATACCGATCTCCATGCAGTTTATAGTCGAAGCGGGAATATTTTCTATTGCATTCGTCTTGATATTTTACGCCCTTGTCCTCGTGAGTTTCAAAGCCCCGCCATTCTTCAAAATGAGCTGAACTTTTGCAAAGCGAAATGTTATCATCCATCGGAAACATCCATTCCAATCGCACGTCGATATCTACGTAACGTCGCTTTTCATGGCAGATATTTTCCAGGGCATCATTGCTGCAATGAGCTGGAAGTGGGCGCAGTCCGGAAAAGTGGAATGTGGCACACATTGTACTGTGCAGGGTAAGGGGTCCTCTACGGCTTTACGTTTTTTGCCCTTGCTGATATCGATGCCACATTCCCTTGATGATTAAGGACTCCTTACGCAGTTTGGTCAAAGTGGCATTGCGCAAACTAACATGGTAGATCGTAGCCTTCCGTGTCTTACCTTTCACGCCAGCGCGCGCTGATATCAAGGGTATTAGGCAATATCCGTTCACACCTTTTGCGTTATATTTTTCAAATGGATGCCGCCCAAATCCAAACGAATTCCGATATGCGTTGTGTCATTTATCTGGCTCTTTAACCTGTGCTTTGCGGCCATTGGTTTCGGGCTCCATACAAAAGGAAGAAGCACAGAGAGATTTTATGTTCCAACGCCGTAGGTCCTTTCTGTCCCGCATCACATACGTGTCTCACTATGGGTTGTATCGAAATTAGATTTTGTTCGTATCATCCCCTCGCATTTTCCCTGCATCCCTTCACCTAACGTTTACTGCACTTCAGGGTGCTGGATATACCCTTCGGTCCCGGCTCGAATCGCCTCTCAATACTTCTGGCTGAATCTCGCCATATTCACGTCGATCATACTATACATTCCGCTGTTCTTTGCGATCCGTGGAAACATCGAGGTTTGGCCAGTCGACAAGTGGTACCAGTACAAGATTAAATTAGTCCGACATCCAGACTTGGTCGAGGTGGAACGGCTTAGAGTCGAGGCAGGACCTACAGATGTCCGGGCAGTGGCAACAAAAATGCTTTGGTGTTCGTGCATACCTTTACTCGATAGCTTTCTCTTCTTAATGATTCCTTGTTTCTCTCAGATCCTTTTGCGTACACCCTATCAGCACTTCCAGCAGACATCTTTCGCTGGGGAATCATTAACAACCTCGATCCCTCGGTCCCCGTTAAAAATGTCCCATTTACTTCTATCGCGGCAACGTATTTCCTATACAGCCTGTCCGGTGTCATCGATGTCACGCTCTTCAGCTTCACGCGGCCCAACATCCTCCTTTTCGGAGACCCAGTGCCAGACCGCTACGATCGCCAGCTGGACGAGTTCGGTTTGGAGCGTGAGGCGAAGCGCGATCCGAGACGCAGCACACCATCTATCTCGTCAGAACCTGGAGCGAGGCCCACGGGCGACACAGAGCGTGGGAAAGCGCAAGGATTAGTCCTCGATGTAGGACACCCTTCGACGTCTCCTACTTCACCCCTTGCTCTTTCCAGCGAACAGTGCCATCGAGACAGCGTTCGACATGACTCGGTCATCGAGCTCGAGGGTTCCGCCCAGATGGCGGAGTATCCGCCACGATTATTGTCCGAGAAGGGGTCTCCTCAAAGTTTCGAGCTGAGCGTCCAAGGCCCACGCCCGCGAAAGCCCGCCTCTGCATTCACAGCGGAGCGTATCTCTGGGTCGTCGAGGGTCGGATCGCATGTGGAAAGGAGAGGCATACAGGGCGCGAATTTCTAGCTCGACGGAACCCCTGAGGATCATCGGTCACTCCCTGCGTCACGTCATTTAGATAAGTCCGATGCCTCTCCGCCGTCAATATCGTCTCACTGGCTCGATTACGCTCTTTCACGAGTGCTGTACGAGCATAGATGTACAACTCCATGTTGCATGCCTACTAGTATCATAATCTTACGACATATGTATGTACTATGAGTCGAACTGACTGTTGCCTCGCTAAAAAAACTGTGGTAAGCCAGCAATGCATTCTGCAGTATCAGTTGAGTGCAATCAGTATTACTATTTACTTCTGCCGTTTACTAATGTACTGTGTCCCTTCCCTACTAGTTTTCCATTCGATACTGGATACGCCGCGGCTTGCGTGTTACACGGCAAAGTCTTGATTAGATTAGCGCACTAGCCACCGGTTTTTATGGTGGAACAAGGGTGCTTTACTGGTGCCTGCGCATAGTCAAAGCACACATACTTCTATAGGGCGGCAACTTCACCTCTAGACTGCGGTTCGCCATCGTTGTACCAGCTTTGAAACTTGTCTGCAGCGATAGCCAAGGTCAAGCCCCAGGCCCGTACTCCGCTGCTCAAGGAGTCTCTCTCCGACTTGGAGCTCATTCAGCATGAATATATCTGGGCTAGGCGCCGCCATGCATATATTAAACACCTGCCGACTCCGACTGCTTGAAGCCCGGGGGCGCTTACTACTTCGAGACCTACAACGTTCATTAGATTAGGCTGGCTGTCCGCTGGTGACTCGTTTTGTCACTTCAAGACCCAAGCTGTCGGAGCTGACTTGAGAATCTCTATTGCTGAAGCTGAAGCCCCCTCCACGTCGAGCGCTCAGGCACTCGGAGAACACACTAGTCGCCACATGAACTCCTTCATCTACAAGAATGCTTTGGTCCTTACCCTGACTCCTGGGGCCTGGTCACCGGTGCACCTTGCGTCATACTCAGTGGCATCTCCCGAGAACTGCGACTGAAGAGGCTGGACCTGGCAATACAATGGTACTCTACGCGAGAATCTTCTTGACGATCAGGTGATGGTGTCCCGAATGCGCAGCTGAGAGCTCCGCCAATCACTCGCCAATTACAGTCCAGAGTTATATAAATCATGACCGGTCTGACCCGTTTTTCGGGCGCTAAGTAGCTCTTGACGCGCGCTCGGTATCACGAGTGCTTACAACTCAGGACTGACACGGGTCGGCCCCTAATATTCAAGGGGCGGCTCTTGGGCCTGGGTGGGTCGCGAGACAACCGCGGTCGACCCAGACCCGTGATATCAGTCCCTCCTTCTCAGTCTGAACCCCGAGCAACTGCCGGCTGATAACTGAGTGTTTAGTGAACGCCGTCTGACCCGACTTCGACGGACTCTCGCTCGCAAATTCATCAGCTGTAGGTCGCGCGCTACGTATCGACCAGACAAAAAAGCATGCTAGATTGGTCGGATAAATTTAAGTCTATCCTCTGTGACTTTATGAGCAGGGCAGGGCATGAAGATATGTAGACTATGAGGATGTAGATACTTATTGAATGGTGCCAGACTCGACAATTTCAACCGGTTTTTTGGGCTTTCCATCTTCACTTCCCTGGGCCTCAATTGCTCTGACCACGGACATTCCCTCCACGACTTCACCGAATACGACGTGCTTGCCGTCGAGCCATGGGGTCGGGACGGTGGTGATGAAGAACTATTTTTTGTAAGACCGAGACAATAAATATAAGGTTCATGTTGCTGATGGGGAGACTTGGGCCGTACCTGTGAGCCGTTGGTGTTGGGGCCGGCGTTGGCCATCGACAGGAGGCCAGGCTTGGTGTGCTTGATCTTGAAGTTTTCGTCACCGAACTTTAGCCCGTAGATGGAGCGACCGCCAGTACCATTGCGGCTGCAATTGACACGTATGAGCGAAAGCATTGCAAAAAAAAAGGGGGGGTAAGGAGCTCACTTGGTAAAGCTAGACATGAAATGCAAGCAACATGCTTAGTGGTCACCAGTGGCAGCATTTATAAGCGTGACTTACTCTCCACCTTGGAGCATGACTGCAGAGTACAATGATGAGTATGAAGAATAGAGGCGAATGAAAGAAAAAGACGCGGACATTGCGGAATTATTCTGTGGAAGATAGATCCCCTGTAACCATAGCCTTGCTCGCCAGTGCACAATTCACGGAAGTTGCGTGTCGTTTTGGGAGCAACGTCATCGTACAGCTTGAAGACGATGCGTTCAGGATTTTGGCGGCCAATAGACACGTCGAACTGGAAGCGTAGAGCTAAATGAATTTGGTAGCGAAGGTCGAGGCGGACGCTGGGCACGTACGAAAACACGACTGCAATGCAACATCGACTGTCAGCTTTTTTTCCCACAAAAAAAAGGGGAGAGGGTGCACGCACGACATGGAGGAGGCGGAGGATGCGAATCTGCGGATGATTGATGGCTGCATGGCTTGTTTTATACGCGCGACTCTAGAGCTGGATGTATGGAAATGGTCGAGACTGAAGCGGCCTCCGCTTTTGGGCGCAGTTTTGGTCGGCGAAACAAAAGATTTGCTTCCGCCAATTCTTCCGGTGTCACGTGATGGTTTTGGTGGGCCGCGTCGCATCGCACGCTCGGTGCTCATCTCCCGGCCGCGATAAGCTGCGCGTATCCTTTAGCGCTCGTGTTTTGCATGTGCACCCGCTGCTTCGATTTCTGCGTGTTCTTTTGCTCCGCTGCCCCACCACTTGCTTATTGGTCATGCACTGCAACGCCCTCGCCGAGCGTGGCGGCCTTCAAGTTCAAATTAATGGGCATGGCCCGGTTGGGGCTTTTCTGCATGGTTCATCACACAAAACAACTCTAAATTTCTCAACATTGGTACCGCAAATCGACCTACTTGATCATATCACGCACGCCCCTACACATGGGGCTCTGGATCAACTTATCGGAGCGACAGCTTCGCGAGGTCTCACTTATCCTTCGCGATGCCATCACTACCTTTAGGGCTATGAGAGGCTGTTTCCTCCCTCTGAGAATGGGGGCTCCTCTCATTTGCGCCACCCACGGCAGAAAGGCCCAACATTGGCCCATCGCTTTCGCAGCCCATGTCAAGATGATTTCTCCGTGGCCGCGCCTCATCTTCCGTCTATAGATCATCGTGATTCAAGCCCCCGACGACGCGTCGATCCGTTCCCTCTCATGATGTTATTTTATGGCTCTGTGGCGCAGCGCGTCCCCCTTTTCTCCATCCGTGCATGGCCCATCCATCCTTTCGCCGAGTCTTATCCTAGGGGATGGCCTCTTGTGTCGCGGCGGGGGGCGACTATCTCGTATCAATCATGCCGATCTACTCCATCGAAGAGCCCTCTTAGTACCTACGTACGTGACTGACGACGTTTGTGAACCGTCTGGACTCCAAAATGCAAAATCATCAAAGGCTATTTATATTTTTTCATTAAGAGTAATGAAGAAGACACTGTGCCTCGGTTGTTCCCGAGCGCTAGATAGCGAGGCCCACTCTAAAAAATACGGCTATGATCCAACTAGGGAAGCGAGTTGAAGATTCCATCTAGAAGACTGCTTTCTAAATGAATGAACAAACAAAGCTTTTGCCCTCGGTTTTTGTAGATTTTTCATTAGGCTCATTCGGAGAACTCCGGGCTCGGGATCAGATGAGCAGGAGATACCTTGGATCACCATCTGGCTTCGAGATATGCCAGTAGCGTGTTTGGAAGACACTGGCTGGCTGGAAGAGATACCGCGTCGATGCAAATTAACAACTACTACTTGGTAGCCAAGTATCACGAAGAAATACTTAGCTCCGTATCCCCGCCGGAAGCACGGGGCCACCCCGTCGTATTTACGAATTCCGGAACAGCGTCACCATTACATCGCATCGACCGCCATCATACCGGAAGCCGAACCCGGTACGCGCTGATGCTGGCTTCGGCGAAGAGATGCAGCGTCTATGCCGAAGAAACAGGAGAGCCCCGTAATACCGCAATAAAGAAGAGACGATTAATGTGGCGGGCTTCAGTTGTCCGTTCATCAAACGCCTGCGATTTCAGCCATGTAAAGAGTACAGGGTGTGGTACTCATTTGGTTTCCAACTCAGAAAGGTGAGAAAACTTGTAGTTTTGAGGTGCCGAGTCGTCGTCTAACTGGTTCCTTTCCCTGCCTCCAATACTTGTGAACGGAAGAAGTACACCTTGGTAGTGCCTCTACGGACCGAAATGGGTAGATTACCCGGTCTCCACTGCGCTAGCTTGTCATCCAGCAGCGCCGAGTAATAGTCAAGTAATTGTGGTGTCGATTTTTGTACACACCAAGCCAAGATCCCAACCACAAATCCATAAAGACAAGAGGGGCCGCCCACAAACGCATTGACAGCTCAGGAAGAAAGCCCAGAAGACAGTCTGTCGGCGATTAGCCGCCAAAAGCAAGCTCACGATTCCGACCCGTGGGCCTAGTTACAGGACGAAATATTAATGGCCACTTTTTATCCTATTAAATACCTCCGACTTCCGGTCGCTCCGCACAGGATTTTACGCAGTTGGGAGTATGGTTGTCCACCTCAAAACGAACCCCAAATGTGAGTCAGTCATATCACACAAATTGACAGCCAGGTACAGCGGAGCCATCTAAATGAAAGGTCGCGGACAGCCATTCAGTTATGTGGGAGGGCCTGGTGAAGGTGTCACCGGCCGCGAAAATGAGGGTGAGAGGAAGCGGCGCATAGTGGGGCTTCGATAATGTCAGCTAAATGGCGACAGCTGGTGCTACTATGCAGCATCCCCATGGAGGCAGGCGTTTTGAGGGACGTGCGGAAGCTATAGTCCGTGGGTGTTTGACGGGACATTCGGAGAGTAAGATTCTAATAGTTCACCTCGTGAATCTACCGCCCCGGCGCCGGCTGGACGTACTTATTAATCAGTATGGGAGCGAGTTGGCGTATGGAAGCGAGGCCGAAAGACAGTCATTGCCGAGGACATTCTGCGGTGGACACGTAACTCGCCTCGTGGCATAGCACAATGGGATATCACCGTTCACGGCCGCACTGTAGGAGGCCGTTCGCATGATAGGCCCTGTCATTCTGAAGGCATCACGTCAGGTGAAAGTCTCGTATCTCGGAGCGAATGGCTAAGCAAATACCCAGCACGCCATCAATGCAAACATTTTGGTATGCCTCGTCAGCGTAGCACCATGCAAGACTCCTTGAGCAGGTAGCGCAAGCATCCCCTGCAGAGTACATTACTAGCTCCGTCGGCTAATCTGGTCCAGTGCTTCACCTTGGCTTAAGAAATTTTCAAGACCCACGCCACGTATAGTAGGAAGGGCTGGGACACAAATGCTAGGTCGGATCATTTTTGCGGCGAGGGTATATCTCCGGTGCGGGATTTACTTAAAAATGCGGGTTACTCACCACCCGTTGCAATGAGATTGGACGGTCCGCTTCATTAGAGCTATGATTCCGTCCACAAACGACAAAGAGATGCGGCTCACGTTGTGAAAGTGCGGACGGCGAGGACAGGTGATTTGGGACTCAAGATTGGCCGAGTCGCGGGCTCCGGAAGGAGGATGTCTTGGCCGAAAATTTCCAAGGCTCTCATTGATTACATAATCGCGCATTCAAGCTCAGTTTGAAGCTCCTCTCGCTCTCTACGTCCATGCTGACAATGAATATTGCGCTATATAGGCATTTACCATCACGATTTATGCTCGAGCGTCGGCATCGACTTTTAGCCTTATTTTCCAGGATTAGGCACCCAGAGCGGAATGTGCGGCCTAGACGCCTGTCTACCTTAACACGAAATGCGGAATTTCCAGACGCGGAGATGTTGATGTCTTGTACGACATGGCGTTGGCTAAACAATGAAAAAACACGTGAGCTCGCGACGGGTAGAGTCTTTCTGGGGTATCAGACATCTGAGACAAGTCTTCCTTGCACTTTCCATCTTTGAGACCTCTCTCTCCGTCGGCTAGACTTTGATATTCAGGTGCTGGCTGATGAAGCTGCTAGAGCTGCTGGGGCCCTGGAGTGCGAATCAATTTATTTGCTAGCAGAAGGTGGTAATCTCGGCAATCCTTCCGAGTGCGTTATATCTACTAATCGACATGACATAGGAGGATTTAACCGTATTTTCTGTCTTGGCTTGAGCAACGGCGAAGAGGTAATCGCGCGGATGCCATTCCGAAACGCAGGGTCGCGACACCTGACTACCCGTAGCGAGGTGGCCACCATGGACTTCCTTCGCTCTCGATTAGGGGCTCTCGTACCCAAGGTTTTAGCCTGGGAGGCAAGTAGTAGCCGAGACACCATGAGTTCCATTACCTTACCCTGAAATTTCCAACCCACAGGCTTCCCCAAACAACGCTGTTGGCTGCGAATATATTATCATGGAGAAGTGCCCGGGTGATGCCTTGGCAGTCCACGAACGCATATCTAGCTCATCCCTGGCTCATATGGCTGAGATCTATGCCAAACTCGCCAAGGTCACCTTTTCTCAATACGGCAGTATTTATTACAAGGAAGATGTCAGTCCGGACCTTCAAACTCGGCCACTCTACTCAGAAGGCTTTCCGGAAGACGACTGCGCCAAGAAATTCCGAATTGGTTCTAGTGTAGATCGCATATTCTATCGGGGCGAGAGATCGAGTATGAATATTGACCACGGCCCGTGTGAGTTTCTTGGTACCTCGACGGATTCGGAGCTTACTAAGGCCGGTAATTTCGTAGGGCCTAACATAAATCCCTACATACGCGCTGTTACGATTTGTGAGATTGACTGGATTCGCCAGCACTCAAACCTACCGCAGGCACAGCTCCAACCGGGCGCCCGTCATAAACCAGAGCAACATATATCCCTCCTCGAACGCTGGCTTTGCCTCTCTTCGGCGGTGCTTCCCACTGAATCCCAGCTCAACGCACCCGTCCTTAGTCACCCAGACCTTCATGCCGCCAACCTGTTCGTCAGATCTCCCACTCCTGCCGCTATTCCAGGCTCGACAGAATGCACAGGTGTCGCTGATACAGCAAAATCCAAGCCTCCTTCGAGCGACATCACCGGAATTATCGACTGGCAAGGCGCAACTGTCCGCCCTCTATTTGAGACTGTCGTGCCACAGTTCCTTGAGGTTACTCCGAACAACCTTACCTTTGTCAAGCTGCCTGGGGCATTCGAACCACCGGCTGTACTTGTCAATGCCGATAAGCTCAGTGTGCGCGAGCAGGCAACGATAAAGCGCGAGCTCGCGCTTGTCGATGTGATGCAACAGTTCTTATCGCGTGTTCGCGCCCTGCATCCTGCCTTGCACGTTGCGATGTGCGCCTCTCACGTAGGCCTACTACGACATACTTTGCCTCTCACTCGTGGTCGGACGGTCTACCGAACCTGGAGCGAGTCTTGATAAACCTCCACGCCGCGTACGGAAAAGGCATCCCAGCCCATCCAAACTATCCTGAATGCCCTGTCACCTTTTCTACCGAGGACCAGAAAAGGTGCGACCAAGAGTTCGATCAGATAGTAGGGATTGAAGAAAAAATCGAAAATGCACTTCAAATCACCTTGATGGAGAAGGGAATAGATCTCCACCCAGTTGGCGCGGTATTTGCAGAGGATTTTGAGGAGGCGCAGAAGGAGGTCGCCCGGTTCCTTGCGGATCTGCTGGAGGATGCAAATTCACACCAAGCCGATGTTATTAGGCGACTGTGGCCAACTCGGGAAGGCAGATTTGTACACGGGGCAGAATCATGTGTTGATTAAAATGAGGGTACTTGTTCGACTTGATCGAAAAGCAGTCGGTAATGTTCATATAATATCCAGTCATACTCCTGGTCTGCTGTGTTGTAGCTCACACAAACCTCGCAAAATATTGCTTTCTGGGGTGACAGTCTCTGCTGCCTAATCCAGGTCAGTAGTCGCTCCAATAGACGGGTTCCCTCTATCCGTACATCTCCAAGCCTTCACAATGACTACCATAGTACTCAACGGTTGGGCAAAAAGGTCTCATAGATGGACTAACCCCGTCATACATTCCCCCGAATACCCACGGGGCACGCTTTTGATTTCATATATGCTATCGAAATGGCGAACATATTAGCCCTGACGATGAGCGGTATTAACGGCCGATGATACGACTATGATCGACTTCAGCACCACGACCTCTCGCCCATGAGTTCGTACTTATTCGATTCAATGGGATTGTCGGAGGACGAGGAGAGCCCAGCGGTATTACCAGTTAAAAGAGTGGCAACTCTGAACCCTTCTACCGAGCCGTCCGCGACATCTTGCCCGCTCGCCCAGAGTCTACTACGTGCCCCCGCACCGCAACGGCGCCGCATGCATAGCGTGGAAAGCGATGAGGATGAAACTGAGGGGGACAGTTGTAATATAGGTAGGTAGGCATGTTATATCGGACTAGGTAGATATGGTGCGAAAGCCAAACGAAAACGCGGTTAAGTCGACTTCAAGGTACTTTCGTACTTCCCAGCACCCTTTCCCACCATCCAATCTGCTAAGCCAATCTAGTCTCATCTGCTTGTACCAGCGCTCGGGGTGTATGGGCATTTCTAGTGTGAGCCCAGCGGCCAACTCTGATTTAGCCAATCCTTCCAGCCTTGCCATTCGTTTAATACTCCGCACATTCCCGTTACCGCATACGCCCCATGAGAGCGGAGATGGTTGGATGATGATGTTATCGAGGGCTGGGAGGCGAAATGGTGGGCGCCCCTGGGAGGGGCCGCACAGTGGATCCCCCCAGAATTGTTGAAGGCCATGAACAAGGACTTCCCCGTCAGAGGAAAAGTCGGTGACCTTCAGATGCGTGAGCCGTGGGCACATCTGGTCCAGATTATAAAATGCTGGGCAAGGACTGTGTGAGTAGGCATGGAAACGCTCGAGGGTCGGGATCGGACGCTTAAAATGCACACGGCCGGCTGAAAGTGTCAATTCTCGTAGGCGAGGGAAAGGGATGGCAAGAGTAAACCCCCCACGCATATCGTCGTAGGGCACATGGCACAGCGTTTCGAGATAAGGAGCGACAATGAATATGATTTTGTGTGACCAGTGGAAAGGATCGCACAAGTCGGTTAGTTGAGGGGAGAAAGGCAGGGGCTGTTCCGAGAGAAACAGATGCCTGACGGTGGCGGGGATGAGTGGATCCTGCCCGAGGCGGCGAAGGAACTCCATCATCTGAATTACGCCAATGATGGTGATGGAATGAAACAGCAGTGGCTTTGCGAGCGCATGAAAATGCTTCGAGACGAGGCAAAGCCTTCGCGCGGTCTGCCCCCCATCCATGCATGCCAACCTCAAGATTATCAGGATGAGTTCTGCGGGAAGAGGCGGAAATGGGATCAAGGCATCCAAAAGGCAGTCGGGTGAAAAAGGTAGCTCTCGATCAAATTCCATGGCTAACGGAAACCTGTCAGAATATTGGATACGAATTCGGAATAAACTGCAGTACCTTAGCTGATCTGATATCGTGATGGCTGGTTGAAGCGTTGAGAACTCGAGTTCCGAGTCAACAGCGTAGCCGTTCCTGCATAAGTATGTACTGTAACTCAACACCAGCCACGTGTGCAAAACCTGTCATCACCTCGCTCGGATTTTTGAAGGTCTTTAAGCCAACTCGACGCTCAGGTAAAAAAGCCATCATAGCTACACTTTGTAGAATGGACGAGCCCCATAACATATAGTCCCGCCTGTCGTCTGATGAACGCAACAAGGGCCAGCATTACTTATGCATACGTGCTCGCACTGTGGTCGAGAAGCTCTTAGATACATAACAGCCCAAGCTTCAGCATCTGCCGTATATAGTATGTATATAGTATGAGTGCTCGACTCTTCAGGAAGCGGCACAATGGTTGAGTACGAACTGTAGCATGTGATTATACGAGGCGAGCTACACCTAAAAAAAGTAGAGAAAGAAGCTTAGAGTAGCCAAAGTGTGGTGAACGGCGGCTCCCGTTGCTTGGAAAGACCGCAAATGCGCTTATCCTCTCTGATTTCCGCGGCGTCCATCGGCACGGCGGTCCTCGGACCTCGAGGAAAAAGCGTTCAATCAACGGACCGCCGCACTCCCCAGCATCCTTGTCCGCCGTCCAGTCTGCTGAGCCAATCTAGCTTTAACTGCTTCACCCCGACGTCAGCGGGCTCTTCCACGGAAAGTCCAACGGCCACCTCTGATTCGGCCAGTTCAGCTACCTCCTTTATTCGTGCTAGATCTCGCCAAAACTTAGCGTCCCTCACGTCAAAGCCGTCAAAGTCGTCGAAATTTATGTCCCATCGAAGCGGGGCATGCTGGAGGACGATGCGGCGAAGTGGGGGAAGGCCGAGTGCGAGGTGCTCCGAGGATTCGGTGGACGGGATTCCCCACAAACGTCTGAGCTCATGAATGAGGCAATCTCCACCATCTTCAAACCCCGATACCTTCAGGTGCGTAAGCCGCGGATAAAGCTGGCTCAAATGCTGGAGATAATGGGATGGATAGGGCGCGCGCACATGAAGACGTTCGAGGAGTGGTATTGGTACCGTGGGCGGTGGGTAGTCAAAATTACAAGGCGGGGGGTAGGTCGTGATTGCGAGCTCCCGTGAGCGGGGAAAAGAGACACCGGCCAGACAGGTGATGTCACAATAATCGTTAAATGGCAAGTAACACAGTGTTTCCAGAAATGGGGCAACAGCCTGAATGATTCGGAGCGACATCCCCTCGGGCATTTTTCTAAACGGAAACCGGCTGCCTTTCGCCCGATTATAGGGCATTCTTTCAGAGATGAAAAGATGCCTGACAGTAGCGGGGGCGAGCGGATCCTGTTCGAGACGATGGGAAAAAGCCTCTATCTGGTCCACGCCGCAGACGGCAATGGAACAAAATAATAGCGGCTTGGCGAGCACGTAAAAGTGCTTCGAGACGAGGCAGAGCGTGCGCGCGGTCTGTCCTCCATCCATACATGCCAGCTCCAAGATTACCAGAATGAGCTCTGTGGGAAGAGGCGGAAACGGGTCCAGTGCGTCCAAACGGCATACGGGCGAGAAGGGAAGCTCCCGGTCAAATTGCATGTCTACTAATTGGAGTATTGAGTACACATCGAATACGCAGAGGACTTCAATCATTACCTTGGACAACCTGTCTCTAATATGACCGTCAGTCGTGGGGAATCAAGCTGCGCGCTGAACGTCGAGCGCAGTCGGGGGCAACATTAGTCGGATCAACCCTGGGAACAGGGCCAGCCGGACCCCCGTTTTACGCCTCTACCATGCCCAATAAGTTGAACGCCGTCTTACATTTCATTCCGTCACCTCCAAATCTTCGAAGCGTCCAAGTCACTTCAGCGCTCTTCATTTTTTCTCCTTATTTGCCAGCTATCACTAAGTATGTACCGCTTGCTCATGGCCAAGAAGTTCTTCGGCACTCAAGCA
Source organism: Botryobasidium botryosum FD-172 SS1 (assembly GCA_000697705.1). Taxonomy (NCBI): domain Eukaryota; kingdom Fungi; phylum Basidiomycota; class Agaricomycetes; order Cantharellales; family Botryobasidiaceae; genus Botryobasidium; species Botryobasidium botryosum. Next base: position 313,648 of record KL198024.1, on the reverse strand, counting down.
CGATATCCGCCCTACGACATGTTATATGAGCGCCCTAATCTTCACTGTTGGGGAAATAACACATTAATGGCTGGACACGAGCTGAAATCATGTAAGACGAGTTGCACTAGGTGCAAAACATATAGGGGAATAAGCCGAGAGCGGCCGAGATGCGACGTAAAATTGCCCTGTTTCGTTGTCTGCGAAAGATCACAAATTGGGCCTCTGTGGTTTCCGCGGTGTTCAACGGCACTGGCAGCTGTCCTACGGCGGTTTTCGAGGACAAAGCACTTAATCAATGGACCTTTGAGGCCGCCGCACTCCCCAACAACCTTGTCCGCCGTCCAGCCTGCTGAGCCAAGCCAATTTCAGCTGCCCAAGCTCCCTCTCAGCGTATATGGGTTCTTCTACGGAGAGCCCAACGGCCAGCTCTGATTCGGCCAACTCAACCAGCTCCTTCATCCGTGCCCTACCCTGTTCTATCTGATTCTCAGGATACCAAGCGTCCAATGGGAGCGGGGCATGCTGGAGGACGATGCGGCGAAGTGGCGGAAGGCAGAATGCGAGGTTCTCCTTTTCCTCCCAGGTGGAAGGGATTCCCCACGAACGCTTGAGCTCGTGAATGAGGCAACCTCCACCATCTTCAAAACCTGAGACCTTCAGGTACGTAAGCCGCGGATAAAGCTGGCCCAAATGCTGGAGACTTTCGGAAGGATAGCGCGTGCGCATATGGAGGCGTTCGAGGAGCGGGATCGACGCCATGAGCGGTGCCTGGTAGCTTGAGATTACCAGCTCCCGTAAGCGGGGGAAAGGTATATCAGTTTGAAGGATGTCGTTATTGCGCCAACCGTTAAACGGCAAGTAGCACAGTGTCTCCAGGAATGGAGCAACGGCCTCAATGATTCGGTGTGACCTCCAACCAACCTCTACGGGCATGTCCATAAACGAAACCCTGCTGTCGTTCCAATCATAGGGTATCTCTCGTTCAGAGATGAAAAGGTGCCTGACGTAGATGGCGGGGGCGCGCTGAACCAAGGAGAGACGATCAGAAAAGGCGTCTATCTGGTCTATGCCGCAGACGGCAACAGAATAAAATAATAGCGGTTTGGCGAGCGCGTAAAAGTGCTTCGAGACGAGGCAAACTGCGTACGCAGTCCGTCCTCCATCCACGCATGCCAGCTCCAAGATCACCAGGATGAGCTCTGTGGGAATGGGCGGAAATGGGGCCAGTGCGTCCGAAAGGCATACGGGCGAGAAGGGAAGCTCCCGGTCAAATTCCATGCTTATCGATTGCAATCAGGAAATTCGAGGGCGGTGAAAGTACTGAAACAACGTTGAGCTGCGATATGACTAAGCAGCACGAGCTAGGGTCACGCATAACAAGAGGCGATGCGTTCAAACGACCACATTCAACACCAGACTCACCGTCCCCGGCAATATTGCAATCAACAGCGCGGAAATTAGGCCCCGTTGTCTCCTTCAAGCGATGATATCATCTGCTTATATCTTCCACCAAGAGGTAAATAGGGACACGTACCTGCGCCCTGCCAACAACCTTGAACTTGGAAGAATCGGGTGACTGAATTATGTAAATTCAGAGCAACGAGTTGCTGGCGACCCTTGCCGCGAGGCAAATGACCTGCGGGAGCCTGCGGGACGTTTTACCGGACACTTGACACGCTCACGATCGACGGTGATATTTTTACATACCCACTGCAGAGATAATCGATAACGGGCAAACCATTGTGGGCGCTTTGAATTTCCCAGCTTGTGATCTTGTCGTGGTGTGTGTCCGCAAATTTTTGCTCGTCGTCGTGGCTATTATGTACATGGCTAATTTCACCCCATTTGAAATCTCCGCTCTCTCTGTCTGTATGTCAGAAAAGTAGATCAACGGGACGCGTAAGCCACTGATAAGGAACACGAGTAGACCTATATAATATCGTGCCGAGTCTGGTATTCAGCGCGTCGTCAACCTTCATAACCGCGGCTTGCTAGGCCAACGCGTGGACACCGGGAGGCGCACGACAGCCCTGCGCTAGAACGATATACAATGTCAAGTTAATGGCCTGACACTGCCGACAAAGCCGCCCTCGGCATCTCGTATGACTTACAAAGCTGCAAGGAATGCACCTCCGCAGCATGGGTGCGTACGCTGAAGATCTCAAACAGCATCGCAGATTCACAATCTACGAGGGACAGGCACATTGCTGCGTCTAATTTCTGATCTATTCACTCGTGTGAAGGCTGAGTATTTCAACGCCGGCAACATCCTTTGGAGCTCGAGTTATTGGGTTGTGGGCTCTGTAATCTCTGTTTCATGAAGTTTTATTCTGAGCTTTGTGACCTTAAAGTTAATTTCTCCCGCCCATTGATCCTTAAAGCGTCCTGGTTCAAGCTTAAGGCTCAATTTTTGCTCAGGATACCCATTCATCACGCTGCGTTTTAGCAAAACGTGTCCAAAGCCGTTTCTGCCGCCGATCTCAGGCGCGCTAGCATAACAATAATTTTATTCCATCAATAGGGCGGGGGTACGCGTGCTGAGCGCTGAACGTTGAACGCCAGAAAAAAAAGAGAGGCTACGGCCCAGGACATCGCCGATGTCACGATTCGCCCGAGATGTCCTTGCCATGTCAGGTTATGTAATGTACGCTAATAGTAAACGCTACGCCTTCAACCTTTCAACCTCAGCGGTCAGCTTCGATGGATCTGAGTGGCGGTCGCCGGTTCACAACACCTCAGTCATGGGCTCCTCGGAAATAGGACGACATGCGCGCTCGAACCAACAGGGGATCTTTCGGGCTGACACCAGCGAGTCTCTTCCATGAACCATCCCCCTCCGCCTCCGCTCATTTTCGAGAAGGCGCCACAGGCACCATCTGAAAAGCCCTCCGTCGCGCTTCTTCAGCACAACCAATGTACAAGCCAGTCAAATTCCTTATGGAGAACACAACTCAGCTGTGATTATCAGAGAAGAGCGAGATTGAGTCCTTGAACTCGCGGGAACGGTGAGGCTCAAGATGGGCCGCACCGCTCAGCAGACCTTGCCCGGAGCGAACTAACGCTCATAATTCTATTGGCCACCCTTGATCTGAGCTGCACGCTGGAGTGAATGCTTTTTTTCCACTCTCAGTCAGCGGTGGCTGCTGCGAGGCACGACTTTGAAAGAGCCATTTCACCTCGTCCACTAGTGCCAGGATCTACGTAATATAATGTTGAAGCTAGCCCATCCTGGGGCTGATATACATAGTAAGATGGCCTAGTGTTATTTCCGTCGACATGGGTGATGCAGCTGGCGGCCTCGGCATCACAGCCGTTTCAATCTATACTCTTCAGAAAAAAAAGCATGGCCGCGCCGTGCAACCCCGTGTTCGGGCGGCACAGGCAGCATTCGGAGTCGGCCGACCACGCCCATTTGCATCCGACCCCAGTCACTGTTTCGCGTCGACGCGACCGGCGGCGACGACGACAACCACCATAATCCAGCGACCGACACCGAAATTCTGGTCGCGAGCCCTGCAGTCCGATGCGACCGTCGCGCCTTTCCTCTTCCGACGTCCATCAGATGACCGACAGCACTCAGGGAACTCGACAGTCACCCGTGCCTCATGCTTACCATTGACTTTTCTATCTTTTCACGGGGCATGACTATAAATTTTAGCAGGTAAACAAAAGGAATATATATACCCTCCTCGCGACGCACCGCAATGGCCGAAGGCTGGCCGTGGCCAGAGTTTTGACGATACGCTCAGAGTGCTCGCCCCCATTAGTAAGTGCGCTATATATTGCCCGCCGACTGCCAGCTTAATACAATTCCATCAGCTCGACACGCTGCAGCTCGTACACTCGACCATCTTCCACCTCTGACTCACCTTCCATCTTTCTCGACACCCACGACGACATGCTGCTGACGGCGGCGGCGAAGAAGATTGGCGGTTGGTTCAGAAGGGCCAAGGAGCAAGTCCAGGTACGCGCCGTTGTCATCATCCGTAGATGTTGCCACGCGACGCGTCGATCTATCCGCTGATCATCCGTTCTAGGCAGTGGCTGCTCCACCTCGTCATGCGAGCTTCAGGTTACCCTCTGAAATCCTAACGGCTATTCTCGAGTATGTCGATCAGCCAACCCTCGTGGCGGTGGCTCTCTCAGGCCATGCGCTCCGATTCGACGCCGAGAGGCTGCTGTACTCCAATGTGTTCCTTTCCAGTGTATCACAGGTGCATGCCTTCGTCCGGGCTCTGGGGGGACCCACGAACCGCCACCGTTCCAGTGCAATCCGACGACTCTCCATCGTATATTTCACCGGAAAAGCCTCCAAGGGGTCTAGCTCCGACCCAAAAGGCTTATCAGCTACCAAGCAAATCCTCCTTAATACCCCCAACTTACTCCATTTCAACATATGGAAACCCGACCGACCCCGACTTCGCACCCGCTTTCGGCGCGCTTTTCGCCCTCCCGTTAAGGAAAACGCTGCTTACTTATTAGAAGCAAGGCTGGCTCACGACCGGGACTGTGAGAGCGAGCTGGATCGATCTACCCGGGCTTTCAAGGCCTCAGGCACCTTGGCCGCCGGAGAGTCCGCCGATCTTCTACGCACCTTCCTGGCTTCTACGACCCCTGTCCCCTCCCTCTTCATTGAGGTTTGGTACCGCTCCCCGGAAATCCTCACCCTTATCACCGACCATCTCCCCACTTTACGAGCCTTAGAAATTGTTGATCCGGACCCGTATGCATTCCTGGTTAAAGCACGAGTACGCCCTTCCTCTTTATACTTAAAGCCTAGCCTCAGGTGTTGATGTGGTGTTGTTACCCTAGCTCCCTCGAAGAAACCCCTCCTACATCCTGGGGCCTGTAGTAGAGCAGCTCCCGGCGTTGGAGAAATTCAACTTGACGGGCGGCTGGATGGCCAAGTCCGCACAAAGCGGTCTTCACATGGTGAACGAGTGGGGGCAGACGTGCCCTTCGCTTCGACATGTGAGGCTGGACCTGGGCGTGGAATGGATCCGCGCAAAAGAGGGCTGGCATCGGCAAATCAACAAATTGGCCCCGACAATGATACCCTTATGAAATTTATGATTAACGAACACTGCACGATGACGTTGGTGGCTCTTCTTATCTCCGCCGCTTCACTAGATGATTGGATGTGATGCGGTAGTCGCTCATTTCATTTTCTTTTCCTTCTCGCTTTTTTTGGGCTGTGGGTTTGGTTTTTCTGTTCGTATTTTGGCTTCTGCTCTTCGTCCTCGTCACTCCTTTGAACATTATTTCACGAACGTTACTTCATCTACATGTTTGGCACGGACCATCGGCGCTCGGCGCCGTTATGTAGTATGGATTGTACTCGATAGCCTCGCTCTATCTCATGTAAGTCCGGTTTTTGTTTTACGAGCTAGGATACCATGGTTTAATTATGCACATCACATAAACGCGTGCGACGGTTTTCATGGACGTGGTTCAGCGCAAGCCCCTCCTGTCTTTTTTTATCGACGGCTCAAGCAATATTTTGCCCCAGGACGGAGGGTCTCCCGTGCTCCTTTGCCGTGACGCTCAACTCAGGCCCCAGCTTTTGCGTATCAAGAAACTATTTACCCGGGTTCACTGGGATTGGCGGCGGCCATTGGTCTGAATAAATGTTGTGAAGAGTCTGGATCGTACATGTGCGAGGCTTCGTTTGGCTACTCACCTCTGCTTTTTATTCTGCTCATCGAGCCTTGGCCCTTCTCCCTTACTCTCCGCGCAGCCTCCAGGGTATCTATTCGCCGGTGAAATCTATGGTTTACCCGCCCTGATATCTAGTACCTGCGACGGGGCGGTATCGACGGCTTAAGAGTAAGCCAAACGATGCCTACCCTGCTCATCGATAGAAGCTGGTAATCTGTAGGTATGGATCGACACGCTACAGATCGACAGTGCGGTGCTGCTTCTTTCGCGGAAAGGGGGGCGCAGGCTGGCTGTTGATCGGCTCTGAGAGCTGACGTTACCTTTAGAGTCTAATTCCAGCGCAGGGATGGCTTCGCTCTCAAGTACTTGAACGTAGCTAACCGGTGGATCGGCAGCCGCTCGCCTTTGGGGGTTCAACCGACCACCGATTCCGCGCTTTTTGACTTGCATCGCGGCCTCCCGCCGCTCATGTGAGCGATGCCCTTGGTAGGTAGGATAGCAGCCCCCCCTCCCCCGACTACTGCCTCCCAAGCGGCTTCAGGGTCATGCGCAAGGTAAGCCTTGACCACGTTTGCGTAATTCGCTGTGCCAATCTGCCTCGCTAACTCTGAGCGGTACTTGCAGCGACTATCTTGCATGACGACGGAACAGTGCGATATGAAGACTGCGACTATGACGACGGCTGGTAGCTTGACCCCCGACTCCAGCTGTTCTTCACTCGCCACTCCGTCAGGGCTGTGTCGGCAGCTCACTCTAAGGAAGGGCTGGGCTAACATCTCGGGCGCTATCAACACTCGTTTAGAAAATAACTACGATGGGGACAACAGTCGATAAGCTTGCTGCTATGGTATCTCGTGGTCTCTACGTGTGTCAGTCAGGCTGACTTGGATCGAAAACACCGCTCAGTATCACCCCGAGAGGTAGAGAATCCGCAGAAGTATGTTCTAATGACTCTATTCATCAAAGTAATGTTCACCCCCCCCCCCCCCCCCCCCCAGGGTCCCCGCTGCTGGAAGGTACTATGAACATTGGACAGAGGAGGGGAAGTTTATTACGTCTCGGTCCAAGAGCTTAAGTCGGGAGCCAGCCTCAAATGACCTGTCCCCACGCGCTTTGATCAGCTATTCCGCGACTTGAAGGTGTGCCATTGCGCTAGCAAACCCAAAGAGAGGCAGGTGATTTGATGTACAGATGTGTAGCAGGAACTGAATAAACTAGTCAAATCCGCTTTGTGCCCGGACAAACGCGACTAAGACACCTCTCCGTGACAAAAGGCAGGGCCGCCGAGTTTGACAGGCAATATTAACAATAATTAACCTCTGGAGCTAATTTAGCTGAAGACATCTCCAGGATCCAGGATATAATTACAAGTACGTAGCTCGAGTAACTTGTGAGAGCTAGAGTATCGATTAATCAAGATCGTGCTTTGACAGGAGTTTGTGGCGAGCGAATAGTCTAAAAAATTTATATTATCACGGGGCACTATTTCTAGGTATTTAGCAAGAAAAGACGCACACACCTGACCAAGACATTATCGGTACAACTGTCCTAGCGTGTTTGAATTCGCACTGTTGCCACTGCCACGTGTTACTTACTTTCAATATCTCCAAGCTGCATAGGGGAAAAAAAACAGGCTTCGTGTAGGTAGGTAGCGAATGGTCTCCCGAGTCCCCAGTACTCTTATTCACGCACCAACACAGCGCAGCGCTCACGGCGAAGCGTCTCTTCTTGTATCATGTCATTGAGTTCCCCGAATACTAGTGGCAGTCAAGTCACTTGCGAACCGTTCTAGTTTCCGCCCCATACGCTGTCGAAGTTTGAAGTAGACTCATGCATACCGTTAGTATGCCGGGATCAGGCTACGCTCAATCCCAGACTGACCAAATCTGTAATACAAGCTTCGAATAAGTATCCAAAATGCAACTTGCCCCAGGCATACGCACCATGAAAGACCTCAAACACATGTCCATATATAGTGATAAGTAGTTGTTTGCCTTGACCGCAGTATATCTTGGCTAGAGCTCACACCGGCATATCAATCGACCTGTCTCTGAGCTAGTTAACAGTATTGCGACTATCGCGGGTTAGCTATAATATATTTTCGTGGCCGATTTAAAGAACGCGCCGTTAGGGGTGCGCTGCAGAGGTGGATCTGCCTAAGTGTGCAAACTAAAGATAAACCCATGGGGCGAGGGCAGAGAAGGGAAGCAATGCACGGCCCAGCGCGTCGTAGGGACCTCTCATTTATTCCTGAGTTTTGAGAAGATTAAAGCCATTTAAGTCAGTTCTTTATGAATTTGCTTCTGCTCTCCGTTGCTTGCCGAGGAGATAGTAAGCTCGGCCCCTAGGGATCAAAGTATGTCAAAAGAATACCAACCCTTCCGCCAATGCTACCTCTGACGGAAGCCCACCAGCCATTCGCATTCAGCGTCTGTCACCAGTGATCCAGAGTTTTCGGCTTCGGCGCGTCGCTGGTTTGCTATAACTACGGCTGTGAGACATGGAGGTTGGTGTGATTAAACTGCAAGTGCGAAATGAGCTGCCGCGAGTCCACCTGAGCCCTTGAAGCGATGAAACGGTGGTATTCACCTAGCGTTCCACGGTTATTAGCGTCCGCCGCTTAAAGTGGTGAAAGCTGCGGTAGAGTCGACCTAATAGGGAGTGCTAAAGAGAACGGCGATTTCAGAGCGCAGATGGGTTCGGAGATTAAGTACGAGATGATGCTGGTCACGAAGCTCACTAGCTTTTCCAACCAGTCTATCTCTACCGGAAGTTAGCCCCGAGCCTCATTCTTGGTGTGTAATGATCTGGGAGGGTGGACGGTACGCTGGGGGAACCGTGCCCCGCCAGTCCGATGTCTACCAGAATGAGACGATACCCCAAAAACCCTTTGAGTATCGTCGAAGTGCCGCCGAGATGAGAAATCATGCCGATAAAGGCCTAGGAGGCAGGTCGTGGCAAAGTGGGGCCATGGATCCAAGGCTAGAGTACCTATGTTGATACTTTTCTCCGAAAATCTTATGCGATCGTGCCTAGGTGTGGATCGACTCGGAGGCGCAATCACGATCACCGGGGCGGCCGCCCAAATTCCTGTTGGATGAAGTCTGCACCACTTTCGGTGACAAGCCGATAACTCTGGAATCAGCCAGTGTTGTTCAAGTCTCGATCAGGCTTACCAGCTGTGGAGATCGCATCAGGGCGGTCGCCCATTTTGAAGGTAGTGCAAATCGCGCATACCGTAGTTACAGGACGCGATCGAAGGGAAATTAACTGTCAGATAGCCGTCACAAGACGCCGCAGGGAGCTTCGGCACATTCTGCATAAGATTTCTAGCCACAGATTGAGACACTCGCATTTCCACCATTCACGGTCGCAAGACAGGTGTGCCGTAGTATTTCGCCACCCACAATACCGGTTTTTGGTGGAATTTGCTCATCAGAAGAGAGGGCTGCCGGAGTATGCGTATGCTGCAGCCCGTAGCATGCTAAATTCGAAGCCCTAAAGCTATAATTGCCTAGACACACCGAAAGTTACGCGAAGCTCCAGGTTCAATAGAGTGGGTATAGATGACCGCCTGGCATATAAATAAAGTTGACAGCCCTATATACGAATCCAACGAGAGGACCAGAAATCGGATCTCTTGTGTGCGAGTTGAATAAAAATCCTCAGAAATGGGCCGGGACGGCGGCCTGTTGAATATCGACAGTCGAACGTGCGCCGCCGCACACCAACCACCTTGAGCTTGAACCCCCAGGCTCTAAACGAGGTGAGCAATTTGAAACACCATCCCAAGGCTCATGCTGGCTTGGAATTCTACATCCTTACCCGCATAGACTCGATGGCTTGAGCTTGTTGTGGTTGGAGAGAGAATAATTCGAAACCGAATCTATAGGGGGTAAAATGCTATGCTAATGTTTGCATCCACTAAATTGATGTTGATATTTCGCAACGCGCTCAAAACGCGCTTGCGAGTTGCAACCCGCTGCGAAAGCTGCAACGCCAACGATCCTGATCACAGACCGAAACATGTCCCAGCATCTTTCTAGAGAACCGAATTTGTCTTCACCACGAGCTTCTCCTCTTGCTCGTCCGCACTTTCCTTGGGCCACGGGAACACGTCGTCCTTCATCCGCGACCTCGTTGACAAGCAGTCCTGCACCAGGCCAAGTTCAGTGGGAGACATGGCAGCAGCAGCAACAACAACAGCAGCAGCAGCAGCAGCCTACTTCTAGGCTAAGCACGTTCTCTGTCAGTGGCGCGGGGTCCGAAGACCCTATGAAGGAATGGAGCTTCGCAGTAAGTCTCGTTCAGCATGCATCGAAAGCATAGATGCTGAAGGTATTCTATTCATAGGCTTTCGAGTGGAGAATCCAAAATGTTCAATCCCTTCGTGACTATATTGAGGCTCAATTGACTGCAGAGGCGAGCAGTAGTGGACTAAGCGAAGGGAGCGAGTCAGACGTCGAACACGGTCCCGATGTTCTCCGCCAATTTCCCGTGATTGGAGATGGGAAATATAAGCTAGAACTAGGTAATAGTGCTCTTCATAACTCACCTGAACACACGTGCTAAATTCCGACGAAATACTAGCACGATCGTCGATTAGCGAAGAACAAGCGGCGGAGCGCACGATCCCTAGTGCGCCGTCTTTGGTAGCCGCGCCGCCGCCGACCCTTTCCTTATATATAACGGCCCTCCAGCTTGATTTTGCCCATCCCGAGTATGAAATCTGCACGTCCATGATGGGTGCGGTCAAGTGCCCAGACGACCACCCCGGCCAGCGTGGTACGCGAGCTGAATGGGTTTGGGAGTCATGGGAGCATGGCTGGTCGTTCAGAAAAGAGAGTGAAGTCTGGGGTATGTAACTCATCAATTCACAGCAACGAGTGACCGCCCAACTTATCTGGCATACCTAGAATGTAGGCTGCCGACGTTATCCACGTTGCTTGAGAATCCCAAGATTCTTGCAAACGATTCCTTTGTACTTTGTGTACAGATCCACAGCCCGAACGGGCCATTCTTTCCACAGCATCCCTCCGCCTACTACGTCCCACGGGACCTGTTAGAGGGTCTAGAGGCGTCTCTAGATAATTCCCGTATGTTTCCCATTATCCAAGTATTTACGTACCTGACTCCATTGCATCCAGACACGGGAGACGTCAGATTTATATGCCTTGAACGGCTTCAGAGCTCTGCTTCGCCTTCTGAAAATGTCTCTCAAAGTAGACAATCTTTGAATATCTCACCTACCTCGTCGTCTTCTTTAGTAGCCCGCAAGCGGGTTATATACGCACATTCTGACATCCTGAAAAGGCGCTCGGAATACTTTGCTACCATGTTATCTTCTAGATTCTCCGAAGCTGCTGTTCATCTTCTTCCTGGGGATCGCAAAGTGTACGATGTTACAGTGGAAGAAGCCGACTTTATAACCGTGTACTGGCTCCTGAAGTGGGTCTACGCTAATTGGTTGCTTTTTCAGACAGACGATGATCCGCGCTTGGCGGTAGACGGGCTGGGCGCGGGATGGTCGGCAAAGTGGCTTGGTTTCGGAGGCCAAGGGGAGTGGGAATGGAGGACGATGGCGAAGCGGGAGCTCCTTTCTGAAGGAAGCACGGTGGGTGAGGAGGAAGCAGGGGCCGGAAGTGTCGCCAGCGTGGAGAGTAGAGATGGCGGGGGGTCCAGGCTGGGTGATGTGGCGGTTACAATCCAGCCAGCCGCTGTGGACGGGGCGATGAATACGTCTAGGGCGCCTCCGGCCCCGAGCTCCTCGAGTCGTCCAACAAGTAATCGAACACAGGCGACCGGGCTGTCTGCCACTCGCGGCACGCCCGCTAAGCCATCTGCGAGCGCGGGTCGCTCCAGCACCTTTGGCACTCTTGGTCAAACCAGCCGCACTGCGAGTGGCAAGCGGTATCCTAGCACGAGTTCTACAAGATCGCCTATCTCTCCCCATCAAGCTCGTCATCCCGGCGGGCCATTCCACATTGCCCCCACCCACCTCAGCTCAGATCCGCATGCGCACCCCACGGCCACGCCGACCCCTGCATCGGCGCTGTCCATATACCAGATTGCGCACAGGTATTCCATGCCGGGGCTGTCTGCCCTCGCGCTAGAGCATATGATGAGCACGATCACCCCGCAGTCTTCCTTCCCCCTCTTGCTCGCTACGCACCTCTGGGACGAGTTGCATTTGTTGGTGGAGGATTACGTTGTCGACAGGTGGGATGCGGTATCTCGGTCTGAGGAATTCGAGAGGTGTTGCCAGGAAGTGGCTAGCGGCGAGTGAGTTGGGAACATATCTCCCTTCCCCAGCGCATCGATCCTGTGTTACTAAATTTGAGTCTTTCGCAGATGGGGGCCCGAGGGAGGGAAAACCCTGACCGCACTTTTCCGGCGCCTGCACTCTCCTTCGTCAACGTACCCCAGGGCATAGGCCGATTCTGTGCTAGTACACAGAAATGAAATTATGATGAGGCAGCGTATTATCCTTTTTTCAGCGCGTGACCTTTGTTCCTTATGCTTCTTTCTCTACGAAACAACCAGCAAAAAAGTCTCACATAGCTCTCTAGTAAAACACTGCGACCATTCAAACTACCCAATGTACATTAGTGGTCACCGCCTCACTAAAGAAGCTCGCATCTGCCCAGGAAGGTCATGGTTCCCACTGAGCCTTACTGCAAGTATGAGGTGGCCGAACCTCGCTTGCTCGTCGTTTCAGACAATCTCCGCCGGACACATTTCCGCTCAATCTGTCATGCACTGGTCGTCGCGGCGTAAGGACATCGAACCCCGATATGACCAGGGTCACTTAAAACCGTTACAGCTTTTTAGCCTCTCACGGCGAGGAGATGTCGACCCAGTCAGGGATCGTTTCGGGCCTGGTCAAGCGAAGCCGTTTATATGCATCCCTCGGTATTTGACTCCAGCATCAAACGCTTGTTTTTGCGGGCTTCAACTTAGTTTATAGCAGGTCAGCTCATCTTTATGGACGAGTAATCTTATGTGCTTTCTAAACTTGTGCGCTTTCAGGCTGAGCGGCGTCGGCCTCGAATCTTCCCAACATCCGACTATGATCTCATTTCTTCCGATTCGAGGGCGATGTTCACTTCTCGACTTGGACCATCCGAGCTTATTTCCATATGTCCGGCTAACGTGGGGATGATATAAGGCAATTTTCAAATAACTGATATCTCCACGGTACGTGCTTTCCGCGTGCTAATCCCAGGGTTGGCTAGTGGTCTTTTGGAGTCGATTAATAAAAACTCCAGCTTTTGCGATCTCCGACCAACCTCTTTGGGAGCAGCTCCGTTTCTTCAAATCTGATATAAATATGAGTCGCTGGCCAACCCTGCTTACGAAGGAACGCGGAGCCCTCTTTATACTGCACTTTACGCGACCATGGCCTGCATAGAATGGTGAGTATAATGTGCATTAAAAACGCCTTATATGGATATAAATTGACCGTTTGACCTAGCCGAACACGCAAGTTGAAATGCGATGGGGAGCGACCTCGATGCGCTCGATGCGTGCGCAGAAACCGGCGTCACCCAGGATGCAGCGTCTGCGTTTACGATGACGACCTACCCGAAACCCCCCATGCGACCCCAGACCCAGCTGCAGTCTCGATCGAGCAAGCGAAGATGACCGATATTGCGCTCCGGAGGTACGACCGATACCGGGGCGAGCACTATGATTCTCGACCTTCCACCTCAGGCGCGCACGATGGCACCTACTGCGCCTCCGACTATGCTTGCGTTCCTGACCCCATTGCCCCCGAGCCGTCAGTCGACTACATGAAAAAAATGTGGTGGGATGACCTTTTGCGAGTATATGCTCATGACAGAGCCCTTGCGTGAGAAAAACTCTCTCCGTCTATTCGATGCACTTTGACACTCCATTTATGGGGTAACAGGGCAAATCTGATTCTGGCCGACATCCATCACCTGTGAGCATCAATCGCCATACTTCACTCCCCTTCGAGAGCGCCGTAACCAATGTCCGTGTAAAGGTTTTCAACAGCCGACCATTGGTTTATATGGATGCACATGCCCTCCTTTGTGCTCCGCCTGCGGAACCCGACGCGGCGGAGCGCTGTTCAACCCTCTCTCGTTCTCGCTGCACTCGCATACTCGGTCCTAATCCAGTCGAGCGAGCTGCATCGTGGTGCGGTGGGAAGGGAGAAAGCTGCCGCATTGAGACAAGCAGCGCAGGCTTCATTTGAAGCGTCAGTCAGTGCCCGGTGGTTCGATCCGACCCTTGCGCAGGCGGCTTGGGTACTTTTAATCGCCGCTCCTTCGCGTTCCATGACTTAACGCCCTTCTCCTTAATAGTTTCTGGCACTTTTTGAACTCTCCTCCCACCGTGATCACACTACAAGTCGTTCCAGATACTCTCTTATCCAGCTAGACTCAATCATCCAGGCTTTCGGACTCACTTTCCTTGATGCAAACGAGGACGAAGCCAGCATTTTTTCACCATATAGTCCCCCGGTAGTTACCTCCAGGAAACCTGTGTCCGAAACCCACCCATATTCCGGGGAACCCTCACACCCCTACTCTCCCATCCAACCAGGTTGCTCCTGCGATGCCTTAACTGTATCAGCCATGGAGCAAGTGAACGCGCCTGACGCTTACATGAGGTCTATCGCTCCCGGGTGGGATCCAGGCTGGGATCTAGCGGAAATCCAGCGCGAGGAACTTAGGCGAGTGTGCTGGGGCTCACTGGTGCTCCTAGCCAATTACTTTGATCTAGAAATGAAGGTCAAGTTTGCGTCTCCTATCCTTTCCCCTTCTCAGGTCGGTCCCTTTCTGATATTAATGACTTTCGTCAACTCCTTCATATGACAACCATCTAACTGACACATCACTTAGTATGGTATTTTCTTTCCTGGCGAGGCCCTGTTCAGATCCCGGGGTGAGGTTCGGCATGATGCCAAGGAGTCAATATGGGCACTTGATGCACGTGCACAGCTGCTCTCTCGCGACTGCCAAGTGAGAAGCATCTACTTTGGGTCAGCAACGACTGGTCATCCCGACGAGCGCAGAAGCGCTAAAATGGCGTACGCCCAACAAGCTTGGGACGAAACGTATGCCATCGAGGGAGCCTTGAAGACGCATTCTTGCGTGGCGACAATGGCGTTTGGCTACCAATGCCAAGCGACCCTGGACATGTACTTGCTCGCTTCCAAATGCTCTCGCCGACCAGGTACTCAATACTCGCACTTTCTTGCAGGACTCGGTTATATCTCCTCGATGGACTCGACCTACAAGATGAGTAAGTTGCTTCGCCTCATAACTACTAGAGATTGCGCATTCAGCCTGAGCTTTCGTTATAAAGCATGAATACGATTGAGAAAAGAAAAGTCCGAGAGGGATGGCGTATGTGGTCCGCGCGATTTTCCGCGACCTGACCAATCCTGACCTCATGCTTCATAGTCCAAGTTATGTCAGCGGGCGCGAGCCTAATCGAAGAAGGTATGTGGTGTGTCAACATCCCTTTCCTCTCGCCTTCGTCTTATGTCTGGTCAACCTAGTACTCGTCAATGACAGCAATTCATGGGCCCCCGATAGACCACCTCGACGGTCCAAACCGCATTATTTCATTTGGCCGAGCGTAATCGTTAACCGGTAGGCACCATTCGGAGTACTGCGATATTGATGGATTATGAATCTGGACGCCTATACAGAGCACTACTCCTCTACACACAGGATCCATCAATGACCCTGGCGGCCGAAGTCGCCAGACGATTCCTCCCAATAGTCGATAGACTGGCCAACTTGTGGCCGAACGAGGGTATGTGAGGTTATCCCTTTTTTCGGGTCTCCTGGGGCTCACAGGCTTGGTATGCTGGGTGCCAGAACAAGTCGTTCGTTGCAATGATCTTCGTCATCGGACAGTAGAGGCGTGCGTGTCTGCTGGCATCTTATCGCCACCAGCAAAGAGTCCGATTTTGATTCGGTGATATGACGGATGCGATGTGCCCACCCCGCTTTTGTTAAAATAAGACTATGTCATGACTTGAGTCTCCATGTAGAGTGAGCACCCTCCTGGTTATCAGCTCCCGGAGCTCACTTGAGTTAACGGACCATGACAGAAAGATGAACGCTCCAAGAGAGCCCGTACATCGGGAACGGGTGGATCCCTTTCCATTCAGTCCGGGGTTTAGTCCGTAGTATCAAGATGAGTATTAGCCAGCGTGTGAATGGGTGATTGAATCGGTAATGCCAACTTGGCCTTGTAGGAGCAATATTTGAGATCCTTACCTTTGGAGCAGTCAAATTAAGCGATGTCGCTGTGACTGTCTGTGCGATCATCGTGGGTCATGGTGCATGATGCAGCTGCGTGTCTCCAAAGATGAATGCATTATTTGCGTCACTTGTACATGTCCACATGCCTCCAGCCTTCTCAAACGGATCGGCGGAAACTTGATAACGCGCCTGAAGCTAGGCTAACGATGGTACGAACAGTTTCGCTATTTACCGACTACCGCCGTAACTTGCACTTTGCCTTTGGATTGATGCAGATGTCCACTAGCCGCACTTTCTGGTGGCATTTCGCTATAGCGGTTACTATCCTATTCATTCGGCTGGCCTTCGCCGTCTCGCACTTCACTGCCAGGCTAAACCATTAAGTAGACCCGGTGGCGCCTAAGGACTAACTTATTTTCCGACACTCATATGAGGTCGACACATCTCTTATGGCTTAGCTTGAGTGATATGAGGGTCGAGTCAACGCATGCATCGGATTTCTCCGTGCGTGATAATTCTCTTTGGTCGCTTTGTTGAATCGCCGGTTGTCCTTTTTCTACACCTTATTCCCTTGAGCTCAGTTTATCGAGCCACGAGTGGATCGCCTTCACCGCTAGCGCCGCACTCCATTTCCCGTTCTGTAGGCTCGAATATCGGCGCCCAAAGGCGAAACAACTCCAGGCCAGAGAGTAGTTCATGGGGCTTTCTCTTCGAATGTTAGGAGCTTAGCGCTCACCCTGCGGCGAGTGTAGTAGCGGCCGCTCTCGATTCATCGAGACCCAAGGATCAGGTAAGCCGCTGCTACAATAGAACCGGCTCAAGCCAATGTCAAGGATGCAAGGTCTCCCAGAAGCTACAGGAATCTCTCGGGCCTCAGTACCCGCATAACTCTCTACGCGCCGGCGGAGGGGGGTGCATTACTCGGAATCGGACTTACACATAAGATGCCCGGCTGGGGCTACCTTCAAGCCGCTGCGAGGTAGACGCATTCCTATGGTGTCTGAACTAGTCTATCGCCCTAATTCAGTTATCATCAATTCATGCTACGAAATGCTAACAAACTCTGCTGGTGAAATGTCATCCAGTGGTGGCTTCGCCATCTTGTAAAAATTGTCTATGTTTTTCTTCGGGCCCCGAGCTCGTGTAGCTTACCCCACGGGACACTAGCTTGCAGGACCCCAGCCTGGAACGATTCCCCAGGCCGGCCTCGATACCACAGTCCAAGTCAACGAGCTCAACGTTCCAAGCCACTATGAAGAAAATCATTGGTGAAATGACGGCAGCGAGACGCGCGCCGACCCGCATCATTCTATTCTATCTTTTTGCAGCGAGGAGTTCTTTGGAATATTAATCCGATGCGACACGTTCTAATGAGAGCCTTAAGCTTGCTCCCATCAAGCTGCAAAACTCGGATGACATTGCGGGAGAGGAAAACATAAAAACCCCCGCAGTTGATATGATAACGTAAGCATTTGGTCCCGGACTCGGGAGTATTTCTGAGTATTTACAAGCCGATCAACCCGTCATCCGCAACAAGCTTTCGAGCTCCCACAACGCACGTCGACGACGAACGATAGAAGGTCAGGACGCAGTTCGCGAAGTGACGAATCCCACAAGAACTTCAGAGAATAATGTACAAACGGGCTTTTGTTGTTGGATTGCTGGTGCGTCGATGTATTGTCGCCGAGCGCGCGCTTTGGGTCTGATTTGCGGTAACCCCTTTTCATCTTAGGCGTTTTGGGGGTGGCGTAATGGTCGCACCAGCTGGAACTTATTCGTAAATCCATCGCTTCCGGCGTCGTACTCTATCTTTGGCGAGTCCGCCTGCCAACGCGTGTACGACGAATCATCGGATCGTTTCCAGTTCTGCGAGGATGCTGTGGTTTGGGATGCTAAAGACGAGAGACGGCTCGTTCTCAGCTGTGATCCGGGACGAAAGTCGTGGAATACTGTCATGGTAAGCAGAGGAGTCACATGCTCGTACGACACAGGACTGGTATTGAGCGTATGGTCATATGCTTAGGGCCCGTTGAGAGACCCCGCGCCTCGCGGTGATCTATGGGTTTATTCTTACAACAGCAAAGATAAAAAGAACGCGCTAAAACGCCTCGAGCTAGAGGATTATCCCGCGGGACGTGATTTCCACCCTCTCGGCATTGAAATCTTCACGCCTGCTTCTCTGAACGAGCCCTCCACGCTCTTCGCCGCAAACCATGCCCGCGCGAATACGACTATCGAAATTTTCGAGCTCACGACCCCCGGCCGCGCAAGATACTTGCGCACGCTCACGCACACCGCCTTCGTTTCTCCAAACGCTATTTCTGCTGTTTCCCCAACCAAATTCTACGTCAGTAACGACCATTACATCACGCGTCGTGTCAGCAACCAACTCGCTTTGACTGAGAGCGTGCTGGGACTTCCCGGTGGCTGGGTCGACCGAGTCGATCTCGCGCAAGACGGTGACGGATTCAGCGTGACTCGCGTTGCGAGCGGCATCCCATTCGCCAATGGTGTCGCCATATCTCCCAATGGAAAGGAGCTCGCGGTTGCGTCGACCACCTCCGGCGAGGTCCGGTTCTACGACATCGTGGATCATGACGCCAAAGAGGAGATGAAGCTTAGCAGCTCCGTCCGCGTGCCCTTCGCCGCAGATAACATTGCGTACGACGACAACGGCACTCTGTTTGTCGCGGGCCACCCGCACTTCCCGTCTCTCGCCAAAGTGGCGGCCAACCAGACACGCACTGCCCCATCCTGGGTCCTCTCCATCCGTCCGCACTCCATCACATCGCCTTCGCTCCCATCCAGCATTGACGATGTGGTTGAACCTTATCCGTTGACCCGCCGCACACCGGCCTCCGCCACCCACGCCGTGCGCACAGTGTACCAAAGCGATGGCTCACACTTTTCGTCCTCATCCACGCCTGCCATGGACTCGAAAAACGGCGTCTTCTTCATCACCGGTCTTTATGAAGAGGGCATCCTCCAATGCGCAACTCGAAAATAGCTTTGAAGGCTAGCCTTTCTCCAGAAGCTATTGTCGATCCATCTCGTTGATTCGACATTGAACAATGTACATACTTGCTCAGAGTCATTGCAGGTGCCGGAGCCAGTCGAGACTATGTGCGTGAGCAGGCCATTGTGTCGGGGAGTTGGGATACAAAGCTTTTGCTGATACCCGGAAGCAAAAGAGTGGTGATGGTTGCGCTGCCCCTGGATCTGTGCAGTGTAACACGTTCAACGTTCAGCTTCGACGTTTCAGCGTTTCTTCATCGTGGCTCGGACTACCGCATATAGGTCCAGCACAGGCACTTCGCGGGCACATTAAGTACCATTAAATACCACCGGGCAGGGCCTCTCTAACCAAACAAAAAGGCGATGACAACGCGCCCGTCACTATCCCAAATTCGAAGCTCGGCGGAGTTCGACCACGCCGATACTTTGATACTATGCGATGCTTATAAGACAGCGTGGGGGACGTGCGATGAAGAGCTTTTACACTTTGGCGCCTCCTCTGCTTCCCGCGTAGGATCCAGCCATGCCAACCATCTACACTTCTCGCTATCTTCCTACTGATGTCCCCAGAATCAGCATCTTTACCGAGCTATTTGGAACCAAATTCGACGCGCTTGATTCTGCAGCTCCAGCCTACATAGATAACCATACTGGTGCTTTCCTGACGAGAAAAGATGTAAAGACGCTTTCGTTATCGCTTGCGTTCGGAATGCGGCACACGCTGGGCGCTAAAAGAGGAGACACAGTCATGCTATTTAGGTATCAAGTCTCGCGTGCATCGTATGCTGCTATCTTGTGGCAATTTGACAAACTTAGCTCTCGCTAGTCCCAACTCGCTCGCATGGCCCATCGTCAAATATGGTGTATTTGCTGCTGGCCTTCGAATGAGCCCTGCGAATACTGCCTACACGCCAACGGAGCTTGCTCATCAACTTCGAGATAGCGGTGCTTATCTTATCTTTGTACACCCGTCCCTGCTTGCAGTTCTTTTTCAGACGCTCGCTTTGCTTGGCGTGTCCACTGAAGAGGCCAAGAAGCGCGTTATTATCATGGCCTTGGAGAAAGAAGGCATATTGGTACCGGAAGCTGACTCCAAGGCCTGGCTCCAGCTGGAAGCTTTATTACACAAGGGCCAGTTGGATAAAGAGGAGGCGTTTGATGGCGCGCAAGCGGACGAGGTCGCTGTGCTGTGCTATAGCTCGGGGACCACAGGGCTTAGTAAGGGAGTTATGGTCTGCGTTAGCTCACTTTGCCAGCAGAAACTTTGGGCGTTGATGTCGTATGCTATAGACGACCCACAGAAATCTCGTCTCACAAACTACCACGGCGCATGTGTCAAACCCTACCCTGGACCCGAAAACGGACGTTATGATTTGCATACCGCCTCTTTATCACATGTACGGGCTGGTAACAATTGCTATGGTATCGTAAGTATGAAATATCGAATTCTATCCTCGTTTTCTGCACCCTAATGCAAGGATCCTTCCCAGCTTTGCGCTTGGAATCCCTGTGGTGATGTGCCCCCGTTTTGAGCCCGACTCGTTTTGCTCTGGGATTCAAAAATATAGAGTCACTGTAAGTGTGACTTTATTCTATTCCGGTCAACTCCAGCCGTCTTATTTTTTAATTTTAACCGCTAGGCCGCATACCTTGCGCCCCCCGTGGTCCTTTTCCTCGCCAACTCTCCAGTGGTGTCCAAGTACGACCTGTCCTCTCTCCGTCTCATCGTGTCTGGCGCCGCTCCCCTGGCCCCATCGCTCGCGACCGGCGTAGTCACTCGATTAGCAGGCATGGGCGCCAAGCTATCTGTCTGTCAAGCTTATGGACTCACCGAAACAAGGTACGTCTCAGGACTGTCAGCGTCGCGTCCTTGGAGGCTGATGCATTTCGTCTTCTTATCCTGCTTCTCCAGTCCGGCTTGCACGTTTCATTCTCTCAGGTATGGAGGTGAAAAAATCAGTACCGTGGGTGAATTGGTACCAAATTTGCGCGCGCGGCTAGTCGACGATGATGAGGTAGACGTCAAACCTGGAGAGCGTGGGGAATTGTGGGTGCGTGGCCCCAATATAATGAAGTACGTGCTGAATCACGGTCACCACCCGCCTGCGATACCACTCTGCATGGTCTCGCTGGTTAAATCGACTTGATCTCACTCAACTTGCCAGGGGATACTTGAACAACCAGGCGGCGACGGCAAACGCTATCACGCCGGATGGCTGGTTCAAGACTGGAGACATCGTAGTTCGGGACGACGAGGGCTTCTTTACTCTTGTAGATCGGAAGAAGGAACTCATAAAGTACAAAGGATTCCAGGGTATGGTCGAATGCAGTCATTTTGCACGCTTGGCCACATATCACTCTGCGCCAAATCGCTGATTGGTTATTTGGACAGTTCCGCCGGCAGAGCTTGAGGCTCTGCTCCTCACACACCCCGAAATTGGAGACGCTGGTGTAATCGGTGTTGAATCCGAGGATAAGAGTTCTGAGCTTCCCCGGTATGACCGATAGCAGCCTATCGAAACGCAGGATTTGACACAGACAAAACATATTTGTTCTCTCAGTGCCTATATTGTGCCCAAGGCGGGATACACGTCCCTCTCTACGCAACCTCACAGAGAAAAGTTCGCGTCGGAAATACAAACATGGGTCGAAGGAAAGGTTGCAAAGCACAAATACCTGCGAGGCGGTACGTCCTAACTTGACTTCCTTCGTTTTCATCACGCTTATGCTACTTCCGCCGTGCGTAGGCGTGATTGTGGTGGAAGCGATCCCCAAAAGGTCGGCCAGCGTGTTCTTTTTTGATCTCTTACCACTGGTGTTTACGTATTGGTTTTGTCATTTTATAGCGCTGCAGGAAAGATCTTGCGGCGGCAGTTGCGAGACTTGGCTAAGGCAGAGACTAAAAAACATGCGGGGGCTAAATTGTAGAGCGGCATATTACTTGCGGCGCACCTTGTCTCGTCTTATCTTGTTTGAATTTTTGGGAAACTAAATACTTTGTATTGGCCTCGCGCGCATGAACAGGCTTTTTCCACTGTCACTATGGTGCCGTATAACGAAGAAGTCCTTATCAATTTTGTTGAGTAAGTCTGGTATCATGGGGGAGACGTGGATGCTTGTTGCACCTGTCCTGCGCACCGCCGAGATGGCGCAGAACGCCATGCCGATCCATAACCCTAAGCCTACGCGGCCGCCGGCTGCAACCGCGCACATCCCCCTACAAAACCCGCCTCTTATGAATACTCAGAACTCTGCATTTCATGTGGTATTATGGGTCGCACCAAAATCGTGGATGTGCTTTGGCCTGGGGGGATCATGTAACAATCTGAAGGAGCTCGTTTTTTTTTGCCATGCCTCTCGCTCACCTCTGCGAGCAGACTTTCTCGGCTCTCGAGCGATTCCGCGCGCACGCAGATATTCGTCGTAGAGCTACAATATTTGATGGTACATGCAACAGTATAAAAGTTCAAAGGATATGAAAGGTGTCGTGATATCATAGGCGTTGGCCATGACGCATGAAAGTAGGGGTATTTTTCGTTACTCTACAAACGGGTTACAACCGCAAACTGTGGCCCTCACCCCAAAGCTCAGGAAATTCCGATCGTCATCCCACTCACCATGCTGAACTAAAAAGAAAGTTCAAGAAACGATTAGGACTGACGAAGAGGAAAAGAATCATTAGTTGGATTACTCACATCTGCGATTGTGGCAGCCGTATCACCCTGGTCCTTCCGTAGCCTGAGATTGTGCTCAGTCGACGGTGCAGCCATCATGCTCAGCGTCGCGGTGTACCCCTCCGACATCCCAAATGCCACCAAAATCAAGAAATAGATAGCGTCGGAGTTGATGAAAGGAGGTGATGCTGACGGCGCCTGCCCCTGCCCAGGACGCTGGAGATTGCACAACAGGAAGAGCGGGACAAACGCTGTCCGCGCGAGCGAGATAGTCAGGATTTTTCGGGGCGCCCAGATCATGAGCTGGGGGTAGGTGCAGAGGAGGGTGCTGAGCCACACTGAGGTGCTTATTACGAGGAAGTGGAAGGACGTGAAAAGGGGCGGGGAGAAGAAGAGAGGGCCTGATCCTGATGGGCCCCAGTTGACAGAGCGGATGGAGATGGTAATCGCCGGCCACACCGCCTGCGCAAAGTGAATATGAGGCATGTCTCTCGGACTCCACGAGCGGGAAAAAAACTAACAATTGAAATGATGTACACGTAGCCCAAAGCAACATTGTATGGCATATTTGTCCGGATGACCTCTAGCTTATCAGCTGTCGTGTATTTCATAGCCGGCGTATCACTTGCAGTATCTCCCCAGGGGAGTAAGGCTTCATTTTCGGAAGGCGCGGGACTTGAGTGCTCTGGGACGACGTCCATCTTGGACATCACAGTGGCGTGCAGCACGAGTATCCCGGCCATAAAAGCCGTTGTGAGTCCAAAAAATATCGTCGCTGGCGCTGTACTCGCACCATCGACCTTCCCAAAAGAACGTCCCTGCGTAGGTAAGCCGTTTTGGTCCTGGGGTGGCGACAAGGGCAATGATGTACTGCGCAGCATTAACAAGGCATCCAGAAGCATCAGCAAAAAGATCTAGAGCAGTAGCAGCTAGAGGTTGTTAGTGAATGCTATAGGGGACTCTAGAGTACTTGGTAGCAATTTGTAGCACCTATAGCGCTGCAGCAGTAGATCGGGGTCTACTTGCTACAGTGCTACAGGCACTATGAGCTGCTACTAAGTGCTCTATAGCGCTCCATAGTACCGACTAACAACCCCTTGCTGCTACGGCCTGAAACCTTTTTGCTGATGAGCTCGCCAACGCGAGAACAGTAATCTCTGAAATAAACGACACGAGCACAAGATACGATACGAACGCCGGCTGCAATCGCCATCCTTCGAGCCGCGTTAAAAAGAACGGTGACGCGGTGAGCAAAGCTAATAGTAAAAGATAGACTCAGTATTGACGGCAAGATTGATATTGTATATTGAATAATCTGGAGACACACCGAACCACGGGAGCCCTACGCTCACACCCAGCAAAAAATACACAATCCTTGCTGTTTTCATGGGTATAGATTCCGCGATGGACTGCCTTGTGTGAGCACGGTGGGGCGCTACTAAGTATGCAGCAATCAGCCTTCCCCATAGGCATAAATATACGCCAAAATGGAGACCCAAGAGCACCGACCTGGCCCCACAGCATCTGGGTCTTCTGCACGGTGGTCATAATCGTATGGCACCAGTTCTATGCTCGTGCTCCTGACTCCTACGTCCCAATGTAGCAGCGCCCATGATATCCATCGCGCGCTCATAAATTTAGAGTAGATAGCCGCTGCCTTGGCCCTTGGTCGAAAGCGCTATAATCACCCTATCAAACCGGCGACCTAGATGAACTTGCGATGGGCGTTGTGCAATGTGCATGATGTTTAAGCTGGTGATTTTGGTCACGTGCCAAACGCGTCGTGCGAAAACTCAGCTGGGCACACGATCATGCACTATCCCAGTCACCCGATTCGTCTAATGGCTCACCCAGTGATCCCAGAAGTAGTGGGTTGGTACTTTTACAATCAGTGGCTAAATCAAGAAGCCAATGCGTATGTGTGGCATTTAGGAGCATGCATGATGTTGCTTCAGGAATCAGCATGCGCATGTAGATAAGCAGCGTTCTCAAAATGATAGTAGGAAGCCCCGAGTTTTCTGATCGATAGGTTGCGTATACTTGTTCGCCATTCCCTATCTGTCATGCCCTCAGGCTCCGCGAGTATAGCTCGCCCTCACGAGTCACGAAACAATCCCCCGGTACCGCGACTGATTGAAGCTCCTGCGTACGCGGTATTAGCGCGTATAGTGGCGCGGCGGCGCCTCCCGGGAACCAGGTTCGATTTGCTAGTGTTACAATTTTCTGGTGGTCACCCAAGTAGATGTAAATTGGACACAAAAAGAATCGTAAAATCAGAGGTATCCGTATAAAATCAGGTCGCAAGTGGTATACTTCGTCATTCTATAAATGGATTACAACCGCAAATGGCAGCCCGCACTGCGAAGCTCAAAAAGCTGCCAATCGCCATGCCGCTAATCATGCTGAACTGAGAAAATTATAGAAGCACGCGTATCAATCGATGGAAAAAGGCAGCGAGACGCAGATATTCTTACCTCGGCAACCGTGGCAGCGACATCAACTTGATTCTCCCGAAGCTTCGGATTGTGCTCTATTGACGGTGCAGCCATCAAACCTAGCGTAATCGTGTATCCCTCTGATATCCCAAACCCCACCAAAATCAAGAAATAGACTATATCAGAGTTGATAAAGGGCGGCGACGAGGATTCTTGGCCGGGACGCTGAATGTTGCATAGAAGGAGCAGCGGGATGAACGCCGTGCGCGCGAGAGATATGGAGAGTATCTTTCGGGAAGACCATGTCGTGAGCTGGGGATACGAGCAGAGGTTGGTACCGGTCCATGTCGCTAGGCTTATTACGAAGAAGTGAAGAGGCGTAAATAGTGCCGGGGAGAAGAAGATGGAATTGGACGGGGCCCAGTTGACGGACTGGATGGACATGGTGACCGCCGGCCACAAAGCCTGTGAATGAAGGATATGAGGTATGCTTCAATGGGTGGAGAGGAGAGGAGGGGGAAAAACCATTGAGATGACATATCCGTAAGCCACAGCAACGTTGTATGCCATATTTGCCTTGACCACTTCTAGTTTGTCGGCCGTGGTCAATTTCATAGCCTGGGCCTCATGTACGGTATTGTTCAGAGGTATCAAGGCCTCGGTTTCGGACGCAAGACGGGGATGCTCTCGAACTACGCCTAGCTTGGACATCGCGCTTGCATGAAACATAAGAAAAACAGCCGCCATAAAGATCGTTGTGACGCTAAAGAATAATATCGCGGAGGTCGTTCCCGCTTCACTCGCACGTTTTCCAATCGGACCCCCTGGCTGAGGCACCGGGTGGCGGCGGCCTTGTCCTAGAGCTGCGGCAAGAGCGATGATATACTGTACGGTGTTGATAAGTAAACCAGACGTAGATTGGCCTGCCATGCATGCCTGGATAGCGAAGGGACCGTAGACAGATGCATGCACAACAACCGCGACTTCGAGGTAGGCGCGAGCAGCCGATTGGGCAACGGCGATAACCACGACCAAAAATGCGAATAGGGGAGGGGGGAACGTGAAGGTCGGTGAGATAGCGAGGATCGGGAGGGTGATGGTGAAGACCAAGATGGACGTACGAATGCGATGCGACGCGTTGAGCTGGAAAAGGGTGTGGATAAGCCCCCGTGTGAGCATATTTACTACCATAACTAGATTGATGCATGCGCACCTTGGTCGTAGTCCAGCTCGCCACTGCAAGAACCATGACCTCGGAGACACACGATGCGAGCATCAAGTATGATACGAATGCTGGCTGCAGTCGCCATCCCTCAAGGCGGGTGAGCAGGTATGGCGACGCGGTAAAGAGAGCTTTGAACCGAGAACGATCAATATCGGTATCCGATCAGCATAAAATACAGCATAAACATTGACCTCGGGACTCGGAACGCACCAAACCATGGGAGCCACACGCTCACACCCAGCAAAAAATACATTGCCTTCATTGTTTTCGATTTCATTGGTGTCGGCTCTGGTACCGAGCGTTGGCCTCGTTAAGTCTCGTGGTGTATGGAGAAAACGAGGGGCCAGAAGATAGTCGCCAGTCGTCTCCATGAGCATAGGCAAGCACCGGCAAGTTATGGGGAAGTCGAAGAGCACAGGTGAGCTCCAACGTTACGATCCAGGACTGGTTTACTCTGCCAGATGCGTATAGCACGGCCTCGATTGAGCGTAGTGCCCCAGTGAGAGACTCGCTCCTAACTCCTAACTCGTCGCATTCGTCCGCTCATAATTAAGATGTATATAGTCTTTGTTCAGAGCTGCTATCTCAGCCTATCAGATTCGTAGGCCTATAAGAAAGGGGGTCCCCGGGCTTTAGATGGAGCTGGGCGCTGAGCTCGAGGTCGCGTGAGCTCAGCTTGTCGACGTCGTGGTTGTGGCGAGCTTTATAAATCGTGCGTCGTCTCGTTTACCGGCTCACCACCACCACCACTGAACAGCACTGAACGCGTCAGGCCTTGCCACTCCTCCCATCAATAATCCCCAGTCCACTAGTGCCAGATCAGACATTCTCTGAGCTCAGGGGCCTTATAAAGGAGAGCCACAGTTCACTAGGCCGACGACCTGAAGCGCGTAGGGAAGTACTAGTACTGTCGAAGCTGAAGTCATCAGGAAAAACGGGCATCCGTAATTAGGATATATTAGCAATAATTCTGTATAATTTCGTGCTAATGGCTTGCTAACCAAAATTAGCGCTAATCGGCTTTGTCCCCACTTATTGAAGCTAACCTAGCACTCAAGTGGCACTAGTATTGACGCGGTAAGACATAACATGGATTCCGTGAGCACAGTCGAGTGAGTACATGATAAGAGGAAATATGAACGCAGCCACGCAGGCGCACGAGGCAGTCGCGGACCCAACTAACCCTCCATCGCGTCGAAACAAAATACCTGGATCCTGACTAACCCTCCATCGCGTCGAATCGAATAGGAATAGCGGTGATGCCGCCGTGTTCGTCGTTGCTGCCCCTACAGATACCAGTTGTTAGTAAATTCAGAGAGTGCCCGAAAGGCTGGACTTACATCGCGGCATCGTAGAGCTTGCGCATGAGCTTGCTACCCGCCATCGGCACGACGGTGTTTTTGTGGATGAGGTCGAGGGTCAACGCGTGTTTCTTGTAAATATCACCGCATGTCGCCTGGGAGAATTCTGCGTTGACGCGGGTGCCGGTGGAATACTCAGTGAGAGCCGCATATACCTGAATCACCATGGAATGTCAGTACATTGATCTAATGTGCATGTATAGATTGTTCGCGCACAGCGGCGCTGGCCAAGGCCAGAGCGGGGACAGGAATGCGAGGGAATACGATGGAGCCGTCGTATGTATAGATGTTGCCGTGGAAATCGTTGGGCCGGGAGATGAGCTCGTCGCGCAAGATGGAGACCAGGATCGGGTGCTCGTAAGGCTTGTTGTCGATTGGGCGCTTCTGCGAAGGGAATGAACTTTAGCAAGTGAGCGCAGCGGCGTAGCGTATACGCACATTGTGGTCGACGGGATAGATGTAATCGTGGAGGTGGAGCATACCCTCAACGAGCTCTCGCGTCTTCTGATTATCTGTGCCAACTCCAAACCACGTTCCTACCTTCAACGCCGCCGACGTCTTGAAGCGGGTGCGCATGATCGCGAGCCGGGTTTTAATCTATGAGTAATGAGATGTATATGTTAGTCTTGAAAGACTCGGTGTCGTATCGGTACTCACAAGCGGCGCAAGGTCCTGGCTAATATTGGGATCGCTAGCCAGGGATCCGGCAAAATCATCGTATGCGTTGTTCAACGCGGCCTCGCTGAGCCCTTCCTGAATGAAGACAAGCATCTCGAGCGTCTCGGGGAAGACGTCGTAGCAAACCATCTTGGTCCATATGATGGGCAACGCATCCTGCACGACCTTCTGGATCCTGACGGGCTGGTCCGTAAGCTTGGTGACCTTGCCGCGCGCGTCGCGCACGAGCGCAAACTTGTCGTCAGCGACCGGAGGAGACGCCGATGCGGGAGTTGCTTCGGGCTTGACGGGAGACGGCTGTGCGTCTGGGTCGGCTTTGACTTTGCCGCTGGCTTCACCTGAATGGGGAATAGGCTGCGACCAAGCTGGCCTCTGATGGAGGCGCACCGATGAGCGTCAATACGGCCCAAGGGGCAGAGCACATACCTCTGACATAGCCTTGCGCTGCTTCGCGGTCGGGGTCTGGTGAGAGCGTGGTGAGAGGGCTGAGGTCAAATGCCAGCGGTGTTGAGTTGGTCAACATGTACCGGACGTACCTTGGTGGCCGGGGCTTCGTTGTCACTGAGCTCGATGACCTCCTTGACGGCCGGGGTCTCCTTTTGAGGAGGCCGCACAGCGGCCTTACCTTTGCCGCTAAGTATGCCGAATTGATGCTGATCAACAAGTGCGCGCGATACCAGATGAATACTTACTACATTTCTTTGCGCTTGCCCTCCTCCTGAGCCAACCACTAAAGGAAAGACGGAATCAGCTTCAATGCGAAATATAGAAAATAACATTGATACATACGGCTTGGAAATCCGCGGCCAGATCCTCCCTTGACTTGCTTTGGAAAGCCTTGGGAGCCCACTGTAGTCAAATTTCAATAGCGTCAGGATATATATGGAAGAGTGCAGCCTACCTTTGCATGCTCGCTCTCAAAATCTTCGGGATCTTCAAAATTGTCGTCGTCCCCGAGGCCTTCGTCATCGCTGGGGGGTTCAGGCTGTTCATCGCCCGAAATATCTAGATCTTCTTCATCGTCGATCGCCGGGGCACGTTTCTTTTCAGGGTCGCCTTGAGTGGTGGCTTTCGGTTTCTTAATCGCCGCGGAGACTCAAGATGGCACGTTAGATTAATACGCGAATGACATATTAGGCAGAGAGGTGATACCCCTTTTAGCCTTGGCTGGAGACTCGGGCTCGGAGTCTTCCATGTCCGCGGGAGGTAGGTATTGCTTCGCAACTTTTGTAGCGACGGCTGTCGCGGGGTTGAACGCACCGTGGCCTGAATAATGAGAATAAGCAAGATTGATCTCAGCGATCTAGATGTACACTCACTCTTGGCTTTTTTGGCTTCGGGAACAGCGCCGGCAGCATCGAGCGCATCAGGCTCCGGGACATTGGCGCGTTTGGCTTTGCTAGCTCCAATCCATTCTAAGTCGAGGCCTTATTAAATATGAATGATCAAAAAGAGCTCAAGGGAAACCAACCTTTGACATTTTGAGCGGCCGCGGTTTTGGCGAGCCTAGAAGGCCGGGGCACTGTGTAGTACAAGCTGTGAGGAAGCGAAGCAACACGGAGATATGATAACCAATCGGGCGTACTGATAGGAGAGTCGGGATTGGCTTTGGCTCGGCGTGGCATTTTTCAAAGAGTCTGTGGAAGGGTGATACTCGATGTGAGGAGGATCAGGACAGCGCGTTTGGAGGATGCGCCCAGGTGGCTGATTGAAACTGTACAGTACCAGTTACTTTAGGGCCGGTCTGTGAGAACTTGGCGTGTACACGCGTGAGCGACTTGGACCGGATCCAACTTCTCACTCATCTTTTCGGCTCTCTCTCCCTCTTGTTCATTATGCCAGGTGTCACTAAATGCGCTGCTTGTGGGACTCGCGTCGGTTCTGCTGAAGGCTACCAGAAACATCTTAGTATGACACGGAACCCCGTTTGCGTCCAGGTGCGGGCGGACAGGCTCAAATATGCGACGATTGCTGCTAGGGTTCAGGCCGAGGAGCGAGAGGTACGGGTCGCCAAGGCTAAGGCTAAGGCTGAGGCCGAAGCTAAGGCTGCCGCCGAAGCACTTGAGGCTAAGGCTGCTGCCGATGCGATGAGCGTCGACCCTGCTGCCGATACAACGAATGTCGATCCTGCCGCCGAGACGATGAATGTCGATCCCGATTCCGACCCTAGCGCCAAACAGTTCCTTGGCGATGCGTTTGGCGATGACTACGAAGCTGCCGATTTTGGATGGGAAGATGGTTTGGGCGCGGGTGCTCATGACAGCGAACGGGAGTCTTCTGACTCAGGCGAGCCCTCGGATGAGGATGATAATCGCTGGCAAGGTCTTGGCGATACGGATTGGGAGCCCGCCCCGAGAGCTCGTCCGCCAACACCGCCACCAGCGCCACCAGCGCCACCGGAGTTACCTGAAGAGGAGGCAGATCAGCAGCGTCGATTTGATGCCGAGCAGGGCCTAAAGGGTGTGCCTGTAGTTGTTCGATTCCCGGGGAAAGCAGGTGCGCCGGTCAAGGAGATGCTAGCGTCGAGTGAGTACGAGGAGCTGCTGAAGGCTCTGGAGAGCGAGGATCCGAATAATGTCTTTGCACCGTTCGCCTCGGAGCTCGACTACAAACTGGCAGAGTGGGCAAAGACCCGAGGGCCCGGATCCACATCCCTGGATGAGCTCCTTGCCATTCCTGGAGTGAGTGCAGCCATTTTCACGCTTAGCGCCGATCGATATTAATGTCGATCCTTACTACTACTAGGTCGTCGACTTACTCTCGCTATCATTCAAAAACTCCAAACAACTCAACGCAATTATCGATAAGAAGCTCCCCGGGCGCCCAGCTTTCCAGCGCGAGCAAATCATTGTCCAGGGCCACGCATACGACGTTTACTTCCGTGACATCATCGCCTGCATCCGGAAATTATTTGGGAACCCCGAGTTTGCGCCGATCCTCGTCTTTGCACCTGAGCGGCATTATAGTGACGCGGACCAGACCCTGCGGCTGTACCATGACATGAAGACAGGGAAATGGTGGTGGATGACCCAAGTGCGTCGATCTCAGGCACGATGTTATTATTGATATCAGAGATTATAATTAATGCTTTTCAATTTCAGGAGGCGCTCGAGAAGAAAAACCCGGGGGCAACAATCGTGCCGATCATTATATCGTCCGACAAGACCCAGCTCACTCTATTCGGCAATAAAACCGCCTACCCCATCTATATCACCATCGGCAACCTACCCAAGGAAGTTCGGCGCAAGCCGTCGCTTCAAAGCCAAGTCCTTCTTGGTTATTTGCCAACCACGCGCCTCGAGCACATCAAGTCGAAGGCTTCGCGCCGGCGATGCCTCGCCAACCTCTTCCACGCGTGTATGAGACGGATTCTGGCCCCACTCAAGGAGCTTGGTGCTAGTGGCATCAATATGGCTAGCGGTGACGGCGTAATCCGCCGTGTTCACCCACTGTTTGCCATCTTTGTTGGCGACTATCCGGAGCAGTGCCTCGTGTCGTGCTGTCCCTATGGACGGTGCCCCAAATGCAATGTCCCCCCCGATGAGCTTGGTGAGCACGACGCGAAGTATCCACTTCGCGATCTTGAGGCTGTCCTGGAGGCGTTTGGCACGCCAACGGACGATCCCACGGCTTACAAACAGGCATGCAATGGCGTCGGGTTGCACCCCGTACAGGAGCCCTTTTGGCAAGGGCTCCCCTACACACACATTTTCCGCTCGATTACACCCGACAATCTTCACCAAATGTGCCAGGGTGTTCTCAAGCATCTCGTGGGATGGCTCAAGTCGGACGCGGTGTTTGGCCCCGAGGAGATCGACGCTAGGTGCCGCCGGATGTCACCAAACCATAATCTCCGTTGGTTTGAGAAGGGGATCTCATCATTGTCCAAAATCTCGGGTCAGGAACACCGAAACATCGCGAGGATCTTATTGGGCTTGGTGGTTGACCTGCCGCTTCCGGGTGGCCTTGATCCTGCGCGCCTCGTGCGCGCGGTGCGCGCGCTGCTAGATTTCATGTACCTCGCACGGTACCCCGTCCATTCCACCGACTCGCTGAAGCTGCTCAAGGATGCCCTCACGCATTTTCACAAAAACAAGGACATCTTTCTGGACTTGGGCGCTCGGACGAATTTTAATTTCCCGAAGCTGCACGCCCTCGAACACTACTTCACTTCTATCATGCTGTTCGGTACCACTGACAACTACGACACCGAGTACTCCGAGCGACTTCACATCGACTTTGCCAAAGACGCATACCGTGCGTCTAATCGCCGAGATGAATACCCGCAAATGACCACATGGCTTATCCGCAAGGAAAAGATCCAGTCATTTGCCAAGTTCATTAAATGGCGCTTGTCCGGAGCGAGGCCCCTTCAAACACCCCACCTCCGTTTTGGCCCCCCCTCGCTGCAGCTTCGCATGGCGCAACGGCCGCTCCGTTCGCGCCCCATCGACGTCCTGGCCACCGAACACGGCGCTCCTGGGTTCCGCTATGCATTATCCCACTTTCTCGTGGCACGCCGCAATCCGGAGCTGTCGCGTCAGGCAGTGAACCGCTACGCCCACCTCTTTGTCCTCCCCGCCCGCGTATCTATCTATCAGAAGGCCAAGTTCGAGGCTTTTGACCACCTTCTTGGAGAAGCCAGCATCGTGGACACCATTCACGTCCGACCTCAAGCACGCACTGCAGTCCCCGCGCGGTTTGACACAGCCCTTGTGCGAGTAGGAACGGCGAGTGCTAGCGGAGACAAGGCGCTTCAAGGTACGCACGCACCTCCCACCGCTCTTGCGTTTTCGCTTGAGCGCAATTATTGACACACACAAAGGTCTTCGTGTTGCGCAGGTCCGAGCCATCTTCACGCTGCCGCTGAAGTCCGCGCGAGCGAACTCGCTCGTTGACGCGACGACGGGAAAGCCACTCCATCTCGCCTTCGTTCACTGGTTCTCTCCATTCACCACGCCTCGCGCGAACCACCGCATGTACCGCCTCACGCGCTCCTTCGACGCGATCAACACCTCGGAAGGACAGGGGGAGACGCCGTCGTGCTCGGTTATCCTCCTGACTCAGGTCGTCCGCAGCGTCCATTTGTTCCCCGCGTTTGGGCCCGTAGCACCTCGCGATTGGTCTAATACGGACTCGCTTGAGCACGCGAAGGCGTTTTATGTCAATCCATTCTATGATGATACTAGCTACCCGATTATCATTTGACTTCTGCATGTAGTTTGTACTCCCACACGCGCCCATTCCACTCCTTTGATCCATCCGACTGACTTTGTGAGTCGTGTGGTTAAACCATTACATTAGCATAATTAGCATAAGCGCATTCTTAGAGCACTCCCAGAGCGCGGCCATCGAGTTGGCGGCCGACTACCAGCTTTTAGGGGTCTTTAGGGGCCATTAGGCATAATCCGTGCTAATATACCTCTTATTACGAAATCCCGTTTTTCCTGATGAAGATGCCCTTTCGGATGGGCATAGGCATTAGGAGTTTGATACCATACTCGCTCATCTAGGGCCTTATCTCTTATCAACAAGTGCACTCTAAGCTCCTGGAGGCCGGGCAGCAGCGGCAAAAAACCTTCTCCGTATAACCAATGGTTCAATGATACCCACAAGTTCGGGGTCGTGTCTATTCGCCGATAGTAAACACTGTCGAGACCGCGGGCCGCTGCTGATTAGGGCTGGGATCCTAGCCATTGTGTAATCCGGTATCGTTGTGTGAATGCACGGCCAATCCTTATAAAGGCGTTTATCTAGAAAACAGGCTCAAAGATATGTGGAATACAAGCAGACAGCTAGGCTCAAAAAGGCGACACGGACGCACAGCTTTCCCCGAACCCCGACTCCGGATTCTCGGCCTCACTCGGTCGTTATTCAGTTGGTCACACTCCTTAACTTATAAATATGCTTGCGTGCTTGCGTTGGGACGAGCACCAAGACCCACCACCCCGCTAACTTGAATCACTATGTCCACCGATACCTTAATTCGCACCGGCGAAGCTCCCTTTCCCCTCACCGGCATCAATAAGCCTTGCAATACATGGTACACTGTGTGCGGCGATCTCAAGAGCGGAAAAACGCCGTTGATTGTATTGCACGGAGGACCAGGCGCGTCCTTCAAACAGCCGCTCCCCTCGGCGTCTTACTAATCCATATAACCAGGCATCGCGCACAATTACCTTCTCCCCCTTTTCGACCTCTACGCATCGCACGCCATCCCCGTCGTCCTGTATGATCAAATCGGCACGGGTCTTTCTACGCATTTTCCCGAAAAGATGGGCGACGGAGAGTTTTGGGTCGAGCAGCTCTTCCTCGATCAGCTCAACGGCTTGATAGAGCACCTCAAAATTCGCGAATTCGATATCCTCGGTCACTCTTGGGGTGGCATGCTTGGAGCACGCTTCGCTACTTCCCGGCCCTTCGGGTTGCGCAGGCTTGTCTTGGCCGATGCCCCGGCGAGCGCGCAGCTTTGGTGTGCCGCGGAAGATACTCTCCGCGCGACACTGCCGCAGGATGTGCAAGATGCGCTGACGAAGGGCGACACCGAGGGAACGACAGAAAGTCCCGAGTACAAGGCCGCATACTCTGTCTATTTTGAGCGCTTCGTGTGCACAATTGTCCCATTGCCGGATGATATTGTCAAAGCTTTCGAGGCGATATCGGAAGATCCAACGGTCTTATTTACTATGTAAGTGTCAGCACAGATTTCTGAGTATCCCTTCGGACTAAGGCGCGGACACTCTTGCGGATGATGGATTATAGGTGGAGCAACCTAGACTTTGGTTCCAACGGAACACT
The DNA here is from genome assembly GCA_000697705.1 of Botryobasidium botryosum FD-172 SS1. Taxonomy (NCBI): domain Eukaryota; kingdom Fungi; phylum Basidiomycota; class Agaricomycetes; order Cantharellales; family Botryobasidiaceae; genus Botryobasidium; species Botryobasidium botryosum. The sequence goes on along the minus strand of KL198024.1, from coordinate 278,575 downwards.
ACAAGGATGGAGCGTCATTGACGATCTTCACAAGATCACCGCCCCTACCCTCGTCGTACATGGACGATGGGACGTTGCACAAGACAGCGTAGTCGAGCCGTTCTTCAAATACATCCCTCGTGTACGCTGGTACACGTTCGGCGAGTCGAGCCATTTCCCACATTACGAGGAGAGGGAGAGGTACATGCAGATCGTCGGTGGATTCTTGGCGGACGACTGAACAGTGGGCCGATGTGTATGGTAGTCTCTTCAAAAATATATCTCCAGTAACCTGGTACTTATATGCTTACTGCCCTTCTCAGGTTGCTTGCAAATCAGCCGTTTTTTTCGAAGCTCCACTTTTTTTCCCGGCCAGGGTTTGCCCTCCCAAAATGGCTGCGATCCGGCACACGTAAGCGCAAAACGCGAGCAGCAATTATGTCAGCAGCTTGTGCGACTCAACGCCAGTCAGCTGATGCGAATCCCAAGAGATTCTGTATGTGCTTGCAAGAGCAGTTCTCATGCCAAAATTGACCTGAGGGCGACTAGGAGGGGTGTGAGCACAGCAGAAATTAATTTGGATACAGAAAATTGCTGCTGAAATTTGGTTGACAGCGGTGGACGAATAAGTAAAAGAAGGATAGATTCGCGTTTAGCTCGAGTGTAGCACACTTGCCGTAAATGCGCAAGGAACATACAACGTATAGACGAAAAATTTAAACTACTTGGATGCTTAAATAATAACTTCAAGCCACCATGCGTGAAACTGCAAATCCAACAATTGCATGCTAGGGTGGGCAGTGGGTGCCGAAGGAGCGGAATCATCTGCAATCGCTGCCTGCCTCCTAAGCCGCTCAGGGGGCCACTGGGAGGCACGGAGGCCAGCGACTAGACCTTTTTTTATATGTGGAGCACAGCAAACCACACACTGGATCCTTTGATTTCGGCAGTTTTTTGCATCTGTCCCTCGCACCAAAGACTTGAGCGCGTTGAGGTTATGGCAATGAGAACGTCTGCTACCACATAGAAGTTAGAAGACGCTGATTTACAGCAAAAATGCGTGTTGAAAAAATGGGTGGGGTCGGGTTAACATCACGGTGTCATCTTGGGTAGGTGGAGTGATGTCGCATCCAATCGCAGCTACTCCTGGCGTTCCCAGGAGAGCTAGCGTGCCTCCTGAGGGCCAGTTTGTCTCCTGGAGGCTGTGTGGTCTCCAGCGACACCATTTTCTGCAGATGATTAGCGCTGCTGTGAGAGCAGGTGGGATGGTTTGAAGTCACAGTATGTGCAATTGCTAGAAAGCGGCAACCTACCCTTTCAAAATTTCCACAGAGTATCACAAGGACAGCAAGGATCAACGCAACACTACATTGGCCATCCCAGATGCCCAATAGTAAACACACGTTAATCTCCTTTGTTTTGTGTCCGTCCTAATTGCACTCTTGTGGCTCTTTCTTGGATTGTTTTTTTGTAGGATGTACCGAATGCATATACATATAACCAACAAGCACGTGTGCCTCAAATCACCCCACTTGCTCTCACAGCAGCACTAATTCTACTTCTTCGGCACCCATTGCGCATCCTGACATATGATGTTTTGTATTCTATTTCATTACTGTTATTCTCATACCTCTTCTGATCGTACTCAGCTCGATTTTGGCGTGAGAACTGCCCTCGCGAACCCATACGCAATCTCTCGGGATTTGTGTCAGCTGACTGGCGTTGAGTCGCACAAGCTGCTGACATAATTGCTGCTCGCGTTTTGCGCTTACGTGTGCCGGATCGCAGCCATTTTGGGAGGGCAAACCCTGGCCGGGAAAAAAAGTGGAGCTTCGAAAAAAATGGCTGATTTGCAAGCAACCTGAGAAGGGCAGTACATCACTCCATCATCTTTCAACAAGCGCGCTGCAGCGCCCAGCGCTCAGCCGCTGCCGGACAGAGCCGAGGCGATGATATTACATAATAAGTCGAGGTCCGACTCCATACAGCTCCGAGCTGGCCAGATATTCAGTATAAATTGCTTGCAAAAACGTCCCATCATCGAGCCTTTAGAGCTTTAGATCTCATCGATCGTCTCAAAAAACCACCACCTTGGCATCTAACCGACGCTATGTCTACTGATACTTTGATTCGCAGCGGAGAGGCACCCTTTCCCATCGCCGGAATCGACAAGGCTTGCAAGACATGGTACACTGTGTGCGGCGATCTCAAGAACGGAAAGACGCCATTGATTGGATTGCACGGAGGACCAGGCGCGTATTTCAGCTCACCGTTCGCTGCTGCGACGTGCACGCCACCCCTCTTTGAAATTTACTAACTTCTCGAGCAATTAGGTGCTGGGCACAGCGACCTCCTCCCCCTCTTCGACCTCTACACCTCGCATGGCATCCCCGTCGTCCTTTACGATCAAATCGGCACTGGCCTCTCTACGCACCTTCGCGAAAAGATGGGCGACGGGGAGTTCTGGGTCGAGCAGCTCTTCTTCGATCAGCTTAACAGCCTCATGGACCACCTCGACATTCAAGACGCACTGACGAAGGGCATAGCCGAGGGGACGACGAAAAGCCCCGAGTTTGAAGCTGCGTTTTCTGTCTTCTTTGAGCGCTTCATGTGCCAGATCGTCCCAGTTCCGGAAGACATAGCCAAAAGTTTTGAGACGCTATATGGGGATCCGACGGTCTTGCATACTATGTAAGTTTTGGCGCATATGAATTCCCCCGTGGCTATCGGATGTGATTCTCATGCCAGGAAATTCATAGGTGGGGCAACCTGCCATTTGGTTGTAATGGGACCCTCAAAGGATACAGTGTTATCGATGACCTTCACAGGATCACCGCTCCTACCCTGATCGTCCACGGACGCTGGGAGCCCGCGCAGGAAAGTGCGGTTGAGCCCTTCTTCAAATACATCCCCCGCGTGCGCTGGCACACGTTTGAAAAGTCGAGCCATTTCCCGCACCACGAGGAAAGGGAGAAGTACATGCAGGTTGTCGGCGGATTCTTGTTGGACAACTGAGCCCCAGTCCTGTATAATGCTCTATTCAAACAATCACAGCAAGATCTCTGGCAAGCTCATCATGCTCACCATGTCGTCGACGTCGTCTTTCGGACTTTCCTGGTGTTCGTTGGGCGTCCGTGCAGGCTAGGAGCAACATTACCCGGAAGCAAACGATTTTCTAGTGCTTGTTTTGAGTCACGTCGACCTCATCAGCAGCCTTGGCGGCATCGACAAAATTGTTCTTTATCAACTTCAAGTTAACGCTCCTCAGCTCTGAGACATGAGAGATATGAGAGCTTGCAACACTTCGAAATGGCCCATATCGCTTTCAAGGTCCCAAATTCATAACCCGGGGCTGCCGTGCCATCATACGTCGGCTCTGCCTACAAACTCGCTGCTCAAAAGAAGGCAAGAGGTATGGCCGTATTTACTCGACTTTGCACACTGGTACTGAGCTCTCCAAAAATTGTAAGCACTGAAGAGGCACGCACTTCACCTTGCGCGACTACTACTCGTAGCAATTCACTTGCAGGTGCAATCCGAAAATCTACTTCCTAACCACTCTGAAAACCGCCACATGCAACACCCGGCCTATGTGTTGACTCTGCCCCGTTTAGAATACCGACCAGGCCCAGGTCATAGAAAGGATACTAGTGCTTCTGCCGTTTTAATCTGGGAATGCGGGCGCTCAAGCGAAGGGCCAGGCAGCCATCACATTCTCTCCTGCACAAGCCGAGCTGCCGTGAGGAATAAGGGGGCACTACAGTGTCTACGGTGCCATGTTCTGTGGCTTGTACCCACTTTAGCATTCGCTTATCCTTTTCGATGCGCCGTAGATTGTTGGCTGATGTACGATCTTTTCGCGCGGACCTGTGGCACTGCTATAATAAGTGACTGCGAGCAGCACTCCTCTAATTTGTCGCTGAATAACATCTCGGGGACTTGTATTACTACTTTGGGCGCAAGAGATTTAATCAGCTTTTCCTTTTGGTTCTGTACCGGGGACAGTAGCAAATGCTCACCCTTCGAGAAACACCACGTTTCTGATGCTCGGCTTTGCAGCTCTGCCGACGCCCTTCGCACTAGTACTGCGGCCCATTTTCATTCTACTCGTCCTTCTTACCCAGCCCAGGCCTTATGCGCCTCTCTCAGAGTTTTATTGCCCGCAATGCCACGTCTATCCGTCGTGCCCCATCTTAACTCTACCCCTTTCATGAGCTGGATAGAAGCAATTTCGTGGCTGCCGAACGCTCTTTCATACATGGAATAATCCTGCTGGCTGGTTGAAATATGTAGGCACAGCCTTGCGCGAAGCCCCGCTAGCCTTCTACCCACCCTATTCCCTGTAGGAAATCTCACAGGCACATGGCTTTACTCCAAGAGAAGGGACGAAGATTATCCGAAAAAGCGTATATATGGCGTGTAGCGGCTCTCTTTGCTCCATCAATTGACATTTGCACACTATGCGCATCGTCCCAGTCGCTCTAAGTCTCTGCCTTGCGTCCATCGCAAATGCGGCCGTGGCACAGTGGGGCCAGTGCGGAGGAAGAAGTTACACCGGTGATACGGTCTGCGCCGCTGGCCTTTCCTGCGTAGTTCTGAATGACTGTACGCATATTATTCTCATCTTCTTTGCAAAATCTCACTCACACGACGGATACGTCGGGTCATAGTTTATAGTCAATGCCTGGCAGGTGGGGTCACCACAACTATCTCTCAAGTGACTGTTACTCCGCCACCAACTGCGACCCCATCACCGACTGTCCCCGGTACACCGACGCCGGCCTGCCCCGCCATCGTGGCGCGTTCAACCGGTCCTCCTATCGCGGCCATCACAACCGGCAGCCCCGTATATGGGCTGTACGTTCAACGCGATTCCAAAAGTAAGCTCTCCCTTCTGTACTGGGCGCATCCACGTCTAATCCTTTGAACAAGCCAACGAGGCGATCCTCACAACCGGTGCATACGGATCCTTCCTCCACTTTGCTAATAGCATCTACCGCCTCGAATACATCGGCGCAGTAACCTGCCAAGCCCAAGTATACTTCAACATCCACGAGAACCCGGTCAACCCCGCCCTATCGTACAAGCCCATCCTATGGGATATCAACTCTGAACTCACGACCGACTGGCTTGGCAATCAGTCGCTTCCAATCCAGACTAAAGCCGGGGTCTCGAAGTTTTTGGCGTGCAAGCAGGAGAGCGGGACGTGGAAGCTTTATTTACAGACCGGGAAGGATGTCCCGGCTGGGCAGACTTGTGCGCTGACCGAGCTGAGGGTGGGGTTGGCTCCGTAAGAGCGCCTGGGTTAACCTGTAAAGCGCACGCCTAGGAATCCTCGGATTTTCAGCTGCGCGGCTGGAGAGACAAAAAAAATGTAACAGTCTTTTTGCAAAGTATCTCCGTCTTCGATCCTGGGCTATCTCCATGAGGCAAAGCGACGAACAGCTCAAGCTCAAGGCCTGCCGAAACGACAGCCTATACCCTATATACATATGACACCGGATGGGGACCAAAGCTGACGCTCTACCCATAAATTGGGGCCGGATAGAGAGATACCGCAGCGAGCACTCAGACTCAAACAATTTCCGGGCATTTGCTCAAGCGCAACCCGGGTCCGGTATCTGAAGTAACGTAGGGTACCCTCTGCTTCAATGGCTGGAGATTCGCCCACACTCGTTGGCCGATGTAGAGGCACCTGCAACGCGGGCCGCACCTCAGGCCTCAGCGCCAGCTCCGCCCTCAAATTCAGTAGACATAGTTAGGTCAGCATGCTCGGCGTTCCTCTCGGTGTCACCTCGGTGTACCCCCCCTGGCGAAAAACTAGCCCTGGTCTTCATCCAAACCCAGTGCAGCCAGCCCCTCGAAACTCACACTCAGCGCTCTCGCGCATTGCGTAGGTGGTCTGAAGACGCATCCGACCCGGAAATCCTACTCAGAAAGACAGCTTAGAAATTAACGAGGCTTCCTCTATGAATTCCTCCACCCCATTACTCCGCCCACCTCTTCCGACCTTTCAACGACAAGAACAAAAAAGAATTTTTCGCCTATTGAGCCGACTGTAGATTATGGCATGCTAGAGTACAACTGATAGTTTAAAACAAGACGAGAGAACACAGTATTACACATATACGATACAACACTTTAAGCTCGTCATGTACTTTGCGCAAAGACAACGCAAGTAACAATATACACTGTCGGGCAGCTCGAATGCGTGAGGATGAGATGAAAAGGAAGAGAAGCGGACGTATACGTGGGTATTAATCAATGACGTCTCGGAGTCCTTCATCTAACACACATCCGGCTGCCCCGTGCCCGCCTTCTCGAATCCAGGCACACGACCACTATGGCCATGGGCAGGTGGCGAAGTTGGACTTAGCTCGTGTAATTCGTCGCAGTGCCCAGTCCAGGAGGTAGCTTGTAGTTTAGCCCAGGTGTCGTCGCCTATGATGCCTTGGTCGCGTTGAATGTCAAGCACGCCGCCTGGACTGCGCGTTGTCTGCCATAGGGTCGTGTCGTCATGGTGTAGCCCCATTCCAACGCGGACGAGGATCAGAGCTTGCACAATACACTATTAGAGGCAAATATTCGGGTTTTTGTGAGCGAAACCGGGACTATAAAAAAAGGTGTGAGATAAGAAATGGGACCCACCATGATTTGAACGTTCATATTAAAGAGGATCGTCTGGGCGCCGATCTCCGCCAGATAGCACCCAATGAAGATGGCCACAGAGACGGTGTATATCGCAGCGGATTCGATGATGATGGCCAGTACCCCATAATACGCGCTCATGCGGCTGCGCGAGAGGGGCGCGACGACACGTGCCGAGCTGCCGATGCGGAAGGCGATGAGGGACGTGCACGTGAGGTTCAGCGCGAGCGAGAGGATCATCTCGGTGCGCAGAAAGTCCGAGACGCGGGGGATGTTTGCGGTTTGTCCCGATTGGATTGTGTTTACGCCTGCAACGGCGTAGTACCCACTCGCTAAGAGACGTTGAGGAATTGGTCAGCTTGGATGCTATATAGATATACGCAGAATGACGCACTTGTTGAAGCAATGAGCATGGCTATGGGAGCGGCAACAACGGAAAATTTCGAATCCCATATGGCGTAAGCTCGGTATATCTAGCGAAGTCGAAATTAGCCTGGTCGATGGAAGAGAGTTGGGCCAATGTGCCTACAACGACACTATCGCCCACGAGAGCAATCGTTACGTAGAGAGCGAGATCCGCATGATAAATCCATGTATGGTAGTCTATTTACGGACGTGTTAACGAATTCATAAGGTCAATAATACGACGATCAAATACCTTTGAAGAAATCAGAGGGTATGGGTGATAAAATGAACCCCTGCCAGGTCATGGATCATTATTTTAGCTTAGAGAAGAGGCGTAGCGGATTCAGCATACCTCTATGAGTCACCGCAGACTGACGCCCATATGGATAGTGGATAACATGAACATAACGATTGCAGGCGCAAAGAGCTTCCAGTTCACTCGAAGCTTACGAGACCAAGTCACCCAGAGACATGCTACGAATAGCGGGACGTAGATACCTAAAAAAATAAACAATCCATCAAAAAGTTGATCGAGACAAGGGCGCTCCAAGATTGGAATGAACGTACCATACAAGAGAGTCTCTGTCCACACCGCGATTAAAACAGCCTCAGAACGAGACAAGTCGCGCATCGTGAAAGGCGACTTCAAGCCCAAAGCACAACCTCAAGAGTCAGGGGGGTCTGGGAGCCAGAGAAGAAGGGGCCCCAACTCAAAGCTCTATATAGCAAACGTTAAACCCCGGGCCCTGCACGGACCTGTACCTTGCGAGGTTTTCGCATGAATAAGGGAACCAAGATCGGGGCTGGCAATTATGATTTTGGAGAGATGCCCACGTTGCTGCGACAACCATCAAGCTGTATAAGTGCGCAATGTCCAGCAGATGTGCATTGTCCACGCGAATGGAAGCTGCGTGATTCAGCGGTGACTAGTGAGGATGGCTGGCTGCGATCTTCGAATGAGGATGGGCTACGCAGCAAGCTCGAGCCTGCCATCCCTAATCGCCGCAAGGTCCTCGATTCACGCTGGGCCAGACCAAAACAGGCGTGCATATTAAACCGAGCCACGTTAGCCATTTGCATTATTAATGGCCGCGCTCCACCAACTTTTGAGTCGTGATTGGACAGCGGAGTAGCTTGACGCTCGACAAAAGAGTTTCCAGACGTGCCGCCTCGGGCTTGGAAATCCACCGCGGCGGCATCTGCAGCTTTGCAAACTCCGGCGTACGCCTGCCAAGTATTCTGGAAGTCTGATTGGCAAAAACAGGGAGTTCGCTCAGGCGCAGCTGCAGCTGGTTGGCACTCCTGCCATCAAACCCTGCCAGCTCATGCCGTTTCAAGCCCACTTGCATATGATCACATGTACGATGATCGCATATCGAATGTTGATGGCAGAAAGCTCGGACACCACAACCGTCAACTCAAGCTGTGCTCGATGTAGCTACTCTGACTCGGCGCGTCCATGTCATCCATCGACTCTCGGTTCACCGAGCCAAAGTCGAGTACTCCTCACTCACCGCTGAGCTCGTTTCTCGCATGGGATTGCATCGATGGCTGGGATTGTAGTCGAGCGGAAACTTGAGCCTTGGCCTGGTACTTGGCATCCCGAGATACCCTGGTCGGTTTCGGCTTCGCTGCTGACAGCAACTGCGCGCGCAGTACAGATTCAGAAAAGTACAGACGCGGAACACCCCAGCAGCGGCCGTGACAGGTCTCACTCAGAATCTGAGAGCTCGTCCCCAAAAACTACTTAGCACGGCTGCAGCACACGCAAGTGGGCCCGGGACAGCAACATAACGATATTCGAGGTTGACCGGTGGGTGGATGCCTATCTAATACTCGGGTAAGTACTGTAGCTAATATGTAGAGCATGCGTTAGCAGCTATGGATACAAGCGGAGACCAAAACTCGCGGGATTTTATCGATGACGATATAGGCTCGGATGGATCTGGGTGAATTGTCGCATACGCAGTAGTGTATCCCTGCGCTAACTGCTGCCGTTTCTATGCGGATATCTGAATACTCGGAATACGCGATACTATAGAGCTATGACTTCGGTGCCTAGTTTTGAGGCTTTACTCACCGAGGCTCTTCATTTTCTTCGGCAAGGGGTGAGTGAGATTATGGGCATGCGGGGGCCCGTATTATTGGCTTGTCATCGGGTTGGAGCCAATTCATCATGGCAAAGGCGAGCCTAAGATCAAGCTCCGAGCCGATCCTTTTGCGGATAGGGAAAGAGCTGATGGGAGCATTGGATTAAATTGTGCGCGATAAACAGATGGCAGGCAAGGTAGGTAGCGCGTCCGTATCAAAGTCGGAGACCCTTTGAATCTTGTGCAACTGCACACCGAAGATTGTTGCGGGGCACTGATGGATACCAGAACAAAGAAGCTGGAGCATTGTGTTGCATGTCCGGTTAAGCACTCGTGACTCTGCCCGCCGGCAGCCTCCGGTATGCCAAATCCAAGAATCAGATGTAATTCAATACGAACATCCCATGGTTTCCTCGTGTGGAAATCCGAAAGAGATAGCGAGACCAAAGGCGAAGCTCGAGCTGAGATTCCTGCGATGTCTTTGGTGCGCTTGTGTTTCGTCTCCTCGGAAGGCGATTTTTTCTCGTGGTCGTGATGGTGGTGGCAGGCGGGGAGCTTCTGCAGTTTTAAAGATGGCGATGTTGTGGGAGGTTTGGAGGTTGCATCGCCACCAGCTGTCGGATTCGGGAAAGATTGGCCGGCTCCGACGGCGGGTGTGCACGCCCCCGCGAAGCCGGCCAGAGCGGGTCCCGGAACTCAACGCCACGTTGTTACTAGTCTTTTGCCATTCACTCAAAGTCGGCGGATGGCGGCCGTCGAAGATTTTTAGATCGATAGATCGATGGATGTCGTGATGGGGCTCGTGTCAGCGACGTTGGACTAGCGATGGTCTCGTGGATTGCGCAACGTGCGAGTTACATAAAGACCCGTGCGGGATGCTTCTCCGTCGACTCGCCTTTGGTATCGTGTGTCGCCGTGTAGGCCGCACAACCTGCGTACATGTCGCCTGCCAATCTCGCAGATCTCCTGGCGGTTTGCTAGTGGTTTTTCGTCGGCCAGCAGCCACGTCACCTGCAACCTGTTTCTTGCGTTTCCAACCCATCATGCGGGACTTATCACGGAGCGAGGCTGTTCTGATCGCAGTCTTGACTGAGACGATTCTATATGGTACGCCCCCCAAAAACGCCTCCACACGTCCAAGAACGTAGAATTCACTAATACTGTCTTGGAATCGCAGGCATCTACGTTCCGATATTCGCAACATGTCTCTGGATAATCTTTTCTAAACAGTTTGGCCCGCGACGGCGGGTGAACCTGATGCTGCTGGGCCCGGCAGTAACGATGTTTTTACTGTCTACGCTTCACGTTGCCGTGGGCCTCCGGCGGCTGGTCGAAGTGAGAGACTTTTTCTCCTCTCCCCTATGAAGTGTAGTAACACACCCCCAGGGCTTCGTCCAAGCGCCTCAGGCAGATGTATATTTCGCTGGTACATACCAAAGTTTCTACATTTGTTATCTATATCAAAAGGTTAACATGACTCGATCAGATCTTCAAACGTGGACGTACTACGCTACGACCGCACTCTATTTTACAATCACATTTGTCGGGGACAGTGTTGTTGTTCGTTTTTAGCTGGTATTATGCTAGTTTACCATCCATCTCACATCCATCTCATAAACCCAGATTTACCGATGTTATCTCATCTGGGAAGCCAACCTCGCCGTCGTAGCCCTCCCCATACTCATGCTTCTCGCATCCACAAGTAAGCCGAATCCTCTCATCCCGGCGCCGAGACCCGCTTCCAACTTCCGATCAACACCAGTTATGGGCTACTACACCGTCGCCGGCTCCCACTTCATCAAACCCGGTCAATCTGCCTTCGCCGCGCGGATCGCCACCTCCGGCCGCACGGCCCTCTGCCTCTCGCTCGCCCTCAACGTCATCTGCACCGGCCTCATCGTCCTCCGCATCTGGCTCTCCACCCGCCACTTTGCCCCCTACGTCGGCCGCCGCGTGGGCAGGTACTACAGCGCGCTCGCCGTCATCGTCGAGTCCGCCGCGATATACACCGTCTCGATCGCGGTGTACCTCGGACTGTATATCCGCCAGGTGCGCGCGTTCACGATTCTGTCGAGCATGAATGCCCAGATCATGGTACGTGATTGCCTTTTGAGTATTTTTGTTATCTCGGTGGGGTACTCATCACATGCGGCTGTGTTGGAATAGTGCATCGTACAAGTGTTAATCCTGGTCCGCGTCGGCCTTGGATTAACGTATACGAGTGGATGGGATCAGTCGGAGTGGTCCGCGCGCTTTGTGTCGCAACAGATCCGGGAACAGCTTTCGGACGATTCGGTCTAGTGCTAGATACCAAAACCCCGACTGGGCGATCGTTCGGCCTTTCTATCTTATTGTGGACGAGGATCCGACGTCAGTATCACCAGTGTCGATATCGATATTAATGTCAAAACGACTCGCGCTCTCTGCTCATATCGAATCGGGAAAACTCGAGGAGAGAGAGAGCTCGGCCGGAATTTAAGTACGTGTAATTATTGCAGCCTTATTGTATCACATAAATGCCTTCTTCCCATACGAATGTTGATCGTTTGTTTTAACTGTGCGCCCTGTGATGAGTTGCTGAGATGAGGATGGTGATTGGCTTTCTATCAGCGTCCCCGCGGTCGAGCTCAAGGATGCAGTAATCCAGCTTTTGATGCTCGATGAGTGTGCTAATGCGGCCAGCTATCTACGGCTCACAGCAATAGTGACAGTCAAATATCGATTTTTTGAGCCGATTATGGAGGCGATTCTGGTCTTGCTTCTGCGAGAATCGGACCCCTCAGAAGGGCGGAAATTGTCGATAATCGACCCATCGTCACAGCGACTCTGGAGTCACTCTTGCCCCCAGAGTCGGCGCCGTGATTCTGTAACACTACACAGAAAGGACAGGCCAAAATTCTTCATGATTTTGGGCAATGTGGGCCTGCAAAACCACGTCAAAATCGAACCCTTAATCGGACCAGAATCGGCCTCGAAAATCGATAGTTGACCGCTACCATTAATATTAATGGGAAGCAAAGTGCACAGGGGTAAAATAGGGCTTGGCGATCGTGACGACGCCTCGCATCTTGGCTCGAGGCATCCGGCAACAATTTTGGGCAAAGTTAGGATTATCTTTGTCTTCAAGTCTTCGTCAATTTTCATCGATCGCGTCCCTTTAAGTGCCATAAAAAATCGTCGCGCACTTACATGCTAGACATCTTCCTCCATTAGCACGTTAGTCCTCCGTTGATGCTACTTTGCCTTCGTCTGTTGACGCACCTCCTTCGTCTTCCTCCGCCGATCCATTCTCTTCCTCTGGTTCATCTTCGTCCGTTGGCACATATTCGCCATCCAAGGTTGACATATCATGTCCTTCGGGTAATTGGACACGATGCCTCCAAGCCTCTACGAGTTCATTGGCCGGATGAATACCTCCTGAAACTTGATCGTATACATGGCCATGTGAAGTTTCCGACGATGAAACCTCCATTGGCGATGGGGGTGGGCCATGGGCACGCCAATACTGGTCGGAAGTGGGCCTGGGTAAAGCTTGTAGAAGATCGAATTGCCTTTTCAGCTTCATGATGTGATCGTGCATTTTGGAAAGGAATATGTAGAATTTGATCACTTGAACCGGATGTTTGAGATCAAAGCCTCCGTTTACTCGTCTGAACCAAATCTTGGACTCGCCCTACAAAAGGAGGCAAACGCCTGAGTCTCTTCAGCTGGCAGAAGATCAGGAACGACGGCCTACACTCTCGTCGGCCTGCCACCAGCAAGCGTAGACTTGAATACTACCATCTCTTATGATACCATATATCACCTCGTCCGGCAAACCAAGAGACTTGCGCTGAGACTGGGCGGTAGACAGATCTACAGCCAGCTTTCTGGCCGCTTTTCCCTCCCCTGATAGCTCAAATTCGCAAGCAAAACCAATTATGCTGAACGCTTCTGGCCAAGTAGCCTCCCACGAAAAATCTATCTCGTGGATAAATTCGAAGCGAACCTTGTTGCAAGGAGCAATGACTAGGATTTCCGCGACGGAGACGAGAGAGGCTGTTCGAGTGGGAGGCCTGGTTTTTCGAACTCGAACCTTGGCCCCATTTCTGTTGCGAATGAGGGCTGGATACGTCAGCGCGCGTATTCAGATGATCTGAAAAGATACGCACAGAACAGTACAATTTCGACCTACCCTCCTGGAAAAGGCCACCTTTATGATGTCGGTAATTCCTGACAGACGGTGCCCCGTTCGCTTTCCCTCTGCAGATAAAATATCCGAGTGGGAGAAAGCGAGCCGGTCTAGCACTTTGACCACTTCATACACATCCTGCGCGTCATTCAAATCAAGGCCGCCAAGACTCCTTGTTAAGCTCGCAAAGAATTCTGCTTCATATTTGTAGTTGTAGGTTCCGGAGGCTTGCATCTTTTTCTAAGATATATGAGGGAATGACCAAGGTTCAAATGGGTGGAGTCGCTGAGTACGTAGGTCGGTTACCTCTGAGGCATCAAAAAGTACTTTTGGCAAAGCATTCTCGAGAGCAAAATCTACGTCGAATTGTTTTTGTATATCATCTCCTGGCGTGAGAAAATCGGTGGCGAAGTCGATTCCTGCTTTCTCGAACCAATTCATGGTATGTGATAGGACTATGGCAGAAGGAAGGGGGGAAGAGCAAGCCCGGGATACGTCGCAGTATTAAGCCAGCGTTTCAGCGTGGCTAACGACGACGTTCGTCGTTGAACGTTGCTTCAGCGCTTGATGACTATTGCATTACGTAACAACATCAATATGTAGAGGCGGAAGCCTTTCCTTTCCGTATACTTTAGCTTACCCTCGTCCCGCTGTAAGAATCACAGAAAAACGATGGTGCGACGCGGAATGCCGTAAGAAAGGGATGGGGATCTGGTACTTTTCCACAAGGCGAGGGCCGGACCACAAAACCCTCATGGATCCGCAAAGCCTCCGCCTACGCCGTCATTCAAAGAGGAAAAGATAACGTAGGGGGGCCCAGCAAAGGGATCACATCCACTATATTACAATAATGCGCATAGAGCAAGTAAGTAACCACCCACGCTAATCATTGCGGTGATTTACGAAAGAGTGATACAGCCATCGGAGCTATCCTCGATGAAAATGCCACCGTAGATCAAGCCCTCCGCTCCCTTGATACGCTCTTGATAGCCCGTGTGAGCAACGTCAATGCCCTGCCGGAGTGAAGCGTGACAAATTAACTCCAGGTTTCTCAAGGAACATAGAAGGGGTGCCTACATCAGGTCCAGTAGGGAGTTTCAAGAATCCGAAATGGAATTGGCCACCATTGGAATTATCGTTGCTGAAGGGCCCGGCAACTTTCTTCAATGGCTCGTAACCCTTGGAATAGTAAACGGTCGTTTTGCTAATGATAATGATACACGGGGCGTGAGCTAGAACCCGCATTGATGAAAGGAGATCTCTCACTTGGTGCTCCAGCCGATGGTCAGGGCAAAGTTATGCCACGTGAGGTCGTTGAAGTCGGTGATAAAGACGTTTTGTTCGGGCGTGGGGATAGACCAGCCTGTAATGCGCAATGTCTTGGGGTTGCGAATGGGAATAGACTCTTTTGCGGCTGAGAAGGGGGTTCCGGTCTGGAGGTTGAAGTGATTTCCGTTGTAATCATTGCGTTCGTGCCAGATAGGCTGTAGGTGGGTTTTGAGTGATCCATCGAGTAGTCGCTACCGGGGTAAAATTCACAAACATGGTATTCGTGGCTGTAATTCAGAGGCTTGAACGGATCTGTTTGGATTGAGAAATGGACGGTGGTCGTCCCAGCGACAGTAGGATCGGTGCCGTTGTTCGACATGGGGATCAACTCGGACCGGCGAAAGCCACCTTGTGGAGGCCCGGAACCGGGAACGAATATCGATTGGTCAGTGATAGTAACCTCGAAAGGTTTGGCGAGGCCCTTCTTCAAATCGAACTACCAGCAACAAGGGGAAATGAGCACTAGATGGCCCAAAACACGAAAAATAAGGCCACTTCTCACAAGGCTGGGTAATGCTACCAGAGGCTCTTTGATTACTTCAGCCCATGTCTGGTTTTGGCCGAGTACGGACTTGGTATTGTAGAGCGCTGTTGGGACATCAAGCTCATGAGCAAGTTCGCAATCAAATTAACCGAATCTTGGCTGACAAGTGGACTTGGTAAAGTCGGCAGGTGTAGTCTGAAGCGGAATTCGTCCGTCAAATAGGATCTTGCATCCTTTCTGTGCTGGAGATGCCGAAACCAAGGAGACGAAGAGCAGCGAAGATAAGCCTCCGACTAGCATCATAGCGGCGAGGGTATGGTAGCAAAGAGCGTGCAGGGAGACGCTGCAATGTTCTAGCGAGGGAGGTTATATGGAGAATTTATCATGTCGATGACCCCGAGGGTAGCGCGAAACAAGGAGAAAGCTCGGATTGAACGTATTCCCCAGCATCCGTGTGAGTATTCATGTCCAATGCGGGGAACCGCCACGACGGAAGAGAAGGCGCCAGCTAGAGGGATAAACAAGCGAGATTTCCTGCAAAGAAGTGGAGAGCACTCTTCCTGCGAGGATCTACCGTGGAGAGAAGCCCAGCTATGGTAAAAATACCAGGTAATTTGAAGCTTGTGAGGGTCTGTTCGAGTCGGTGATCTAGTAATTTCATGATCACACGCGTGCTCCTATGGCTTGGCATATATTTGAGCGGAGGCGACGAGTAGTACTGGTAACTGGTTGGTAGTACTAGTAGCAAGCACGGGCCAGCCGTGTTGCTGACGCAATCGAAGTTGTTCAGTATCTCCGCTTGAATTGTCACGTGACCATCATATGTACTCAACGTCCTCGGCTGGGGTTTTGCTGTGAACTAAAGTCTACTGATCCACCAACACATCTCCGCCGAACAATATCATGGCGCGATAGCTATGGACTTTGGTACTTACTTAGGGGTTCGCGGTGGGCCAAGCGCGGTGCTACTTATCTAACTATGTAACCCCGGACGGGTCCCCGCGACCACGGCCATCAAAATTTCAAAGCCTGACTGCCAGCTCGCGTGGAGCCCCACCCACACACCTCAACGGCCAAAGTTCAGCATTCGACAGCCAACTGCCCGACATCTAGCGCCTGGAGCTCAATATCATTCATCAGCATGCGTTTATTGCTATCTGGGCGTTCATCCGTGTCTCCTCGGATTTTGGACTACAGCACATGGGCAATGTGCAGATGAGTAACTGGTGAAAGAACCACCGATTTACCCGATGCACTCGATACGCAAAGATGCTGCAGTCTCGCTATGGTACTGAGTACTGATGCGCGATCAAGGCGCGGAAAGCTTATCAGACTCACGCGTGGCACTCTATCACTGCAACAACCGAGGTCATCAAAGTACCGCTGACACATCTATTCGTTGCCGAGATCAAAGTCCAGCTGCGTTGGTTATGGGCATAGTTTTAGCTGGGCTAGCTTTATTCGACTCTCGAGGTCATCAACACTCACCTCTGATAACTTGCCTTGCTCACAATGCGCAACTTGGTCTATCATGAGGCGGTTCTGATAGGAGTGTGGCTAGAAACTCTTACATATGGTATGGCCTATCGCCCCGCATGAGAAAAATCCATTAGTGACCGTTTCACGATCTCGCCTCAAGGCCTTTACGTCCCGCTATTCTTTACCTGCCTTTTCATTGTGTTTGCTCGCAGGCGGACGCGCCGGGTAAACTGGGCGCTGCTTTGTCCGACCTTTGCCCTGTTCGTCCTCTGTACCATCCATGTTAGTCTGGGCATCAGCCGTCTCCTCGACGTGAGTCCTTGGTACTCTGGTTATCCAAAGTCGGTTTTACTTATGGCGAGTATGACTGCTAGGGGTTCATACGCTCTTCGAATCCGGCAAAATACTACCTAGGTCCTGGGATTTCTATTTAGCATGACACGCGAATCTATTTTTCTAACACATACTTCTTCCGGAAGAACAGACTTAGCACGATGGAAAAACATATTCTCCGACGCTCTATATGTGACGATCAACTTCATTGGCGATAGTGTTGTTGTATGTCTACTTGCTACCCGGCGCTCGCTGGCTCAAAGTATCGGGACTTACATGCTCTCTTGATCGCTCAGATCTATCGATGCTATGTAATATGGGGCTCGAAGAAACGAGTAATTATCTTCCCTGCACTCTGTCTTTTGGGGTCTTTTGGTATGTACGCCACGGGCTTGCTTCGCCCCGCGAGACTGACACCGCTCTTGCACCCAGCGACCGCTATCTACGCTGTAGTGGGCTTCAACGAGATCCCGCCAGGCGACTCTGCCTTCGTCTCGCGAATCTCTGCTTTCTATCGCTCAACTTTTACTCTCTCATTCGTGGTCAACTTCACCTGCACCGCACTCATCGCATATCGCATCACGCGCACGGCGCGATCAGCCGGTCCTCAACCTGATGGCGTCGACGTGGATCCTCGTCCTTATTACAGCACGCTCGCCGCTATCGTTGAATCAGCGGCTATCTACACCGTTTCGATGGCGATCTATATTGGGCTTTATTTCAGCCAGCTGAATGCCCAATACACGCTGTACCTCGTGAACACACAGATTATTGTACGACTCTCCTCTCCAGCCTACCTATCCGCACCCGCTTATCATTCACTATATCCGCGAAATCAATGTAGGGCATCGTACCGACACTCATCCTCGTCCGCATTGGCCTCACACAAACAAGGTCGAGCGATTGGGATACTCGATCCTGGACATGGCCATACTACGAAAGCGGGATGTTTATCCCAGAGATCCAGACCCATAGCGAGGGGATGGTCGTAACGCATGGCGCAGACTCATCCGGCAGTATCAAGACGAGCCGGCCTGGCTCATCGCAGGAGCTCAGGATGGCCAAGCTAGGCGAATCGTGAACTCGATTGGCGGTCGTTTTAGTTTGATTTGTATCATGATCTTTAAACTTGTGAGCTGTTGTATTCACAAGGTTGCTATGTATTTAAACAAGCAGTGCGAGTATCACAGCGGCATCCTACCGCAGTGCCAGTCTATCGGAGAAATTCCTGCTGGGTGATATATCGCTCCTGACTCGAGATCAAAGTTACGCCCGGATGATGAGACGTTTATCTGGCGCCAAGTTTCCGATCTATTGCTAGGTCGTGTATGCATAGTCTATACAGATACGTGGGTACAAATGGTTCTATTGGAGTGATATTGGACTTGCTGTCATGACGCGAATAGCACCAGTTCGACGATCGATATGATAGAAATAGCAGCTGAAAGTGCTACTCGATTGTTCGTATAGGATATCAGGGTGTCGTTTTGGAGGGCTCATTCGACGCGGAAGGGGGGTTCGAATGATGCAGTTCTTCCACTCCCTCGAGAAGAGTGTCAGCCTGGGCAGCCTCTGCTCGCTCGGCTTGCACCTCTTTCAGGTTCAGGTTTCTATTACACGGACAACGCAGGAGGGATGGTCAATTTAATATTCAGCGCCGGTAGCGTGTGCAACTTCCAGGGGCCATCACTCACTTTATCATGAGCGCACCCAGGAAAGCAATAATCCCCGCTGGGACGCCGATCAGATAGGTCCTTTGAAGCTGAAAGCGTCTTCTTTTAGCGGGCGTTGTAACACGGAGAGGTTGAAAAGGTACCCACGGCTCGAACGTAGGCACGGATAACCCCCGGCCTCAAATCAGCAGACACGGAACTGTATATTGCTGACACGCTATCTCTCACAGGGCCGGGGGGAACCTGGGGCGCGTACTGAGCGAGGCCGGACGCGAGCTCGTTGTTGAATACTGTACCGGCCCTACATGATTGATCCGAAGCGCAGAAGAGTCAGTGGAGGGGTCCGCAAGAATGCACGCATAATTGAAGAGATGAGGAAGCCATCTACGAACAACGTAATCCCGATGACACCTCCCATGAGCTGCGAGAACGTGAAGAGCGATGTGCCTTGTGGGACTTGGTCTGCGCCTTCGACAGTGGCTTCGGCTATGAGAGATAGGGCCAAATAAGCTATGCAATGGAACCAAATGATAAGCACGGATCGTACTTGCGATGATGGTGTTTTCCAGAATTGCTCCTAAAAACATACAGGCAGCAATGTAAGGGTGAAAATACACTACGAGGGACAGTATAGGCATGGACTTACCAGTTCCTGTCCCAAATAGGATCTGGTAACCAACCAGCTTTCCAAGTGATGTGGATTCATCTGTGCTGTAGAGCAGCCCAGCGCCAATCGCACAAAGGCTATTTCAGAAAACCATTAGCTCTATTCCCATCTTTGTCGCCAAGACGAAAAGATATTCGAGCGAGTGATACGTACCAAGGAGCGATCACCTGAAAAGGCCAATATCCTGATCGAGGGCAAAAATAGAAGTGTAGTCAGGCTTTGCTTGTACGGGCAGGTCGGCGAGACACTAACGTCCATATGCCGAAGTGAGTGCTCCGCATGCCGTGGAAGATATCATCGTCGAAAGCAGGAAAGGGAGTATATCCAGGCCGGAACGAATAGCGCCGTGGCCCTGCACCGCCTGATACCGGAGGGGCAAGTAGTATATGAATATCATGTAACCGAACAACCCGAAAAATGCCACAAGGCAGCTCCCCACACTAAACCAAGAGATTAGCTGAGTGTAATGCTAGGTGGTAGAGAGAGGAACGTACACTGAGCGCTGGGCTAAAACTCTAAGAGGAACGATTCCCTTGTCGACATACAACTCCCAGCCGATGAAAACGCTAGATAGGATGCCGCTTAAGCAAAGCAACTAATGGCATTCAGCATAAGTCCAGCTTATATTATCGCGAGGCAAGAGGGCAAGGTTGACGCACGGCGATCACCGTGGGATCGCTCCACGGCCTG
This sequence comes from Botryobasidium botryosum FD-172 SS1, assembly GCA_000697705.1. NCBI lineage: Eukaryota > Fungi > Basidiomycota > Agaricomycetes > Cantharellales > Botryobasidiaceae > Botryobasidium > Botryobasidium botryosum. Next base: position 258,627 of record KL198024.1, on the reverse strand, counting down.
GTAGTCCCACCCCACTGAAGAGGGAGGATGAAACAGACGACCATAGCTAAGCAGAGTAGGCTGCCTGCGATGTAAATAAGGGTCCACCAATGTTGGTAAGAATTTCAGTATAGCCGGATATACGCCAGTGTCACCAACCAATCCAATCCATCTTCATGATATCCTTGAGCTTGAGGTATGAAGATTTGTGTGCGGCAGCACCAGGCGGCCTTCGGACAGGCAGAGCGAAGAAGACAACAGCCAGAGCAATAGCCCCGATGGGAAGGTTGATGTCTACGAGCCGAGTTAGGAAACGTTGTCCTGATGTAATTAGCTAGCACAACGCACAAAAACACCATCGCCCTATTCAAAAAAAAGGCAGTCAGACCGGGATTCAGATCACCCTACGGAATGGTCTTCGGGATTGTCACTTACAAGAAACTCGTTGAGAAAATGCACCTACGGAAGTCCGAAGCACCGGTTAATGGATATCAATAACTGTGTGCCTGATGGAAGAGTATACAACATACCACCGATGAAAGGTCCGACGATGCTGGAAAAAGCAAAGACCAACGAAGAAGCCGAAACCAGCAGCGGGCGTCGCTCAAGGCGAGCAGTCTAAAACGGCGTCAAAAGATTGGAAAGGAACGCTGAAGAATTGAACAGACCTCGTTGATTATATGATATGAGGCAACATACATGCCACCCGCACCAACGCCTGCCACTGCTCGCCCAAAGATTAAAAACCCGACGGAAGGCGCTACGGCGCACAGAAGCGATCCAAGCTCGAATAGAGCCATCGAAAACAAGAAAACCCTGTACGTACCCCTCAGTTACGGCGACGAGTCAAAAGTAAGCAGAGTTCCCCACCATTTTGCTGGAAAGATCTCGAGTGCTTGGCCGAAGGTGAGGACGAAGGATACCTGGGTAAGGAGATAGGCACTGATGACCCAAGTAACGTCGCCAAGCGCGTTGAAATGGGATAATATGACGGGGATAGCGGTGGCGAGTATTGTTTCGTCCAGAGCAAACATTAGAACGCTGAGCAATAGCCCCACGACGACAAATGCCAGTTCTTTGCCGTCTAGAGCACGCGCCTCATCGGACTGAGCTGCAAGAGGTTTCGAGCGTTGGTCGCCATGCTTCTCAATGTCAGATTCGATGCCGGTTGCACCAACAGGGGTGCTGGTGGGACTGCTCATGGCGTCGACGTAGTCTCCAGCCGGGCTCACGGAGCACTCAGCAGGTCAAAGCAGCACCCCTTTTATGCGTTTTCCGTCGACGGGCCATGATGCAGCACATCGCCTGAAAACCCAGCACCTGACAGCGATGACGCGCGACGATTTACCGGTACGCTTCAAGTGACACTGACAGACAATTATTTTCCACGTTGTCTCCCACGTAAAAGGTGGAGTGAGTCGGGCGTACGCACGCGGCTGCTGGTGGTGGTTACGTAATAAAAGCGCAAAGCCAGCGCCGTCGCAACTTTCGCAAGTCGATCGAAGCGTCGAAACGTTTTTTGGGCATGTGGAGCCGAGCAACGGAGCCGACAGGACTTGGCAGTGGCACATCCCTCCAGATCCCTCCAGGCGGAAAGCTCAACCAGCAAAAAAAGAGATTCATCTCCGCCCACATTGTCTATACTAACCTTTTTTTCGAATCCAATCCCCAAGCTTGCCTTCCTCCCTCACCAAAACGAGCCACGCTGCAACGATATTCGCACATGTGTAGATTCCATACGTATACCTGCTTCCAAACACAAACGCATAGCCCGCCATGGCATATAGAAGTGCTTGTGTGACGAGGCCCTTCCATCTAGGAGCGGTGGCTAGTGTCAGCGACGCGAAAAGCCGTCAGCGGAAAGAGTTGGAGACTCACTGTGATTTGCATCGGCTCCACCGCCCACTCGCCACTTGCGATTCGGCTAGCAGTAAGAACCATAGCACGGAAAAGATGTTGTGGTCCCCGTCAAACGGTGCTGTCAGTCCTGCGGTCGTCAAGGTGCGTATCCACACCACAAGGACCGATCCCGTCAGCGGCAGCAGCCAAAAAAGCAGCAATACAAGATGAGATTGTTGAGCCCGTACGGATTCAGGCGCGACCTGCGATTTGATAGTAAGTATCTGTTTGAGAAGCGGTTAGAAATCAGGTGGCTCTTGCCTCCTCTGTTCGCGCATCATCCTTGGTAGGAGACATCCTAGGCGAAGACGCGGTGGAAGCTGTTGGGAGATTTGTTTTATTTCCGGCTGCCCAAGCCCAGAGCAGAAGAAGAAATGAGATGAGGAGCGCCACTTGAAATGGGATAACAGTCGCCACTAAGGCGAGGAGTAATATCATCGATAATATGCTCTTCTTTTTAATGTTCTTATCATCGTGGTTACTCGGATCAATTGATTTGAGCCTGTCGTTGGCAGGGTTTACGTCCAGATCGGCGCTTGGTGCATCTCGAAGGCGTACAGCCAAAGTTCGTTCTCTCGGCCTGTGTAACGCATTTCATCAGCACGATACAATTGTGAAAAATGGGTAACATACCCCCGACGGCAGCAGTTGGCAGCTAAAGCAAATACCCTAATTATCCTTCGCAAACCTTCCAAAAGCACCCACGATATCCACACCAACCCCGTCGACAATGCCAAACACAGAGGTGCGATCGGCGCAAACGCCCATTCGCCCGAGTTCCCGAGGAGATAAGAGGCGGGCAAAGGAAGAAGGCACAGTCCAAATATCAGCGATCCGAGTAGTGGTAGAGTTTGGGTGGTGAAATATGTAAGCGCCGATAACGGAGTGGGGAAGGAGCCTTGCGAGCGGGACAGAGTCAGCTACTGATATTCAAAAACGGGGAGAGCATCTCAAGGCCAGTGAAGGTGGCGCACCTTTCTCAGAGTCCCATACCCACCAAGCTCTCGCAAAAATGCACGCAGCAACGCCGACACACCACGCAGCTACTGTGGCCCAGTACCTAGCCCCGATCCGCCCCAGTGTCGACCACCAGTCTACGCGCAGGGTGATCTCTGACACGTCGCACTCGGCAGACGCGTAGACTACAAATGTGATGCCTCCACCATCTCGTGAAGCGTTTTCCGAGGATGGGGCGGCTGGAATGAACGGGCCACGCGCGTGCGTATGTAGTAGAACGAGGTGTTTGTCAGAGGAAGCAGAGTTTGAGGCGGAAAGCGAGTGAAAATGAGATTCCGAGGAGAACGTTGAAGAGGTTGTATGGTGTAACAGCGGCGGCGTGGATTGCGCTACAGGGTAAAAACGATGTGAGAACTCATTCTCGATTCAATCGCACGACGCAATATAAAAGAACGCACAAGAGCATTGCCCGGAAAAAGATGGTTCTAGACGGTATGCTACCAGCGCGTGCGCTAGGAAATTTGGAAGCTTAACCTCCGTGCGTAGGGAATGTCCCGAGCCCAATGTTGGCAATTTGATCTTTACATCATGCCAAAATGGTGCTAAGGAAAAGATCAGAGCACCAAATTAGGTTCTCAGGCGATGTGGGGGAGCAAAACCAAAGAATACCCACCGTACTTTCCATCCAGCACTGATACCTTTCTTATTTCATCAAAATCACCAGCCAACCAGGCACCTTCTTCCCATCCTTCAAATTTGACCGCAATCCACCCATCTTCATTCTGCTCCACCGTCTCTGTCCAGATAACTATTCCCTCTCCATCTTTGGCTCCCTCCTCGGGAAGAGGCCACGCCTCCCCAGATTTCAACAGCGGTATGACTTTGACATCTGCCTTCGCCTTCGTGTTCAGCGGCAAACACGTCCCCGAGAGAGTCTTGCACCAGAACGTGGAAACACGGAGCGTTGAAGGCCGGTACACAAAGGAGGAGACTCCATCCAGGCTACCTCGCGCAAGAGAAAGTGTCAAGTGTGGCGATGGATGGGGAGATGCCATTCGCCGAAGCAGGTATGCATAGGAAGAGCCCGAAGGGCGGGATAGAACATGAAGGCGTTCTCCCTGTTTCAGCACCTCGTGCTCCGTTGTTGCCAAGTCCAGCTCCGCGCTGGCTCTCTTCTCCTCTTCCTGACCCCGATCGCTGAACCACTTATCAAGCACTTTGGCGCTCTCATCCGGGGATGTTGTAGCGCCAAGCTCAATCCCTGCTTGAGCGACACGCGAGCGAACCTGGTCACACCACACCATAGCCTGGTGCCCGACGCCTGTCCAGACTCCGCGCAAGGAAGTTGTGAACACTGTCCTTCGATAGTGGCTTGGTATTGTTTCCGGCGATGGTGGTAGAGCGCAAGTTTCGGAAGGTATGAGGGAGTCAGTGGCTCCTCCGCACAGCGCAAGAACTGGAGGTAACGGTTGTCGATCGGCAGTTGGTCCATTTGTGTAAGGATCAGCATCGAGCATATTATAGATTTCTTCGAAGTGAGCATCCAGGCGAGCAGGTGGAACCGCATTTGGGGCGGACATGGTAATGACTGCACTTATATTTGCAGACGATACCAGATCTCCCGAGCTTTTGATAGAGTAGGGTATGATAGAACGAGCAACAATGCCTCCCATCGAGTGTCCCAAGAGCACGATCCGGGTTCCAGCTGGATAGAGAGAAAGGATGTAATGTATCGCGGACGTGGTGTAGGAGATTTGTGAGTCGAGTGTTGGTCCGTGCAAGGCCGAAAAATCCTCATTAAACTCCACTGATATTTGGTGCGAGGGGGATTGCATCAGAACAGTGGATTATGTAGATATTTGAGCAAGGAGCGCCAGAGACAGAACGAACCAGCAAATATGTCGAGTTGTTTGATACCATGAGCGGCAAACTCGGGGTTCGGATGGAAAGGGGTGACATAGTACTGTCTTGTTGCAGAGGACGCGATGGAACGTGCTTGGTGAGAGGAACCTGCGTTGCCTGGGATGAATAACGCTGGCGTGCCACTAGGCTAACGAGCAGGTTTGGAAACGCGGCTATGAGGTGCGTACGAAATTAAAGCAGCGAACCTTGCCATCGGGATCCCATCCAACTTCACGATAGAGCCAAAGAGAATATCTGCGAGCGAGCCTCGGACGCGCCAACCAAGACGCGTCGAAAGCAGATTGGAGGACATAAGATGGGCTCATCCAGGACATACGACAGGCTTGAGGAGATAGGGTCGAAACATTGTCGACTGTGACAGAGTAGGTGGTCCATAGAGTTACAAGAGTAAAAATAACAAGAAAAAAGGGAAGCAGCTGAGCTGTGTGCGCCATCCAAGTCAGGACTCGCGTGCGTGCGGACAGGACGTGTTGAGATCCCCTTTTTATGGATGGTTTATCCTAGTGCTCTCCTTGCGAGATTCTGCGTCGGACGCGGTAGCCGTGCTTCAGCTCTAAGCCTTGCACTGGACTGACTTCCAGCCTGAGAGTCCGCGACGTCGACGACGTAGCCTGGGTTGGTGGTTAGCAGATGAAGGCGATGGCTACGCCTCCAAAGGCATTGGCGGCATGATACACCACCATCAGTAAGTACGTATGCACCGGCAAAGTTGATACATATGGTCCCCAGCATCCTCATTCAGAGGTAAACTACTTGATTGCAGTCTCACTCTCTTTCATTTTTTTGAAATCAGAGAAAAAGAAATCGCAGCTTCGCCTAGTGCGATATTTCCATGTCTTGGTAACCGGTACCTACAGAACCGCATGACGGTCGAGGCCTAGGCGATGGCTAGTTACAAACAGCCGTAAATGAGTGGTGCAAAGTCCGCAATCGTACAGACGAGTCGTCGCATAATAATAACAGCAGAATGGGTTGAACGTTTTACAAACCTCAAGCCCTATGTGTACCCATGGCTGCAGGAGGACTTGCAGGTCAGGAGCAAGCTATCACTCAAGCCTATCGGAGCCTCAGCCGTCGCTACGCCCCCGACGGCCGAATACCGTAGGCTTATAGTCGACCAACGGCTTCTCGTTATTCAATTGTCCAGATTGCATGACCTTGTCTTTACTCGACTTTGTGTCATCCCATACGTGGTTTGGAACAAGCCGAGCTTCAGCCCAAGCGATCGCTGGAACGTTTGTACGTGTAAATAGATTGCAGACGCCTGCCAATCGAGAATAGAAAAGCGTACCATCGCTTTTCCCTTTCTGCACATCCACACGGAACGCGATGATAAGGCAGGCAATGAGGCAAATGAAAAACAAGAATGCGAATCCGTCCCATTTGTTCTTTCGTATGCCGATGATCCCTTGTACAATGAGGGGGCCAATCACATTGGAAGAAACATTCGAGAACCCATAAAGACTGAAGAACTGCAAGAAAGGAGGCAGGCCCCGTGTTAGCTGAGTTCTGCGATTCCGGGAATTCGCCGATTCTACCATATTCTCATAACCAGGAGGGACGAGTTCGGCCATGATTGTCTGCGAAAATGCATAGAAGGGTGCCTGGAACACACCAAGCAACACATTACATGCCCTATGCATATGGGTGTTAGCGAGAGGATGACGGGACTTAAAACCGACGAAACACACCAAAATTCCCACGCGTTGTGCAAACCAAATTTGGTGGTCATCATCCCCACCATCCCCCACAGAGGAATCATGATGGTCCCAATATTTGTGATGCCCAGCTAAACGAGTGTGTCATTTGTGCTGCGCAGCCGCGGTGTACATAGAAGGGAGGGATGATGCGTACCATCGTCTTTGCGCTGATCTTGTAGTGTTTCTGTATATACCAAAGTGCTAGACAACTGAACTAGCCTATCCGATAAGTGATTGTTTTGACGAGAGTGAAAAGGGGGAGATGCCCTTGCCTGAGAACAGAGGCAGAGCCATTTGCGATACTGGAATACGTATTCATCAAGAATGAAAAATTGAATTTCTCGTTTTGGATGATGAGAATAAGCGACTGTGTTGTGTTTACTCCCTGCAGAGGTCAAGGTGGTCGGCCGGATATGTCGACCAGCGTTACTAAACGATACGCACGTCGGCTAGGAAGAAGAAAGCTAGTATATATGTAAATGTGTTTGGGAGTCGCTTGCACTGTCGCAGAGCCATCCATATCTGTCGATCAAACGATTGCGACCATTAGCACTATACGGTTTGCTAAGGATAGGTCGTTACTGCTTGCCTGCTTCGACCCAAACGTCAGCATGCTGGTACCCTTGGGTACAGGGGGGCCGGGACGAGGTTGCTGAAAAATGACTAAAGAGAGTTTTAAGTGATATGCTAAGCTCTCGCAGCCTCGAATCAGAGGTTGGAACTCACACCACCAGATTCCTATCACGACCCAATAAGAGCTGCACCTGATTTTGAAATGTTGATCAGATTAAACAGCGACCTTGAATCAGCCGCACTCACAGGATAATTGTGTAGTTATTGACGAAAGGGTTGCCAGCAAGAGGGAGGAGGACCGACAGGTTGACAAGAGAAACACAAAGGTACCCAATGTTATTGTTTATCTGGAATATGCCAGGCGAGTTAATCAAGGTGATAGTACCACCACAATGAAGCAGAGTAATCCGCGTACGGTAGCCCAATTGCTGATTCGGTTCTTCTCCATGCTCTCTTCAATTTCGTACTCTTTATGCCCAATCTCTCCATTTTCATATTTTTCGCGAAGCTCCCGAGATCGAGGAGTACTTCGTGCAAGTCTGGGAAAGACGGCAATGTAGAACATGAGCGTTGCACCATCTACATACGAGTTGGCGGGAAAAAATTGTGAGTAGCTGTGCTCCGATGCGTCACGTCTCGCGCTATAACCCATGAGTCTCGGACTTACACGATATGAAGCTAATCATATATAACGCCATGGCCCATTTCCAACTGCTTGGAGCTGAGATGAACACGTTCGTTGTCAATCGGGCACAATACCTAGACATTCGAGCCACCCACCTCCAAGAGCGAGGCTCGAATATTGAGCTGCCCAACATATAAGCGTCAGACCCAAAAGCAGCCATCGCGAGACATTGTCATAGTCTGCCACTGAGCCGATAGTTATGAAGATGAGTGTCAAAATCTATGAGAATTTCTGCCCTTCAATAGCAGTCCTCAAGGTGAAAGTAGTTGGTGCTCACTGCAAATGAAATGCCGTTGGATAAGAGCACAATCGAGTCGACAGATTTAGTGCCTCCTGCCCAAGGAACCACACACGTCGAGGATCCAGAGATGCACCGCGTACTGGGGCCATACGCAGACTCGTACCCTACAGAGAAAAATTCCATGAATACTACGCAGCGAGAGAACGCGCAGGATGAACCTACCTGCCGATGTAGCGAGCCCCTGGAATATAGTCGCGCTATAATTCTGCGGCCCATTACCCTGTAGTAAAAGCCGCAATGAGCGTGTGAGAAACTAGACTTGGAAGACTCTCGTACATTATTGCCGTTGATATATACTGGAGAGCTTTAAGTCCGAAATAGGCGTGAGATCGCGCTTGAAGTAGACTTACACCAGTACGCAATAAGCTCTCTCTTCGTAACTACGGGCCCTTCGCTATCCGTTGATGGTAGAGTTCGATGCTCGTCCTCAGTACAGGCGCCTGGGAAAGCGCGTTTGCCGGCAGCAACTGGAACGGGTGAAGTATCGAGGTCGGCGGTAAGCATGGCAGTGTAACAGCTGCGTCCAGACCGTCCTCCTTCAAGCGCGCGCCGTCGTGGGCGATAGAGAAAGCGAGCAGCTGCAGTCGAGGTTGCGAACGCTGATCACCCAGACAGATAAAGCGAGGGAGGGTAAGCCTCTTCGGCCTCACCCTCACTCTATATAAGGGGGACCTAAATATTAGTCACGTTCTCTAGTTGGTTAGCCTGATCTCTTCATTACACGCGCGTAATTTGTCCAGGGCCGACTAGCAACACATTACATCAGGAAAAACGGAGAATCGTAATTAGAGCTATGTTAGTCACTGCATAAAGTGATTGTCTGGTTGAGCCTCAACCAGACTCAAATTGGGTGACAAGTACAGGCTGGTCACACGCAAATCGGCAGAAATTTGCGATGGCTCAAGTCTGTTCAAATTTCGTGACAATAGCTATATGGTTCAGGCCTCAACCTCACAAACAGGTTGACATCCTCGACTAGGAAAACATCTTTGATCAAGTTGAGGCTTGACCACGCATATATAGCCAGTCTGTATGAGCTCAAGCTTGCAAAGACGGCTTAGCGGCGCAGCCTGAATCTAGCGCTTCTTTTGGATAGAATTCATCTTCCGATAAACCAGCTCGAGGCTCAGCCAATCGGGCTTTAGAAGTAAATAATTATCATTTGTATAAATCTCGACCATATGAAGCCCCGGCTCTACATCCGTTCCACGAACGACTCATCCGTCGGCCAAACGCCCAGTGATAGCTTGGCAGAGCTCGGAGGTGGCATTTGCGATTCAAGAGTCCTGTTCAATATCGAGATGCCAGGATCCCGTAGCACCAGCTCCCTAGCATCAACAATTAGTAAATCGGACCTAAACACGAGCGACTCCACATACCAGATTCTTTGCAAAGAGCTCCTGGGTCCGTAGCAGCTAAGATATCAGCCACTCTAGCTGTGATGAACAAGAAGTTATTAGTAAGATGCAGATGAATGGGGCAAAAATGCAGCATTCTCCGGTCCTGAAGCACAAACACAAACACTGAAGGAACTTGGACTGGAACGGAGCTGCGCACACTCACGTTTTAGGAGGCCGCCGACGTGTCGAGATAATGTGATTTGGGAGATCATTTTTCGCTCTGTCGGTGGGTGCAGCATACATGTATGTGAAGTGGCGGTGATCGAAGAGGCAGGTGCCATCGGGGCAGTTCATGGACAGCGCGGTGAATATGCCAACAACGATCAAGATCCCGGATGAGACGGACGAGGTCAACAGCCAGACGTGGATGCCGTTTGATCCCCACAGTGATCCGAGCCCAAGGCTAACTATGTCGCCGCCACGGGGATCCCGCCTGCTGGTGCCGTTGAGGGGCTCGCAGTACCACCGGATACCGTCAGGGAGTGGGCACGGGGCTGGTACGGGGCGCTAACACCGTTACGCAAAGTGGCGAAGTTAATGACGCCACGGATACTTACCCCAAATCTAGGAGGTGGTGTGTCGAAGTCAATATGTGGGTGCCCTAGGGATTGTGGATGGTTACAGACAGCGCAGGAGCGTTCAGGTTAAAGTGCGACGTGGGAGCGCACCGAGTTTTGTGTAATCGGCACAATAGCATAGTACGATTATTGATACAGGCAATGTGAGAGTGGGCGCGTATGCAATCGGCGCGATAGTGCAATAATGCGGGCAGCATTCAGCATGGCATGGAAGGTGCGTCAGGTCGTAGGTAATGCCGCCACAGAGTCAGGTTGAAAACACCGCGCCGAAAGCGGGAAGTCCATACCGGGTGTATCAACTAGAAAGGAGCGAAGATCGACGCAGGGTAGTATTAGTGTGTACTACGCTCGAGCCTGCGCGCAAAGATTTATCGGGACATGAGAGATCCGCGGAGAATGATGATCAAAGCTTCGAAGCCAATGCCAGCTCATGGGAAGCTGGTAAAAAAATTGCGCTGAGAGGCAGGGGTGGTGGTGCGAAGGAAAGTGCATCAAGTGTCTCAGATTACAAGGGACCTTTAAACCGGAATTTTGAAATCATAAATACGGAGTTGAGCGTTGTACAGGTATAAATATATAGGCGGCCTGAGGTGAGTTGAGCCTATGTACTATTGTGAAGGTTGAGCGCGCTCGAGCAGACAAACCTCTAACAATAAGTTGGTGCGACTTGGACCCTTGACCAATCCGGCGGGACGAGCTTGCGAGCTTACATATCCAGCTCACAGAGTTGAATGAGGTCTAGCCTCAGCCTGTTTGCCTACTCGAGCGTGGTCAACTTGGTATAAACACGTCTTGAGTACGTACAAGGTTAAGGCTCAACCAGGAAACCGTTTTATGCAGTGAGTCCTAATTAGAGCCAATGGTTGATAAGAGCTGATAGGATTGGCTAATGACCCACTAATCATGCCTGGAGCCAGGTTCCGCGTCGTGCTTCGGTTGCATCCGGTCAGTTGGTAGCATCAGATCAAAGAACGCAAGTCCCAAAAACCTGCCCTAAACTAACGCGCAGGCCTCTGCACGGACCACCTCAGCTGATTCAAGCTCCATCCCATGATCGATCATCCCATCATCCCAAACCATCGTCACCAGTGCACTCGACAAGACTCGATAACAGCAAAGAAACGTACTCGCGTCTCAACCCGCATCCACACCTATGACATCAGCATCTTAGCAACTAAAAACTTTGCCTCCTGAGCACGCAGCGGTGACGGATGGCGCTACACAGATCAGGCTTAGGTGAGAGGGATGGTCCTTTGGTGATACGATCTTCTCGCAAACGCCAGTTCTCATTACATGCGCATTTTCGCTTATATCTGCAGACACAGTTTAGCTTGACCATAGTATCTTCCGTGCGCGCCGCATGTCATCGAACCCAAATGCGAAAGACCTTTCAGCTGGTAGGATTTCCCCTGGCACTATCAACGCCTAGGCTGATCTAGGTCGCTGTAGGTATAGGTATCAAGGTAGAGACCGCGCGCACTTGTCCCGACTCTCCGGCACTGACCAACTATTCCCCTCAATGTATTTTGTGTCTTAGAATCTTAGCCTTGGCGTTGCTGGTAGTAACACCCTCTTCAAAGATAATGGTAGCTACGTGAATCATAATCCATCACCTCATAGGTCCGCTGTAGACGCCGCTGACACCAAACTTCTACAGGAATCTAAGTGGAATCCCGCACAGCTGCGCAGAAATATATAAGGCCAATGTATGTTTTCTTCTCTGGTCTAGCTGTATAGGCAAGAATAGCCCATTTTTATTTAACCTTGTATGATGGTTCTTAGGGTGCCCAGGCGTTGGGCACACCGCGTACAACAACAAGCATACCGAGGTTCCTCCCCCTCGCCACCATATCACCACATTCTTTCCAGCACCCAATATGTCAAAACCCGCCTCACCGCCATACGCACTCGATTCAAGACTTCCACGCGCCTCGGCCTTGAAAGAGGTAATTGGCTTGGAGTTGGCACGGATACTCGGAAGACGAGGGTGTTTTGTCAAGGGTTATCCCATCGACGGCGGCAGCGTACGTGTTTACCATACCGCCACAGTCACTCATGAATGAAAGCATCATAGATAAGCTATGATATAAGCCCCACAAGCGTCTGATCCTCGGTGCAGCCTTGCGCGTCAAGCATATTTCAAGGCCTAGCGTTTTCCACAGCAATATTTCCACGTCCGACGGAACCATCGCCTCCCTTCGTATCCCCAGCCCCATCTTGGCACTGTCCAGCGCCGCCATGTGACGTGCGTGCACAATCCATCTATTTATTGACACTCCATGCTGACACAGGCCTACCTGGCCCTCGCGGAGTAGTCCACCCTTGCACGCGTCAATGCAAAGTTCTTTCGGACGACATGTGGCGATACTCACAAGAAGCGCGTGTTGACCCTCGACATATCCACACAAACACCATCGTGCCGATAGCGGGTAGTAAGTACACGCAAAAGTTTTACAATATCGCGACATAAGTTTGGTCTTCCAAGCACTTGTTGGATTTACTAACAGTTCGCCAGCACGTGCATTCATAGGAGTAGCAGCGACGAAAGCGGCGGCATCACCGCCATTCCTGCTCAAATCGACGTGATGAAGGGGTTGAGGGTCAGGTATGGTGTCTCGAGTCTCGACGTGATGGAGGGTTAATTGGCGATCACAACTTCCTTGTGCGCCTGGGCGGCGGCGTTTGCATTTTCTTATATCATGTACTTACTTCAGTGTGCTCATGGAATATATTAGGCCTTGCCGCGTCAATATTACAGCTACGTTAGTGCTAAGTTAGCCTCAATAAGTGGGCACGAAGCCGATTAGCGCTAATTAGCGCTAATTTTGACTAGCAAGCCATTAGTGCAAAGTTATCGCTAATTATCGCTAATTAGCCCTAATTGTGGATCCCCGTTTTTCCTGATGTATAAGGAGCCTAAACCGCGTGGGTGAAGCGGGCGCGCGCGATGCCGGGAGCCGTGGGGTGCGCGTTATGAATGGCGGCTTCATGAAAACTGTGGTTGAAAGCAAGGATAACGTATACACACTTGCCACCATGTCACCGAGCCCAAAATCCACGCTCACTCCCACTTGTACTTATTCCACGGTCCCCAATCAAGTCTTCTAACAAGACTGACGCCAATCCCACCGTCCTCCCTATTATGCGTCCCTCTGCGAATCCACACGTCCCACCAGTACCCAGTGGTCCATATAAAAAATCCCCACGTCCACATACGCATCACGACCTCGCGAAGAGGCCTCGGCAAAAGCCGAGACAGCGGCACAATGAAGAACCTCTCAATGAGGATTCCTACGGGTTGCATCATGAAGCAAAAGACGATGGCCCAATCTACGTGATGGGGATGCTGTTCATCGACAGGCGCCCATGCTTCAATGATAAGATGCATTCCCATAGAAAATGCGAACACGATAACGAGGCGAACGAAGTTTGCCAAGCGAGGCAAGAAGAGTTTCGAGGCGATGAGCCATGGGAGGTGGGCTAGCCTTGTGAACGACCGACGATAGAGTGAATGCCACCGCCGAGTCCAAAAACCGGCAACAGAAGTAGCAGAGAGGGTCGAGTTAAACAAAAGTGACCATGAGCTTGGGTGAGATCCCAGAGGGAGAGCGATGAGGGCCGGGATTATGATTTGGAGGTCCATGGTAGTTACGAGCCATACAGAGAGAGATGCGGTATGCAAAACCCGATCAAAAGTCGGGAGGGAAGTGATCGGGTGAGCAAGTGTCGTATCCCAAACGACAGTTTTGTTTATGGTCTCAGCTGCGTCTAGAGCCGCAAGGTACAGCAACGCCTGTAACATCTTGTGAATGAAAAAGATTGAGCGGCGGGTTTTAGGCTTGGCCGCGATGATCGAAGAAGGAGTAAAATCCCAATGCGTGTCTTGGAACCAACTGCAGAAGGGAGAAGACGCGATTGATAGAAGCAAGTTGAATAGCACCAAAGTTAGAATACTCACCTACACCCACGTACCGCCGTGAATAAATCAGCTGCGTAGGCAAGCCTTTGAGCCCCCGTGGTGGGTAAAGGAGCTACCTCTCCGCGGATTACCCAGCGAGGTGTATCGACATCGTAGATGGAGAGGAAGCAGTAGTCGATGACCCTCAAGGAGGTTTGGACAATGATGTTGATGGCGGTAGTGAAGGAGCCTCTGGGAAAGTCATAGTGGGAGCTGAGCGCTGAATGCTGCATCCCAAAATGAATACAAGGCAGCGGCTCCCAAGGAAACTCTGGAAAAGGTAGAAGCGCGGCTGGGTATGGTGAAAGTATAGAGTCCGGCGAAGAAGAGAAGATGGCCAAGTATCAGCGAGAGGAATATGGATCCCGTCCAGCCGCTCAACATGTCGACAAGAGTATAAATTTCGAGGCCAGCTGGGGAGAGGCTCTCTGAAAGCCTTGCTTGCAAGTTCGTATAAGTACGCTTCTGTCGCTCGGCCTGTGGGCCCAGCGTGGACCCCAAGTCGTCGACAAGTGCACCGGAATGGCACCCACCCGACGCCGACGCCGAGCGGCAGGGGCGTGATCAGAATAGTAAATTTTCCTGTCCGACATCAAGTGACGGTGACGCGTGACGCCGGCGTCCAACTCTACCCTCATAGTATTTTTTATGAAATATGAGGTGATTTTTTTTCGTGTGTTCATGATATACTACATAAATCGAATCCATCGTTAATCTGGGCTTGTGCATAGGCAACCATACTTGGAAGGTCTTCCTTTAGAAGCGGCTGAAATGCGTCGCTCTCGAGTGCGCGTCTCAAAACAGGCGATATTGCATAAATCAAGGTCTTACACAGGGTGTTGATACAAGATACAAGGAGCATAGCTGTTACAACGATGACTCGATACGCCCTAACGAGACGGTCCAGCGCGATTATATCCAACCGTCGTGACGCCGTATTCGCCCGAGCCAGAGTTCCGACTCGTCTTCAGGCTGATCGAACCATCCGTGACCATCTCTCTTTCTCGTCGAATCTGGATTGGGTTATCGCGATCGGCAATGAACACCCCGCCATGGGAATAGGGCAGGTTGGATCCCTGCATCGTGTCCCATCCGCTGGTATGCGTCAGTCCTAGACCGACCCGTACCAGGATTAATGTCGGGACAATACCCTATGGCACAAGGTATTGAAGGGCGCGTTAGTCAAGTGAAAACCCAAGGTGGTAAAATAACGAACGATGATTTGGGTATTGACGAGGTAAAGGACATATTGAGCATTCATCTCGCTCACATATAGCCCGATATAGATCGCCATAGATATGGTGTATATCGCAGCTGACTCGACAATCACTGCCAGCGCACCGTAGTAGACACCAACGTGATTTCCGCCCAAATGGGAGCCGATGAATCTCGCCGAGCGCCAGATGTGAAATGCGATGAGTCCGGTGCACATGACGTTGACTATGAGAGAGAGGACGAAATCCGCCCGAGCAAAGGCAGATATTCTCAGGACGAACGCAGTATCCCCAGGCTTCACGTAGTGGAAGCCGATAACAGCGTAGATGCCAGTCACTGAAAAGATGGACAAGTCAATACTAGGGCGGAAGGAGGTGCGATCCTGGGCATAAGATGTACCTGCAGATCCTAGCAGACCGAGCAATGGGAGGATGATGATTCTCTTTCGATAATTCCACACAACAAAGCAGCGGTATATCTGGATTATGATCATGGACACGAGACTAGGTAAGTCTTCTTATGTTGATTCGCCAAGAAGCAATAGGCAAGAAAGTAACACACCACGATGCCATCTCCGATGAAGTTTATCGTAACATAGATCGCATCTGACCAGACGTTCTTCCAGCGTTGCAAATCTGCGTGCGTCAATTCACGGGTATATCAGTCAGCAAATGTGTAGTGAGAATTCAATTCTTCACGAAACAAGGGCTCACCCGCGTAGTACAGCGCGGGGTTGGAGGATTGCACGAATCCCTGTACAAGCTGTTAAAGTAGTATTTAGCCGGCGAAAGATATCAGACTTGCCTCAATGAGCCTTCGTATTCCCACACCAACGTGCACTGTCGACAGAATGAACATTACGATAGCAGGACCAAGCAGCTTCCAGTTCACCGGCCGTACGCTTTTACGACATAATACAACCCATAGGCATGTGAAGAACAGTGGGACGTAGATACCTACACAAAAAAAAACCCCCCAAACACAAGAGGTGACGTTATCAGCGTAGATATCATCTCGCGCACGCAATACGTAGGGCGCAAATACATACCATACACCAGAGTTTCCAGCCAGATACCAATTAAGACGGCTTCGTGATATAGCAGATCACCCATCCTTATACCAGTATGCAATTACAGATCAGAGCCTATATGAGCGGCAAAGGCGAAGGCGAGGTCGTTAACGTCGTAATCGTAATGAAGTGGGAAGGGAGACGCTCCCAGTCATCCACAGTGGTGGTAAGGACAAAGGAGTAATCTTAGCTCGGTATAGAAGCTGAGCAGAATATAGGCATTGGACCGGGGGAACAAGCACAGCCAAGCTTCTCAAGATCCAGAGGCTTGAGTCCTCACGCCACCCAAAAGCGGAGCCTCGGATTAATAAACTCCATGGTTCTTGAGCGGTCGGGAGCAGCGCACGGGTTGGTACTTGGGGAAAGAGAAGCCTGATCCGAGGAGTTCTCTCAGAAGCAAGCGACGTGATAGTGTTCAAGAAGAGAGCATGTTAAGGGAGCCTCAAGTCGAGTGAGATACTTTTCCACCCATGAGAAAGTGGAAAAAACTGTCCCACACAATCGAGGGCCTATTTCCGTCGAGTTCCAGGGTTTTTACCAGTCTTGGCGACACCTAGCCACAGAAACGTACAGCCTCGAAATGACTACTGTATCTGGAAGGTGTTTGGCGAGCTCGACCTTGAACGGCGCCAAAGAGTGCGGGGAAAGTATGGCTTAGCTACACGCGTAGCAAATCGATATTCCCAAGCCCGCAGATTTACAAAAGTTACTCCGGATGTCTCTTCCTAGCCAAAGGAAGTAGGTAGGTATTGCACAAGATATAGCGCCTTGGTCGATAATTGAGGCGTCTGCTGCCTTGTAATTCCACAGAAGCGTTAGCCAAAGTGAGTTTGCATGACGATATCGACCATGAGTCCTTGAGCCTTCGCAGAGTGCTCAAAGAAAAGAAGACTCAGGAGTCCTGGGCCCCGGTTCAACAGTGGCTCATCGGGGTGCGTGACCGAATCTCGAGATTGACCTTGCCTTGCTTCGCTTTGCCTCGAAAACTATTCCGGCAAATGCAGGGCGAGGGGAGGCGGCCTTAAGGTTAAGTCACCTCGACGGCGGCAGTCTCGCCCGCATGCTCGGGCGGGTGCCACCGCGATCCTTCTAATGCAGGCGAGCTTGGACACCGTATATAGCTGCAGCCATTCTTTAGGGCCGGTGCGAATTAGCAGGGTGCGAATTTGAAATGCCCGTCAGCTTCCTTCGCATTTACCTATTCCCTTCCCAGCTCTTGTTCCGCCCTTTTCAGCCACGCCTGACTTTCTTCTTTGCCTTCATCCGCTTCTCCCCACCGGCCAATCTGCAACCGCCCCATGTACTCTCCCCATCCCGATCCCCACATTGTTTTATCGCGACGCAGTGATGTCCAAGGAAAATACTGATACCAACGAGGTGAGCTGGCGGCCCATTCCTTCTGCGTTTTTGATCGCACGCTTGAGGATATCCCTGGCACGTCTTCGAGCCCGCTCACGAGCTTTGTTTTCGATTTTCTCTCGCCAGGCTTTCTTGGTAAGCTCAAGGAGAGAGGAAGAAAAAGACGCGCAGACTCGTGATCGAGATTGGAAGTAGTTTGAAGATAGAGCAGAGTCGTTGATAGCTATCCCTGGAGTATAAGAGACAAGAGCAGCACCCCTGGTAGGAGGACCTTTGGTAAGGAATAATCGCGCAAGGCGGGGAGGCAGCAGGACCAGAGACTGGCAGGAGGTGGGGGCGGCTCCTCAAGCTTTACTCGAGTTCAAGGACCCAGGTACAAGACCCTGACTTCTAGTTCACAGCTCGTTGGCACTTAGTACAATACCTTTCCTAACCCTAGCCTAAGTACCATTACCAGCAAATTTAGTTTTCGTTGGTGAGAGGGTTGGCGAGTACTAGACACAAAGATCTAGAGATCTAGCTCAAAAGAAATAAAGCATTGCATTTGTTGGTTTACCTTCTCGCAAAGGTCTCATATTATTATTATTGTATTAGTATGGATTGAGATTAAACACGCCCCCCCCCGTCCACCTCCCGCCACATTCTTCTACGTGAAGGTAGTAGCCTAGCAGCCCATAATAAACGCTTCCTTTCTGCAACCCACTTTAAAGCTCGAGGAACCCCAAGCTGTCCACCACACAATTACTCTCCTCGAGTAACGAGGGCTTCGCCCTGAGAATCAGCCCAATCACTCGTGCCGACCCACCCGCTCATAGGCGTTAGCCCAAGTGCCGCGCGAACAAGAATCAGGGTCGAAGCGATGGTCTGTCCCCGAAAACCATCAAGATATCAGTGAACTATAAATCGTGCAGGAAAAAACAATGGTATGACGAACGATGATTTGGGCATTGGCGAGATATATCACGGTTTCCGCGTCCAAGCCGGCGATATAAAACCCAAAGAAAAGGGTCGCCGATACCGCGTATATCGCCGCCGACTCGACGATGACGGCTAACGCACGGAGGACTCCCCGACTGCCGCTGCCAACCCCAACTTCAGTCCCAGCGTCGAGCCCTCCAAGTCGAGATAGTATCTGCACCCTGGTCGAGCGGCCCAAGCGCATGGAGCGATTCAGGCGCCATATGCGATAAAGCATGAAGAGGGTGCACGTGAATATGACTGTGTAGGAGAAGATCCAGCCTAGGAATGCCGCCCAGCCGCCGTACTCAGTGTGGCTGTGGTAATTCTCGTAGATGGCGTAGATAAACAGCCCTGGTAGTAAACGGACCAAGGTTAGCGAAGTTGAACGCCAGCAAGATAAACGGATCGAGGAGAGCAAAGAGCGGTTTTACGCACCCGTAGATCCAGCGAGGAAAAGTGGCGGTGTCCACATAATAACCCAATTCCATCTAACGCACACGAGGTAGCATCGATATATCTGGATTATGGTTGCAGAATACATATACAGACATGTGAGCCTCGCTTCTCTCTCACCCGTGACATAATAATGGTTAGAAACCAACCCACCACAATGGAATTTCCAATAAAGCTGATCGCCACGTAGATCGCCTCCGACACCGCATATTCCCAGTATGTCCATGCTGAGAATGATGAGCCCCATTGAGTAAAGATGGGAAGTAGTGCTAGGCACGGATAAGCAAGTCCATACCTTCTTGCCATGCCATCGAATCCGGCGTTTTCAAGGACTCATGCTTCATTATGCAAAAACGTAGAAGGGTAGCACGAGCAGTTTATCCCCCATTCTACAACCAATATTTTAGAGGGGAAACTCACTCTGATAATGCGTCGGAGCCCTACGCCAACATGCATCGTAGCCAACACGAATAGCAAAATAACAGGGGCGAGCAATGTCCATTTCGCCCCCGACGCAGGGGCGGGTTTGCGGCGCAAGACAATCCATAGAAACGTGACGAACAGCGGGATATAGAGCGCTGCAGTAGCCCCAGCAGTGAGCACCAGGCTTGAGCGGATGTTGGGTGAAGTTGGTCGGAGGACTGGAGGACGCACCATAAATGAGCGTCTCGAGCCAAACGCCAACCAAGACAGCTTGGTAATAGCCAAAACCCATAGCAGTTGCCGGATATCGAGCCTCTGGAAGGAGAGATGTGTATTGCGGAGTGGATGGATGGGCGGGTCACAGGAGCGAGGGGTGGCGGCCGTAGGCGTACCGATCGGAGACGTGGGTGACATTTTATGTGAAATTGGCCATGCACGGCCGAGGTAAAGAGAAGCAGTGATCAAGCTGCGGATACACGGCGAGAACCATTCAAAGGGGCAACGGAGCTCCATTTCCAAGTGCTTGGCCACATCTATGAAGCATAGCACTTTTGAGCCCGGGCAGTGCAGACCGCCGACTTCGAGAGTTAAGGATTGTTAGAAGAGTTCTGGACGAAAAAGCTAGGCTGTACCAGATATTCTCCATCTTTCCATCGAGCGCTCTCGGGTCAAGGCAGGCTGATAAGCGTTCACTAGCACTGAGCTCCAGGGCAAGATCAAATCTCAAGTCCATCCTAAGAGGTTCATAATAGTCAGAGAACCGCAGCCAAGCGTTTTTAGAACCCAAGGACGCCCGACGCCGGCGAGTCGGATTGTGTTCGGGATAATATTGCCAAGGATCACCGTGGGCCTCTCATAGTAAAGCACGCGCTCGAGGCCATATTTTCCTATGGGAAACCTCTTCTAATAGTACTCGTGTGGGGTACAGTCCGAGTACTTCATCAGCTCGACCAAGCTCAAGTATCGGAAATTCCGGTGGACCCTGTCCAAGAGGAAGGCGATCATGCGAGGTTTTGATTGTGATTCCAGACGACGCACGAAGGAAGCAAGATGATGAAATCCCATACACCGGGTACTCTGGCAGCTTGCGCGCAAACAGACATTAGGCTTAAGATTCTGGTACAGGGGTGGTAATAGTTGAAGTAGTGCTCGAGCTAGAAACAGGTAACCTAGACGGCATCACCGACGTCGGTGCGAACGAGCGTCTGCAAACGAGGGAAAATATCAGCTCCCACTTTCGGAGCATATCGAAATGGCCGGCAAAAAATGGAGGGAAAATGAAGATGAGAATGGCAGACTAACCGGTTCAATACCAGCCCTTTCAAGGCTTTTATCTCCCGCCTCACTTCCTCCTCCGCCGGACCTAGCTGGCGATTTCCAAACCCGCTCACATTCCATGGGGAGTAAGATGAGGAGGAAGACGAAAAGAGGTATGTTTGGGAGCTGATGTACGCTGTTAACTGCGTGAGTGCATGCAAGGTTGTCGCATAAGTGGGCGTGGAGGAAGTGCTGGCGGGCGTAGGCGTGGTGGCTATTGGCGTAGAGGTGACGCGGTGGAGGCTGGGGAGGACAGATATGAGGTGGACGAGTGCAGTATATGTTGGGGATGGTGGGACTGATTTCGTGGCGACCTCTTCCTCATTATCTCCTTGCTTCTGCTCCTCGCCATTGGCCTCAACCTGAGCTTCTGGGTCCGCTTCAGCTGGACTGGGTGCCTTGACTTCGTCCCTCAACACGGTTAAACGCTCGTTCAGACGAATAAGCAAATCGATCTGTTGGGTTCGGAGGTCACGGCGCGCTTGGAAAGCTTCGGATAGTCGTGGTAAAATGTATTTCTAAGGAAAGGAAAGGAAAGGAAAGGAAAGGAATAGTCCATTCAATATAACTTGGTCGAATGCGAAGGGTTGAAAATGGGCTCACAAAATACGCAAAGAGAACAACGCCTGATGCGGCGCTGACATACGCGAAAGCGCGGCATAAGCTAATGAGAAAAAGAGGGAGATTTGATGGTGGTGGGGGCTGTTTCTGAAGAATCATCGAGTAGGATCGTGGGGGGATGGGTGGGGGTGCGTTGGGCTGTCGGATAAAATAAATATACACGCTAAACGTGTTCAGCACAGACCGCTCTCACCACTTCAGCCAGTAGTCCATCGATCTCTTCCGCGTTTAAGCCCTTTTCCAACAAGAATTCGCGCTTTCCTGCATCATCTCGATTGCGTACAGAGGGCGCTAGGAGGAACAGTCGCGCGCGGTTGATGAGGTCAACGCGTGGTCCCGTCCCGTTAGAAAGGGGTTGGGATTGGGTCCTTGAAGGGCGAGAGTCAAGGATTTCTTCTCCTGGTTGAGAAGGGCGTGATGGAACAGTGGAATTCGGGGGCGCAGGGGTGCTAGTTGATGGCTCGGGTTCTTCTGCAGATGGATACACCGGGGGCAGCTCGTCTGTGGATGGCTCCGAAGCTGCGGGAGTTCTCTGTATCAATGGAAGCGTCTGGGGGTCGTCGTCCTTCATCGTCGTCGCCGGCGCCGAGTACGAGTGCGTCGAGGACAGATGTTAGGGCCAACTAGTACTACTTGAAATTACACGTGAAATGGAGAATCGTTAGGTTGCATGAGCGGGCTATGCGTGTTTCCGCGGCATTTACTCCGGATGCAAATCGATTTGCACAACCCGTAAATCCTGCGAGACAAGTCCCAAGTTGCCACCCTGGGCGACCATTTCGACTTTCTGCCGCTGCCCGGTGCGTTCTTGAGGCTGCTTTCTGCGTGTTCTGGTTAGGGAATTTTCTTCCGATAACCCAAGGGGTACCGTCTGCCGGCTACGCGGTTACTAGAGACATCGAAATGCTGCAGGATACATGCACACTTCGAAGCTATTTCCTTCACGCACGTGACTATGGGATGCTGTGGGCCTTTTTGCCTACATCCACATCTGTGGAGGAATTCGAAGGACTGTGTATGATGCCTCGCAGTCACAGTCTCATGTTCCACGGTGACCTATGCTATATATGAGCAAGAAGCGAAAAAAGAATACGCGCTGGCGAGCACACTCATCCGCGTATCCAAGGGGGGCGAGATGCCGTGCGCTCCCGGTTATTCAACCACCGCCAGGAACATCCTCTCTTCTCGGTAGTCTCAGTCTAGAATCTATTTGACAGCTTCAAAGATCTGCTACTCTCATTTCCAGGGCGTCACATTACTTTCATTAACGATCGAAAGTAGATTCATTAACGTTAGCTCCAAAAATTTCTTGCTTCGCTAAGGGGGGGCGCCGGTAGTAGCCATAGTCCCTGCTGCTATACTAATCGCAGACGCGTATTTTCACCCGAACCGGAGGGCTAGTATGCCTTTACGGTCAGGCGCCCACAGAGATGCTGCTCCTGTGCAAGGCCAACTCCACCCACGTACTACCCATGAGTATGCCTTTGCTCTTTATCTTTATAGCTACTAGCTGTATCAATCTAACATATCACACCGATCTCTACCTCAGTTAAGGTGAGTTGACGCTCAATTCGCACCGTAGTGGTCACTGATCTTACCACCAGGGGAGTCTCTCGTATTTGCTTTACTGCCAGACAAGCTAGAACCCAAGCCACCCGGTTTGGTTCACATCACAGGGCGGCCGACAAGCGATATTAAGACCTTGACACTCTGGCCCATTGGGCGACTAAGCTATGATGCCAAATAAATTAAGTGGTGGTGAGAGAATTGCCTACTGTGAAGTTGCCATTTACCGTTCTAGCAGCTGCCGTGCCAATGCATACTCTTACTCCGTGTTACGCAAGCTCCGACCTTGCCGTGGGCCGCATCCCAGATACAGGGCCCAACGACACCGGCTTGACCCCAATATTCGCGGAGAAGATGAGCGCTACTTTTTCTTTGACATCTCACCCCGTATTTCGATGTGCCACACGATTATTCGGCCAGGGACGCAAGCCACTTGACACGTCCTTACGCCCAAGGTTCTCCATCGAAGGGCGCTTATCGTCATCAGCTCGAAGGTATCCCAGATGCTCTAGGTGACGCTATCGAGTATTAAACTCCGAGGCTTTTGGGCGGTGCGCTCCGACCGAAGTGCCCCAACCCAACAACCTCCCCCCTCGGAATACTAAAATCGCGACCAGGATGTCAGATTGCACCGAATCTAACCTTGGGATTAACAATGTAATTGGCCTCGCGGTAAGTGGGAGATATTGCCTGGTTTCTAGTGTTACACTGATTACCGGTTTCTGGCCTAGCTTATAGCACAAGGCGGGTTGCTCTCCCTCGCTTTCGTCCTCGCCTTTTTTGGCTTTGTTATGGTACGTCTCGGCGTACTACTCCTGTCAGTGCGCAATTATAGCTCGGACTATGCCTTTCACTTTGAAGCATAACGCTATTATTCAAAGACGGCACCCATTCCAAAGCCATGTCGACATCTATATAATCTCGCTATTCGCTGCAAGTGTTTCCCAGGGGTTGTACTCAGTAATGAACTGGAAATGGGCAGTAACAGGCAAAGTCATGTGCGGCGCGTACTGCGACGCACAAGGTGCGTATTTTCCGCATCTCTAGCCTTTACTCTCCTGCTAACGGAGATTTTGCATTGAAGGCATTCTATCCCAATTCGGGGAAACTGGCATCAGCCAATCAACTCTTGTAAGTCTCGCCTACGTCCTTGGCTATTTTGCCCCTTTATCCCTTTCCCGACACTGAGAGGATTTATGCAGGCAATCTCCATCCATACGTTTTGCGTCATATTTTTCCGATGGGATCCACCACGTTCCAAACGAGTCCCGTTGTGTGTCGTATCTCTCATATGGCTCTACAATGCTTGCTTTGTTGCTGTCGGGCTTGGGAAGCACAGAGGAAGAGGAGGGAAAGATGCATTTTATGTCCCAGCACCGTAAGTCACGCTCTCTCTTCTGTATTTGAATATATAGTCACCGCCTTGCGTAGATACTGTGAGCTTGTTTCACCTGCCTATATCGTGCTCGGCATATCTAACTTTGATCTATACCAGGGTGCTGGTTATATCCTTCAACCGCAACCCGCATATTCTCTGAATATCTGTGGCTTAACCTTGCGGTGTTTGCATCGGTTATTCTATATGTGCTACTGTTCTTTGCCGTCCTTGGCTATATCGACGTGCGTTCGAACGGCAACAGATGGTACCAGTACAGAGTTACCTTGATTAGGCAACCAGAGCCGACTCAGCAAAGGGAGGCGCTCATCGCGAAGAAGATGCTATGGTGTAAGTCTCGCCCAGACTTTCCGTCATCATGGCATCCACTTACAATGCCATTTTAGATCCGCTTGCAAATGCCTTTTTGGTGCTCGCAGACATATTTCGTTGGAAACTGATCGAAAATATCGACCCCAATGTTCCGCTGCAGGACGTCTCATTCACCTGGATTGCTGTGACGCGCGTTTTATACAGTTTAACCGGCGTCGTTGACGTTATGCTCTTCACCCTCACTCGGCCCAGCATCCTTCTATTCAACGCGCCTGCGGTGGGGACCTCGGCCATGATTCCGCAGAACGCCACCACGAGAGGAGCGAGGGAAAGGACTGTGGCCTCGATTGCAGTTAACCACTGTTGCGCTAGTCACTGTCCGTAGCCACAAGGAGTGTTAAATGCGTATGTATAACTAAAGTGAAGTTTTGGCTGCTACAGTTTACATGAAATCCACTATGCGTCTCCCACAATTCTTTTAGCATTAATCGCCAGGCAAATCTCCCGTACACATCTAGTCGAATGGCTTTGAGCTGCATCATCGAATTGGCCTACCGCACAAATTGCACAAATGTCGTGTACGAGTGTCGCCATATCGCTTTGTTCTCAATTTGCGCTGCACCCCTGCAGCGCTCCGGCGGTTTGAATACCTGGGCGGAATTGATATGGCCCGGATACTTGCGGAAAGGATGAGCGCCATTGTCCACTCTAGCCTCCTTGGTTCTAGTGCGCCACACAGATATGTGATCAGGAACACGGGGCGCCTCTGACCTATCGTACCTTTACACCCGGGCCGCCCATTAATGTGACGGGCATCCGATCACCCAGCGAGTGAACGGCTCCAGAGTACTCTTGGCGACGCTATGTATCAAGCATTACTTTAAAGTATGGCGCTCAAGAGATGCTTTGACCCAAGTGCCTCAACCCGATCCCTTCAAGTTCTCCCGGAGCACCAGCACCAGCACCAGCACCACAATGTCCGATTGCACCGAGTCTATCCTTGGGACTAACGACATAATCGGCCTTTCGGCAAGTGATATATATGTTGTGGCTTGTCTAACTCGTAGTGTGTTCACTTCCATCTAGTTTATAGCTCAAGCGGGGCTACTCTCCATCGCCTTCGTTCTCATCTTTTTTGGCCTTGTTCTAGTACGCACCAGCGTGTTATTCCTTCTGGTGTACGCCTGTCGCTCACTGGGCTGCGCATTTTTCTCTAAAGCGGAATGTCGTTATTCAGAAACGACATCCATTTCAAAGCCATATCGACATTTATGTGGCCTCGCTTTTCACCGCAGATATCTGCATGGGTTTATTTGCAGCGATGAACTTGAGATGGGTGGTGACCGGCAAGGTTGTTTGCGGCACGCACTGCAATATACAAGGCGCGCATCTTTTCACTTCCCCAGAGATTGCTCCTACCAACTTCGAATACTACCTTAAGGCATATTGAAGGAGTTTGCGGCAACTAACGGTCCATCTACACTTGTAAGTCTGGGCTTAACCTCCATCCATCGTTCCGATCCTTTGATATATGCTGCCGGAAATAACAACGCATTAGGCGATTACAGTTCATACATTTTGTGTCATATTTTTCCGATGGACGCCATCACGTTCCAAGTTGGTTCCAATCTGCGTCGTATCTATGACATGGCTTTATACCACATGCTTCGTTGCCATCGGGCTCACAATGCACAAGGGAAAAGGAGGGAAAGATTCGTTTTACATTCCAACGCCGTAAGTCACTCGCCTTCTCATGTCTACAAGTGCCTATGTAACCACCCATGATTTCTGCGCTGCGTAGATATTGTGAGCCTTTTCACTGATACGTTCCAGGCTTGTATCTAACCTTCCGCATCTGCTCAGGGTGCTGGGTTTATGATTCAACCCCAGTCCGCGTATTCTCTGATTATCTGTGGTATAACTTTACAGCACTTGGGTCAATCATTCTCTACATCCCGCTATTCTTCACCCTCCGCGGCCATATCGATGTACTTCCAGACGGTGGCAAGTGGTATCATTACAAAGTCACCTTTATTCGCCGCCCCAACGCAGAGCGGAGAGAAACAGACTTTGTCGTATGTCCAGGAAACCCCAGTCCTTCAGATAAATGTCGTTCGGCGGCAATAAAAATGCTGTGGTGTAAGCTCACCAGACTTTCTACCATCAATTACATCATTCGCTTACGATGCGACTTTAGATCCCGCTGTACAAATCCTTGTGGCTCTCAGTGCAGATATCTCGCGTTGGAAATTGATTCAAAACATCGACCCTAATCTTCCGCTAAAAGACGTTCCGTTTACTTCGATTGCTGTGCCACGCATCATTTTCGGCATGTGCGGTGTTGTTGATGTCGTACTCTTTGCCCTCACTCGACCCAGTATCCTTCTATTTGGAAAGCCTGCACCGCGGTATCACATTCACGATTCAGGGGATCCCACCTCGAGAGGAGGAGCGAGGGAAGACACTGCAGCTAGTGACCTAGAGCTTAGTTGATTGTAGAGTATATACTTACAAAAAGCGCCTCTGCCCACTGCCCTTATATCACCTTGACCTTTGTGCAAGCACTCAGCCCAAACATACCGCACCCCTAGGACTCATCGCCCTCCTTCCCGAAACCACAGGAGATGATGGGTTTGACGCCCTCACAAAGGACTCTTTCGTCGGGATCCGAAGACTCGTATGCTTTTACAATCGGCCGCCTCCCCGATGGACGTTCTATTTGAAGTGATTGCATTTCCGCATCACTCAAAGGTATGTTTTTTCTTGTAAAGTATCCGCGTTACAATTTTTCGTGCTATTGAGCGTGAGAATGCCTATCCGCATTGAGTAGTAGGCTGGTGTCTTCAGCCTTGGCCCAATCTACTTACTCGCCTTCAGGCTTCGATACAGTGAGGAGCACGGCCCTTGTCGTGTATTGCTCTAAATCTCAGGTTTCAATCCAGACCGCGTCCTTGCTGGCTTGATTCCCGGAGAGTGACCGATCGCCCGACAGAGTGTACTTAGTGCCCGCAGTGCCTTGCACGTGCTGGTCCCGATCTCCGACATCAGTGTCTCGACTCCCTGATCATTGATTCTATGTGGATTATATCGCTCCTCAATGTCGGTCGAATAAAAGTGCTGCTCATTTCTCGTTGGAGATCGCCAGTCAGGTCGACAGGTCGGCAATATCTGTAAATGAGCTCAACTGAATGCTCGCTTGAGCGTCTCAATAATTTTAGAACGGCTTTCTATACCCTTTCTGGTAAGTAAGACCTTGGCAGCGTCAGCGGCGCTTGTGTGTACACTACCCCGTTTTGGTCGGGTACTGTCACTGTCTGGGATTTGTCACATCATGAATTTGCGCATTGCGCGGGGTGCGCGCGGGCTTGATTTGAGAGATGCTCATTCTTATATGGAGTCCAAAGCTATAGTACAGGTGCAGAGAAGGAGTGCCAGGAGGAAACAGCGAAAAAAACCATTATGTAAATGTGTAAACGGCGCGCGGGGGTTGTCTAACGGTAAATGGTTCTACTGGGAGATCGAGCCGGGGGCTGGGGAATGGTGGATGTGTTCTACAAAGCAGAAAGATGACAAGTAGTTAGCGTATGGGATATTACCAGGCGCGCGCACAAGCCCGAGCATGTACACGCGTGAATTCCGAGCGTGCATCACCTCTGCTTCGTGTGGCATCCACTGACCCTCGTCCTAGCGTCGCCTTCGTGTACAGTCCAACGCGAGAACCAGCTAGCATCGAGAGCGGTGTCCGTGAGTCGTAATGCAAGGTTTGGTTTGTGCAACGGTGTGATGAGGCGGCGACGGGGGTGGGGAATGACGGACGAGGTGGGCATGATCTACAATACAAGAGCGGTAAATGCATGCGCGCGAAGCTACGCAAAAAATACCCAGCGTTCAACAACGCGCGTACGGCTGATTTCCAAGAGTCCCGAACTTCACAAGGCGTTTGTCGCGGTGTCCAGCCTTCGCGTCGGCGTCGTATCCGTTAGATTGAGGCGCCGTGGAGTCTGCCAGCGACAAAGGAGACGGGGGGCCGGCGGACGGTGTGGATGGCACTCGCGATACTAGGAAAGAATGACTTGGAAAGAAAAAAATCACAAGTCCCACCTGCGATCGTGAAGGCCAGCGTGTGACAACTCGAAAGCCAAGCATACAAAACAAACCCTATGCTCTGGCAAGCGCCGCTCACCAAAAAAGGAATGGATTAGGAGGCTCGGCAATGAGCCGACCTCATTTATGAAAATTAGTCTCTGACTGGCGACCTGACTGGCGACAGGACCCTGGAAAGCCCTAATATATGTCCGATCCAAAAAAGGAAAAATCGGCACCAAATAAAGCCAAATTTCGACTCAGGGGCACATAACATTAGCCAATTTCCTAAATTTAGTCCTTGGACATTATTAACTTTTTATCTGAATTTTCATCATTTTTGGATCATACATTGCTCCAGACTAACATTTTTTTGTTTTTTGGGATTTTTCCCCCCATTTCCAAGCTTTTTAGACTTTCTGGCACAAGACATGGACTATTTTTGCCCACTTTAGTCCTCATACTTCAGCCCAAAATTGCACCGTTTTTGGACTTTCCAGCATATAGCATTCAGATTTTTTCCCCAAAATTAGTAGATCTGGCATATATGATTTCTTAGGGCTTTCCAGGGTCCTCTGGCGACCTTCAACGAGAAATGAGCAGCACTAAAGGCCGCATCCATACTCATACGAGCTCGGCAAACGGCTGAGCGTGTGACCAAATGTGATATTACTGCCATCGCGACTCAACGCCCGCGATGAGCCGAGCATGAGTTCAACCATAGATTACGGTGAACTTGCGGGGTATAGGTGTATAAAGTACATTTTAGTTGTTTTGAGCTAGTAATGCATCAACCCAGGCGATAAATCACGGAGCCTGGGCCTGATTAAAAACCGGGCTGCATCAAGGTGGTCAAAATACTCAACGCTTGTGCAGAGCTGGCGAAGCAAGGGGACACCACAGCGTGGGCAATAAAAAGAGCAGCGAGGCGCACGCGGCATCAAGGAAAAAGGCTCCGCAGAAAGGAGTTTGCCGCTGAGGTATACTTGCACCTCGTGAATCCGCGTAAGTACTTGCAGTGTCGGTGTACTATATATACTTCAAGTTTGCCAATACCATGCATGCCGAGCAGCAAGAGAACAAGAAGTAGAATTAAAAGGTTATATCACATGATACACTTGAAAGCTCTTGCTCCCCATTGGCGCTGGCGCCCCGTCCTGAATCCTTTCTTGGAGCGAGCAGAGATGCGCTTGTATCTGTTCAAGACGGAATTTGTTGGTTTAAAGTGTGCCTATTGTTGAAACTTACCATATTCTCGTTATCCTTGTGTCTCCCATCCCCTCGTCGTGTTGGTATGCAGGATTTCTTCGACCAATCGTGTACAGGACAGTAACAGCACGCATCATGCGCTTGCTGACATAATAATCACGCCGAGCCCGGCACTTCATGCCAAAAGCACGAGTGCAGAGAGCTTCAGGCCCTCCACACCACGAAATCAAAAAATCCGTCCGCAGAGAAGTCTTTGGGAAGGTCATAAGAACATTCTCTGCGGCCAGATTTTTTGCTTATGCCCCCGAGAGGCCGTGAAGCTCAAAAGTCATGCTTCTCCCTATGAGTTGCATCCGATCTCGTATGAGTATGGATGTGGCCTACCTTATCGAGGTACGCTGCAAACCCTCTGCATAGCCTAATCCTTTGAGAGTGAAAGTTTTCTAACTGAGCTTCGCGTCGACACGCCTACAAGGCATATTGGCTAGAGCCCAACACAGCCCGCTCGTCCGCTTTAACTCTTTTTTTCAAATCCTTCCCGGGAGAGTGATTGCCCCCAGTGAAAACCCCGGAGGATTCGGGTTGATTTGCCATCATTTCCCCGGCATTTGGAAGGATTTGGAGGCATTGGGACGTGGCGGTGCTTTTGCCTCAGACTTTTAGGAGGATTGTAAAGCATTTTCTGAATGAAGAAATCCTCTGGGTCCAGCCAAATTTCAAAAGCACTCAATGCGCACGCGACATGACGCATGATGATACACACGCCCGCCCTCTCGTCCAAAGCTCGCCTACCGTCTCTTGCAGCTTTGTACACTTTCAGTTTACTTACTGTGCCAACACCTGTGATGAATTACTTGCACCATGCGTGTATGATGCTACTATAAGTAGCTTCAACTTCGCGCTCACGATCGTCTTTGGCCGCTTCGAAATTACAAGTGCCACCCTGGGCCGCCACCGTAAGAAACTCACTTCTGACCACCATCATCTGGTGACACTGCAAAGCGATGGGCGACGACGGGGACGACGGTGGGGACGACTGACCAACGCAAATGTCAACGACCCATGCCTGACTTGCAGACGCTCTCGATCTTCCCAACGCCAAATTCAATTCTCCATGATCAAGCCTTCAGCCCAAAGTCAAGCTCTCGCCATACCACTCTGGCAGCGCTCGATGGATGTAAACACGAATGGCCGTGCCGTTGTGACTGGGAATACGGCAAGTGTGCAGAAGGTTAAAGTCAGTAGCCACGCATATATAGGTCCATCCTCTTCTGCGACCGGCGCTCCCGTTGCCCCCATTGCGCCCCCTGTTTTTTTCTATCAGATGCACCTTGACCCCTTGAGTTCCAAGCTTTTATGATTGCTCCTCGCCTACCATCTCCGTACCTCCTGTTGTCACCACCCGTGCTTGAAGGTGAGAGTGCTTGCACGCGTTTGGATTGTCTGCCTCATTTAATGCGGTGCGAGCACAAGTAGTCTATGACGCAGAAACACGCAGGTACACATGCGGCTCTCACGTCTTTTGGTGCAGGAGCCAGCAAATACTAATACGGTCAAGGCCTTCGCGCCAGCGCCAGCGTAGACGTCAACGGCTCAGCAGCCGTCACCCGCCTGCAGGCTAGCGTCGCGCAAGACAATGCCTGCCCCTCTGAACTCGATGGAACTGAGGAATACGATGCCCAACTTGTATGTATCCTTGATTTCGCTTGATCCCTCGCGCATACAGGACATGCTGACGGATGTCATTACTGCCAGGAAAACCTCTACATTAATTACCGCACTCCTTTCCCCGCCTCAACCAACAACGAGTACTAGCCTACGCATAAAGAGCCGGGGGAATCGATGTGTGTATCCGAAACCCCCCACATTTGACTTAGGCTAATCAGAATCCATTTCATTTTGGAGGTGTAAAGCACTTTGTACGAGGCGTCGGCGTGAGGCAAAGATGAAGCGGATGGCGCGAGCAGGGGTTTGAGAGGATTTGGGAGGGGTGCAGGAGCCCGGCGGGCAGGAGATTCAAGGGGATTGGGAAGGATTTGGAGGGGATATGGGTGGATTCAGTGCGAGTGGATGGCGACAAGAGGTGGCAACGGGCGCAGTAGCATTCTGATGTATTTTCGGGCATTCACAGACGTTTTACAAGCATTCCACAGCATTTCTTTCCGTGTATATTTCTCGCGCTTCCAAACAATGCTTTCTAATCCTTTTAAATGCAAAAAGGTGTCCCAAACCAAAGTATTTCAAAGTATTTATGCGCCATTTATATGACATCAGCCCCGAAAAATCCATACAAATGCATCCTAATCCTCCCGGGTTTTCACTGGGGATTGCCTTTGTGCATCTCGTCGATTATAACCAAAGGGGACACTGAAGAGCGTGAAATAAGGCACGCACACATCGGGCGTGCCCTGGCCGGACTGTTATTTTCAGCCGCCACATATCAATGTGGGTGACATCAGGGGCATCATCCATTCTGAGGTTAGCGTTGCTAACTATGTAATACCCCATTCTGCCTACTGGATACTGCATCCTATCACATAAATCATGTGCCAGCGCTCGAGTGCTCATACCACTGATATTACTGTTATGCCGGGGACCGCCAAGCCTGGTTTATCGCTGACTCAGCTGCAGGTGATGCGCTTCATCATTGATTTACGGCCGCATAGCAATGTAGCCTTATAACTCACCTGTGCTACTTTTGCGCTCGGTTTATTTCGCCTAGATACATTCCATCGCCAAGCTCTCTCGTAGGTCAACTCCGCTCGCCCTATGGGCATATCTATCCATGATAATGCGGGATTTTGCTATAAAAGTAGTGCCAGAAATTTAGCTTGAATACTCAGGCCGACCTCCCCCCCCTTCCCCTCCATCCAGAGCACTTACGAACATCCACAATGTCAAGCTGCAAGGATTCCAATCTCGGACGCCAGAATAAAATTGGCTTTGCTGTAAGTGGGATGAGATGAGTTGTTGGCCTTTAACCTACGCGTTGGTCGCTCACATTTATGTGCTTTAGATCATAGCTCAAACAGGATTGCTCTCTATCACTTGTGTCCTCGTTTTCATTGGCCTTGTTCTGGTGCGTTCTGGCATGTCTTTCTTACCAGCACAGATTATCGCTCAGGCTGGTTTTGAAGCGGAATGTCATCATTCAACGGCGGCACCCATTCCAAAGTCATATAGAAATCTACCTAACCTCGCTTTTCACTGCAAATATCTTCCACGGTCTTTTCGCAGCAATGGACTGGAAGTGGGCAGTAACCGAGAGAGTTGTATGCGGTACATAGCAACATGCAAGGTGCGTGTCTCTTCATTTCTCCGAGTATCACGAGTATCCCGCCAACATCGAATTTTGCATCAAAGGCGCGGTAATCCAGTTTGGTGAAGTTGGTGTCAGCCTATCTACGCTTGTGGGTCTCTGCTCCGACCTTATCCTTCTCTCTTTTTCCCGCTGAGAGGAAGAGCACCAGGCAGTTACAATCCACACATTTTGCATTGTATTTTTCGGATGGAAGCCACCATCTTCCAAACAGGTACCATTGTGCGTTATATCTTCGATATGGCTTTACAATGCGTGCTTTGTCACAGTCGAGCTCACAACGCACACGGGAAATGGAGGGAGGGGTGCTTTTTACATTCCGACACCGTGAGCCTGCTTTCGTGTATACGTTACGTAATATGCACTCACTCTCGCACTCGACGTAGATTTTGTATGTTCATTTTGTCGAGAGTTCTGACATGGACATAATCCAAACTTATATTTAATCTACCGTTCATTTTTAGGGTGCTGGGTGTATAACTCAATCCCAAGCCGCATCTTCTCTTATTACCTGTGGCTCAACATCACAGTGTTTATGTCAATCACTCTATACGTACTGCTATTCTTCAGAGTCCACGGCTATATCAAGGTCCTCCCGAACGGTGACAAGTGGTACCACTACAAGATTACTTTTATTAGGCACCCAAACCTGGAGCAAATGGCGGAGATCTCTACTGCGCACACAGAGGGATCGAGCTCTTCAGCGGAAATTCGTTCGATGGCGACAAAAATGCTGTGGTGTAAATCTCATCGCATTTTCCTGCAGCATCGTGGCATCTGCTGACGATCTCACTTTATCACCTAGACCCCTCTGCATACCTTCTTTCGGTGATTGCAAACGTCATTCGCTGGAAATTGATGGCAAATATCGATCCGAATACTCCACTGAAGGACGTCCCATTTGCTCCGATTGCCGCGACACATGTTCTGTACAGCATGAATAGCGCAGTTGATGTCCTGCTCTTTTACTTTACTCGGCCCAACATTTTTCTATTTGGAGAGCCTGCGCCAGCTCACCATCGCTGTGCTGTCACAGGGCCTCGCCAGGAGTTGGAACTAGGTGAGGGAGGGGATTTTAAGGATGGTACCAGTATGCGCCCATCCCTCGGGTCAGGCTGAGGAGCCGTCCCGATGTGAACTCCCCTGACCTTTGCTTTCGTTCTTTCGTGCGGGGGAGGATATTGTACTATAGTTTTTGACAAATGACATACGATTCGCATATGGGATATCTTTTTTGCTGGGAAACATTCTTCGAAACCCGTTCCCACAGGCACTCATGGCAGCGGTAACGGGTACGCAATATTCTCTGCCATCTCGTCATAAGCCCAGCCTGGGGGGGGGGGGGGGCGCTCCGCGCTGCATTATCACGCAGCGACCGGATGGCCGATGATACCCTTTCGAGGTACAACACACCTGACAGCTAAGTTGTCTGCCATCCGCCCTAATTCGGTCATTTTGTGCGGGGGAGAGGGGATCAGCAGAATAGTAAGATTTCCAGCATCAAGCAATGGTAGCAATGCCAGGCTGCTGCGAAAGCTAGATTCTAACGACCCTAAAGTGACCTGGTGTTGAATTCCGAGATAACTAATGCCATAGCTGTTCTAGGAATGATACGGTCTGCGGCTCCGGAGCGCGGAGTGTACCCGCCATATACTGAGGTCAATGTCTATCGCCTTGCAAGCGGGCGCCACCCTTTCGCAAGGCGACAGCTCACATTGAATTGGGTTATAAGCATGGCCGACATATGTAACTTGGTACTAGATATTCTTTTCTCAAGGAACCACTTAGCGAATCGTGTATAACTGCGGGGCTTCACTTGTACAAAAGCCCCATATCTCCTCTTCCACTTTCACCTTCCTGTATATTAATATCACAATACCTAGTGGGCTGATACTGCGATTTCGGAGAACGAGATTCAAGGATGCCTTCTGGCTGAAAAGGGCGCGTGTAAAATCTAAGGCTCGAGGATGTTGGTTAATCGCGCAGTTCTTCTGTGTGGTTTTCCGCGAGCAGCTCCGAATTTGAGGTATGTACTGCGATAATAGAGGCGTGATATTGGTCCTTGGAGGCTTCCTTCGTCGGTACCGTTGCTGGATTGAAAAACCACTGGTGACTGGTCCATGCAGCCTAACTTGCTTCTGGTGCTTACGTAGCATCATCTGAGGCTGCTTATCTCTTCCTCACCCACTACGACTCCTGGGTCTCTCTCCCTGTGTCTCTCAGCTCACGATTGACTCCTAAAATTACCAGTAGCTCGGTTACGCAATCAATAAGTAGCCCCACACTATAACACAGCTAAACTTAGGGTATCCGAACTTGTTGCGGACTCTGAGGAACCATCCTCTGCGCAATTTCGTATTTGCCGATAGCGCGAGATCATCGATCAATCCTGGCCTCGGTCTATTTGCTTCTAATGGTTCGCCTTGTTTTTTCCACGCTTCATGTGACCAAACTAGAGAGCAGGATACGCGAGCGAGTACTCTTAACCCTACACAGTATGGCTTTCATTTCCATTTGGGTGTGGGGCCGCCTTTTTGCAACCCAGCTGTATAACATCGCCAGACGTAGCTAGAGTCCAAGCCACCCGGGCTGGTTCGTGTCTGCGCTTGGAGGGCTGTGCCCTTGCAGCTTGTGTCGTCCTCGTACCCCTCAATAGGCATTATTGAGACCTTGACACGCCGTACCCCGTTAGACCGCCCAGCTGTGACTTCAAGTAATGTGAATGGTAACGAGTATGTCACCCATTACCAACGCGGATTTACTGCTGCTATGTCTCTCTGTGCTCTTCTGACTGCCGTGCCGCGGAGGATGCGTACTCGCTGCTAGCACTGTTTGATAGTTGCCAACATTCCAGCTCATCTCGGTATTAATCAAACGCAGTGTCCTGGTTTGTCGCCGACTTAAGCGATGGCACCCCGGCATTTTATATGACCCAACGCTTTGGAATATCTCAGAAAACTTGCGGAGTATATCAGCCTTATTTTTCATTTTGACGCTCATCCTATATTTTGATGCATCACACAATTATGCAGTTCAGCGAGCTGTAATAAGGCATTTTGAAAAATATTTTATCACCTAACAACTACGACTTGCCCTGAATTTATCCAGCGACGTTGTCGAGTAATGGCTTGAAGCTCTGAGAATTTCAGATATTGCTTTGCCCAAACCCGATCCCCTCTCCTTCCTCCTCAGAGCACTAAAGCCAGCACCATAATGTCTGACTGCACTGAATCTGACCTTGGACGCCAAAATACGATCAGCCTTGCCGTTAGTGAGACGGCCAACTGATCTCAGGCTGCGTGTTGGTCGCTCAATTTTGATTTAGTTCATAGGTCAAGCAGGAATGCTCTCCGTAGTTTTCATCCTCGTCTTTTTCGGCTTTGTTATAGTGAGTGTTGGCATGCTCATTTTACTAAAATCGAGCCATCACTCAGGTATTATATCCTATATCAAAGCGGAATGTTATTGTTCACCGACGGCACCCATTCCAAGATCATATCGACATTTACCTCGCCTCGCTATTCACCGCGGGTATCTTTCAGGGGTTATTCGCGGTGATGGACTGGAGATGGGCAGTAACCGGAAAAGTTGTGTGCGGAATACACTGCAACATACAAGGTGAATATCTCTTCACTCCCCCAAATATTGCGAATCTCCCGCTAACCTTAAGTCCTTCAACGAAGGGATATTGATCCAGTTCGGCTCCTCTGGCGTCAGCATGTCTACTCTCGTGAGTCTCTGTTTCAAATCCAGTTTATTCCATCACTCGCTTCGTATGACTGGAAGAACACATCAGGCCACTACAGTTCATACATTCTGCGTTGTGTTCTTTCGATGGATGCCGCCACGCTCTAAGCGACATCAGCAAAAAGGTTACAGGCTGTAGCAGGAAGGGGTTGTTAGTGGCTTCTATGGGCTGCTATAGAGTACCCAGTAGCAGCTCATAGTGCCCATAGCATAGTAGCATGTAGACCCTGGTCCACCACTCCAGTGCTATGGCTGTTACAAACTGCTACTGAGTGCTCTAGAGAGTCCTGTAGTACTCACTAACAACCCCTTGTTGCTACCGCCCCAAACCTTTTTGCTGATGGAGCACCGTTATGCATCATATCTCTGATATGGCTTTACAGTGCGTGTGTTGTTGTAGTCGGGCTCAATACACAAAAAGGAAAAGGAGGGAAAGACGTGTTTTACGCTCCAACACAATGAGTGATTCACCTATCCACATTCAAATATATCCGTGTAATGTAATCGCCTTGAATCGTGTCCCGTATAGATTCTGTGAGTCCTTTTTTTTGACACATTCCAAGCTTGCATCTAACCCTCCATCTGTGCCTAGGGTGCTGGGTGTATGATTCAACCCCGGCCCACACTCTCTCTGACTACCTGTGTATTGATACCACCTGTCACCGCTTGGAAGCACCTGGATATAGCCACGGATGGTGAAGAATAGTGGGACGTATGCAATGACGGACACAAGTGGTGTAAGGTTGAACCAAAGTGGATTTTATGAGGCACCCAAATATGGAACAAATGGTGGGAATATCCCCAGAAGACTCGAACTCCTCGGTAGAAATTCGTTCGGCGGCGATGAAAATGCTGTGGTGTAAGTCCCACCATACTTCTTAGCACCATAGCATCTACACTCACGATGCCACTGATTACTTTAGACCCCCTTGCACACCTTTTGCCAATTACAGACATCGCTCGCTGGAAATACATGGCACATATCAATCCGAATATTCCATTGAAGGATATCCCATTTGCTCCGATTGCCATGACACACATTGTGTACAGTATGTCCGGTGTCACTGATGTCCTGCTCTTCCACTTCACTCGGCCCCATATTCTGCTATTTGGAGAGCCCGTACCAGAGCGCCACAACCATAGCATTACAGAGCCTGGTCTGGAATTGGGTGGGATAGGAGACCTTGAAGATGGTACACACTCATTTTCCAGGTCCGGCTGTGATCGCCGGTTATGAAGCCACCCCAGTGTAGACCTCTATATTAGTTCAAGCGCGATGGATAGTATATACATCTTTTTGTATGTTGGTATACGAGGCGCACAATATTAACAGGAAACTTTGACCAGGAGATACTCGTTGAAATTGCCCTACACAATCCCGCGCCATCTAGCTACATCACGTAACTTTAATAGGCGAGCTAAGACTTGTCTGTAACCATCTACCGCGCTCTTGAGGTTTTTCTCCTCTTGTCTCTCACCCGCCTCTTCCGCCGCGTGCTATAGTTTATATCTCGGCTGATTACCGGATTGTAATGTCTGGCAGTCACCGGATACGCGATTGATGACCACAAGCTCAGGCAGTAAAAACGCGACTAGGAATAACTAAATTCGTCATGGGATTCTGGGGCTTGGTCAGTACAAATGCGTGCCGTTCTACCCAATTAGCCAATCTTATAATTAACCCATGCTGTTCAAACTTCAGAGGCAAGTATGGCATTCTTTCGGTATCTGGGAGTGGGGTCATCTTATTCGCTTCCTGAAGTCAATCTTATACCATCTGGGCATGGCTAAAGCCGATTGCACGCGATATGGCTCCCATGGATTGCAAATGCTCTTGTGGTTTGTGGCCCTTCACACTCAATATTGAGACCTTAACACGCCATACTTCATTGGACCATCTGCTAGGCAATATAGGTTCGAGTATTGAATGCGTTGCCCAATGGAAAACCGTCC
This sequence comes from Botryobasidium botryosum FD-172 SS1, assembly GCA_000697705.1. Lineage (NCBI taxonomy): Eukaryota > Fungi > Basidiomycota > Agaricomycetes > Cantharellales > Botryobasidiaceae > Botryobasidium > Botryobasidium botryosum. The sequence continues at coordinate 219,672 of KL198024.1, read as the reverse complement.
TTGCTAGGCTTCTCTTCACGTTTCTAACTGCAGTGCCTGGGACAATGCACTCCATACTAGCACTACTTGATAACCTACTAACTGCACACATGATGCCGACATCGATCAAGCGCCCCAATGGTATCGGGATAGTTCAAGTATTTGCCGAGAGGATGAGCGCTACTTTCATTCTGGGGTCTCTTCGTCAGGTACTCTCTGATGCGCCACTCGATAATTGGGCTGAGCATTAGGCACTTGACATGCTCTTATGTCCAGGGCATATATCTCATCGCAAACTGTCTATCACCGAATGGCTCGGAATTGACTTGAATCCATTCAGCCACACTGTCGAGTACTTTAAATCCTCGGGGTTTCAGCTGATGCTCGTCAAAGTGGCCAATACGATCCCCGTCCTCCTACTTCTCGGCGCACTAGAGTCTGCACCCCCATGTCTGCTTGCACCGAATCAGATCTTGGACGTCAAGACATAATCGGCCTTACCGTAAGAGGGATTGGGATGTCTGGCTTTCAGGCTGCGTGTTGGCGGCTCAACCTTGATACAGGTCATGGCTCTAGTTGGCTCGCTCTCTATTGCTTTCGTCCTCGTCTTTTTTGGCCTTGTTCTGGTCAGGCTCGTACTTTCTGCTAACAGAGACCTACTACTGAGGCTTAATATCTTATATTAAAGCGGAATGTCTTTATCCAACGACGGCACCCATTCCAAAGTCACCTGGATATTTATCTAGCCTCGCTTTTCACTGCAGATATCTTTCGGGGGTTAACTGCGGCAGTAAACTGGAGATGGGTGGTGACCGGAAAAGTTGTGTGCGGCACACACTGCAATATACAAGGTGCATGTCTTTTCACTTCTCTAGATAGGTATTGTGAATCTCCTGCCTACAGCGAGTACTACCTCCAAAGGCGCGTTAATTCAGTTCGGTTCGGCTGGCGTCAGCCTATCTACCCTTGCGAGTCTCAATTTCGACTCATCACCCTGCTCCCTTCGTGCCGCTGAAAGGAAGAACACCAGGCGATTTCAATCCATACATTTTCGATCGTATTTTTCCTATGGACGCCACCACTTTCCAAACGGGCTCCAATATGCATCGTATCATTAATATGGCTTTACAGCGCGTGCTTCGTCGTAGTTGGGCTCACAATGCATCCGGGAAATGGAGGGAAGAATTCGTTTTACATTCCAGCACCGTAAGTCACTTGCTTCTCTGTATTCCCGAATGCGTAGGTACTCATTCTGGACTGCGTCTCACGTAGATTCTGTAAGTGCGTTTTGCTGACACCTTGCAAGCTTGTATCTAACCGGTGCTTGGTGCGCAGGGTGCTGGCTATATGATTCGGACCCAACCCGTATCTTTTCTGACTATTTGTGGCTTAATCTCGCGATGGTCGTATCGATCATCCTATATGTGCCGCTATTTTTCATCCTCCGTGGTTATATCGAGGTGTCTCCAGGCGCTCGAAGGTGGTACCGCTACAAAATCAAATTTGTTAGGCGTCCAATTTTTACGCAGAGGGCGGGAGCATCTACTGTTTCCGCGGGAAATTTGAACTCTTCGCTGGCAATTCGTTTAGCAGCAACGAAAATGCTATGGTGTAAATATCACTATCGCACTTCTCAGCACCATACTCACTACTCACGATGCCATATTACCGCTTTAGACCCTCTTGCAAACCTCCTTTCGGTAACCAAAGACATCGCTCGCTGGAAATTCATGGCAGATATCGACCCGAATATTCCGCTAAAAGATGTCCCATTTACTGCAATTGCCGTGGCACACACTCTGTACAGTATGTCCGGCGCCGTTGATGTTCTGCTCTTCTACTTCACTCGCCCTCGCATACTCTTATTTGGAGAGCCTGTGCTAGAGCGCCACGGTCTTGGTATCGTAAGGGCTCACCCTCACCTGGAGTTTGGTGATAGGGACTGTGAAGATGGTACGTGCTCATCAATCATTTCTCGCATCCGACTAATCGCAGATTATGAAGCTGCCCAAGTGTAGACCTCCGCCACTTCCGCTCCGTTCTTTGTGCGGTGGGAGTTTTGTATATCTGTAAAATGATACACGGTGCACGATGGGGAATTATTTTACTAGGAGATAGCTGTCGGATCCTGGCGTAGTTTCTTCATGGATGGGGCCTGTGCTGCCCTTGCGAGAAGTAGTTCGGAATTGTGGTGGGAGGTCAGGCCCAGGATTCGTCGCAGACACTAGTCATCGTACACAATTCTGCCACCCGTCCACGCATACGGATAGTTATGCCGGTAAAAATTACGGAAGCTGCGGCGCTGCGCCATGCGCGGGATAGTGGTGAATGATCCACCAATCTGCGGTCACAGCGCGACGTTCATAAGAAGGGTATATCGCGTTTGGCGAGAATGCAAGCTTACCGCAATGTGATGCATATCATCAAAGAAATCAGACGAATATCTGTTGGTGCACGAAGGTTATTCCCGAGAAGCACGCAAGCGACGAGAGTGAGAGGTGCTTACCCAGGATAAAGCTCCGATCGTTTGTAGCCCTCGTGCTCGTCCATGATGGTGCTGGTCAGCTCCCAGACTCCACCATTATGTCCGCGCTTGCCGCCTCTCGGCTCCAAAGGCCTGCAAAAAGCACCAAGGAACAGAATGAGTAATCGAGAAGAGTCTCCGCCAGGAGATGCTGGGCTGGGCTTACTCAATAAACCCCCAATGCTTAAATCCAAGATTACTTTCGGCGCTCCCGAGATGAGTGTCGATGAACCAGCGAAGTTCAGGCTCGGTGGGGAGTCTTCCGCCCTTGTGCGTTGCGTACGAAGCAAGCTCGTCATACGATGCGGTCAGTGGCCAATGCGCTGCGTGCAAGAATGGCGCTGGGCCATAGAGTGTGCGGACCTAAAAACAAGAGCACAGACATTATCAGTATTTGCCGATAGCTGAAAGCTGGAAAAGGATAGAGCGTACGTGGAGTTCGTTGTCGATCATGATCTAGCTCGCGGGCATGGGCCTCTTTCTCGCCTCGCCCTCCCAGAATGCTCTGTATTCGGCATTGCTCACGCATCGACCTTCGATCCTGGCGTTTCCGGGCACAGCGGCCTCTCTCTTGGGGCTTTCGTTATCCCAGCAGTACTCATGAGCATCACTCTCTTCCCCATCAACTTCATGATCTGCGGACTCGGGATCATCGCCCCCGAGCGCGATAGTAGTCGTCGGGACGGGTATCTGGATCGCGGGAGGCGTGATGGGGAATGGTGATTCCTTGGTAGAGGTCTCGGATGGTGGGAGGAGCTTCCAAGCAGGTGAGTGGAATCCGGGAGGAGGGACAGGATCGTCGCATTGGAATAGCATGTAAAGTAGAGTCTAAAACGCCGTTCCCGCAAAATCAGCATGCGTTTCCCAGGCAGTCGAATGGGGAGTTGCGTTACCTCACTATACATCGCTTCACGCTCATACACCATCGTCCACACCCGTCTCATTCTTCTCGACCACTTCCCGCCTCTCTGGGCCTCACAGTCCGCGTACAACCTCGTAACACGCGCGCGCACACGGTCTCTGAACTCGAGGATGGATTCCAGGGTGGGCCACTCCTTGTCTGTTTCAGGAGCGCGAGAGTGCGGCTGTTATAGACATGTGTAAATGGGTTAAGTGACGACGTGCGCAGAGCATAGGTGCGCGGATACTGACGTGGATTTGAGTAGGATCATTAACAGGAGAATCAATTCCGCACTACGATAAAAGAAATAATTAACCTCAAAACGAAAAGGCGCAACATTTGAGGGTTCTGCTCACCTCAAAAATATCCTATGTAGTATAACAACCGGCACAAAAATCCCAATTCAGCCTCTGATAGCAAATATAAGTGAATTCCAACGAACCTTGAAACACACAGGCTCCGTACGAGGCTCCTTTAACGCCTTGGAGAGATTGATATCCAAGAATCTGCGTCAAAAATAATAAAAAGTTAGCTCCCAGGACGGAACCGAACTCGAACCACGAAAGCTGAAACACTAGCCAGCGACTCACGCAGGAATATGTCCCAGATAGAACAACCATTTATGCCTCAAATCGATTGGCTTGCGATGCATCATCTCGGGGGAGATCATGCCGACGGTGATTGTGTCCCACAACTTCCATAATTGCGCCCAATCATCCATCGTCGGCACGCTCCCGACAAACGCGGGATCTATGGATAACACTTCGCCAATGGGAGCGTCTCCTTTCTGCGTGAGCTGCTCGCTATCATTGTCGCCAAGGTAAGAGCGCGCGCCGGGGTAGATGCCGAGCGGAAATTGGAACGGTGGGCGCGCGAGGAGGTACATGCTATAGTACGGAGACGATGACGTAGCGCGTGGTGCGGACCAGGTATGGAGCAATCGAAGCCCGGATGCAGCGAACAGAGCGTAAGCGTCCTCGGTCGAGTACTGTGCAGATATAAGGGATGTTGGTGTTCGTATCCATACCAGCTCAAGCGCTCGTGACTAGAGTAGCGATTACATACCTTGTATGAAGATGCGATATGGATAAGCTCGTTCTTTTTGAACGAGAGTGCGCGAGGTGGATCGCCTGGAATAACGAGGGTCTGAGCGACTTTGGAGCTGTAATACGCATCGTGCACGCCTGAGATGATAAATCGGTGATCGAACTCGTTTATGAGATAAAATAAGCGTACCAGCTTGCTCGTTATAGATGCCTACGTACCCCCACTTGCCTTCCTCAAACATATCGTTTCCGGACTCACCCCCCACGAGAATCCTCCCAACAACTTTCAATCCATTCATAAAAAATTTCACCATAACGCCTTTATCGTCGCAGTACGCTTTGCGCACAGCCTCGGGGTCATTCCGCGCGTCGAGGCCCAGGAGAAGTGTATCGGAGGACCCGGGACGAATCGGGAGGGAGCTGAGGAACTTGGCAGAAGCAGCCGGACTCGGGAAGTTGCCCAAGGACGAGCCCACGAACAGCATGTGGAGTGGACGGTTGCCCGCCTTGGCCTCTAAGTGTGTGCCGTGCACTGGGACGATACATGATGAGAGAGGCTGGGACGACTCGAGCGTCGGGATGGACCCGTGAGAAGACTGGGACGAATGGGTGGAGTTCGAAGATACGTCGAGTGACTTTCGTCGAGGGCGCGTGGTATGCTTTGTACTCACATCCTCAGATTCACCGTTGGGGGTGGCCAAATGTAGACCGCCCTCTGGGTTATGGGCTTTGGCGTCGTGAAATCCACCAGCTTTCGCGAATGCAATACCGTCATCATAACTGCCGGCAAGACCCCGGAGCTCAATGCCGCGAGTGATCTCGGGATGTTCGGCAAGTCTGCTGAGAGTCGACTCGAGTGACGAACGCACGAGATCTAGGGCGTAATACGTCGTTTTGGGCTGGCCATCGTCGGATGGAGAAAGCGAGGAGAGCGCAGAGAGCAGATGAAACGTCTTCCGCAGGGAGCTAAGCGTAGCATCGCCTCTGAGCACGTGTCATGGGGTGCTAATGGGGGAAAAGGAACACACCCCGAGCCAAGTTCAAACACGTCTCTACCGTCAATCTCACCCTCGCCAACTGCACCCGAGAACATCACCTTGCCTATTTCCAGGCTGGAGTTGATGAGGATGCTCTCTTCACACGGAAAGAGATAGTATTGGTCGGGAATTTGAGTCGTGATGTCGTCGTATAGCTCCAGCCCGCGATCATCGTATAGCAGATGGGTCGGGAGAGACTTCTTGTTGGTGGGTGCGGTGAGGGAAGCTATGAGGCTTTCACGCAGAGTGTCATCAGGATCGTGCGCGGGGGCGGCCCCGCCAGGGGGTATATCGGCGATAATAGGAGAGGCAGCCATAAGGCTATGTGGACCCGCACCGGTACCTCCGTATATATAGACATCGTACCTTAGCCCCGCGTTTTTGCACCTTCATGGGAAACTCCATTTGGTGATGCACGATTGACCATTTTCGCACTTCCGCTTTCCATTCGGATCTTGATACCTGCCTACTTTTTCCTGGGCGCCTAAGCGCAAAGTACTTGGGGTAAGAGCAATAAAGATGTGCACGATAAGCCTACGTGAATTCCAAATTGCTCCCAGTAAAAGGTATACCGGGGGAGCCGTGGATAACATCGATAACTCCGAAGCTCTAGGGCCTTTATAGGTATACGAGGCGGGGGCTACTTTCCTGCCAAAGGAGCTGTGGGGTGCGGCGAACCCTGGCGAACTCGTAGTCCTCGGCTTTGGCGCCCAGGAGCTCGGTGTGCGCCGAGTGCGCCAGTGGAGGATAGTAGGTACATCAGCGAAACACCCGGGTGCTTTGATTAATATTGTGCATACAAGCCGCTTATAATGGCTGCAAGGAGTACCAGCGTCATAAGGCTTATAATGGTGCGTGTAACCGCGAGAAATATGACATACGGCTAGCCTTGGTCCCACGCTCTTCTCGCCTGCGACTCTGCGGGGGACTCCTCGAGGCTTGACGCAAGGTCCCTATGATGCAATATCTACAGTTTAGTTTTTGATGCAGCTGCCTTCGAGCCGCAGGCGAGAAGACACCCCTCACAAAAACTAAAGTGTCAATAGTGCGTCGTCGTCAAGCCCGAGTCTCCCGAAGAGTCGCAGGCAAGAAGATGCCTGCGCAAGCATCTGGTGAGCTCGCCGGCGTTTTTGGTCGCATAAACGTTGAGCTGGCTGCGCGCGCATCCCACCAGGCTAAGCATTGCATGGGATGTAGATTTTAGCCGCGTGTAAGTATCTTCCTCACAAACCTTGAATTCATGCAAAAGGTCATCGAGGGGTATGCCAGCTTCTCGAAAGCGCTTTATTTATATAAAAAGACCTCACATGTCTTGCAACCGCTTACAAGGCCTTCAAAAGCCTAACAATTACATGTATTTATCTGATAGGTCTTGGAGCCCGCCCGTATACAATTTGTGAGTCTTATACATGCTCAAATGTCCCTCACTCGGTCAGACGCTAATATCTGTACTATATTAGCTTGTAATCGCGTACAGTAATTTTGGTCTGCACGCCATGGCGTTTTGCTGATGTAGAGCCGCCGGTGGGGGCCACGATGGCATACTTGGCGGCACCGCGAGTCGAGTAGGCATCCTCGTTGGTGAGCTGGCGAACGTAGCGCGCGACGATGATGCAGCAATCTGTAGAATAAATAAAGAAGTTAGTGATAGCTTGAGACACTGTTTCTTTGCGACTCACAAAAGTGGATGAGGAAATGGATGGCAAGGAAGACGGTCGCGCCAATCTTTGTGCCGGTGCTGGCTTCGCAGAGGCTGGCGTTGTCGGAGCCGATGCGATTCTTACACACCGCCACTCCCGAGTCCGAGCGGCGGGTGATGGCGTAGATGACCATGGCCGCGGCTATTTCATGGAGAATGAGATGGATCCAGAAGATAGTAGAGTAGATTAAGACGAGCGTCCTTTTGCGCGCGACGGCGCCGATAAAGCTGGAAAAAAGCAGAGTCAGTGCGCATGTAGGACGAGGGCGGTGAGGGCGACGGACCCGAAGAGGGAGACGAGGGCGAAGATGGTGTAGAAGATGGCAACGATGATAAAGGTGGTCTTCTGGGTACCGTCGAAATCGGCGGTGTCTCCGCGGCCGTCCTGGACGAGGATGTACCAGAGGAGGCCGGCGACGAAGCCAGCGCCGAGGAGGGAGAAGATGGAGAAGACGAGGACTCCAAAGCGGGCGGGGATGCAGCAGCAGCAGAAGTAATCCCTCGACCGGGCCATGGTGGACCTGGATATCGATGGGGAGATGAGACGCGTGTTACCCGTCCTTATACAAATACTCGCGGGGTGGCCGGGTACCAGTGTCCAGGCGGTGCTCAGGTCTTATATACACTACTAGCAGCTTCCCGTGCGCATGTGTAATTTAAGAAGATTTTAGTCAGAAGTCTGGCAGAGAGAAAAGCTCAGGCTGGTGTCTAGCTGCACACTGGGGCGATGGATCGAACACCTCGGGCAGCGTTTCCGGCAAAACCGGGCACTACACACGCAATTCGCAGCGGATTCCATTCAACCCTTGATATGTAATGCTCAGAATTTGTACCTCTACACGCTCCTGCGATTCGATCGCAAAGATACTTACATAAAAGGAGACTACACGCGAAATGTTCTCGCTTCACATGTATTATCCGGATCCATTGATAACTTGCTCAGTTTTTAGCCTTTTCTCCTACTTCCTTTCTCAAAAATGAATTTAATACTCTATAAAGCTTTATACCAAACCGATTCTGTATATGCAGGATCGTTGTGGCACAGTGCCCGGGTGAAGTTGAGTACATGTGCACAATTATCCCCCCCCACCTACTCAGCGATTTCTCGGCCTTTTTGCGTCATCCTGAGGTTTATACGATGCTGAAAGGCTCCCTTGAGCGTACTATTTAATTATCTGGGCCAATCCATGAGGTTGCTGCAAAGTTAATGACCAAAAACGCCCAAATACCCGCAATAAACTTCGGATTTCCACCCCAGGATGCTACATGATTTATCATACTAGCCGGTCTTTACGGGCTATCTACAGCCTCAAAAAATAGGGGGTGCCAGCGGAGCCCAAAAAGAATAAAGTTATTTTTGAAGTTGCGCTGGCGTCGCTGCCGATGATGCCGACGAAAGAGCGACGGCGACGATGGAGTCAGTGTTCAGAAGCCAATGACTTGTTTGGCTGTGCTGTCGCTCATGGCTCGGACATGCTTACTAAGTTACTTATGCGGACAGGACTTGCGCGTTCAAACAATGGACTGCGATCCCTATGAAAACCAGCGGGAAGACCGGCGGACCTAGTAAACACGCATTTAGGTCTTGCTTGAGTTAGGGGGGCTTCTTAACTAAGCCTCGGAGAACGTGATTGATATCGCCGATCGGAATATTTAAGTACATATGTTGAACTTGTAGGGCTGAATGACGTATACGTATGTAACTTGCATCCGTTTACTTATCCGTCTGCTCTAAATCTTGAGTACCTCGCGTCTCCTCATTCGTTTGATTCTTGCATGAATCACCCCTTCGAACCGTGTGCCATGATCCCGTGGCTCCCCATCGGCTTCCACGCTCTGTTCCCTATATGCACCAGTGGCTAGACAACCCTACGTTCCAACGGCACGACCGTGCGGCTCTGGGGCTCGTTCGTATCAATCCGCGGTACGGACAACTCAGGGAGCGCTGTATGGGCAACCTTCAAACGTTTCAGAGCTATTATTCTTGTATCGCTGAAGAAAGCTCTTATGTGAAGCCAAGGCAGAACTCGCACAGTGGCTAAAGATGTATCCATTTGGGACCCGCCTTATTCGCTTCAGCTGTATATGCCAGACGCAGTTAGAAAGAGCCCCAGCTACTCGAATCGATTCACACCTTCTCCCTGGGAGAGCAACTGTGCTTGCCACTTACTCGGTATCATGGCCACACACCGCATTAGACTATCAAGCTTAAGCGCCAGGTATGTAATATAAACAACACGAGCATATCGCTCATCGCGAATTGATTATTTCCCCCTAGATATCACCGGCTATAGTGGATGCGCACTGTACTCCACAAGTAGCTCTATCTAGTAGATCTCACATTATTTCGAATGCGCCATACGACTACTCGGCTACGCTCAACTTTCAAGGCACTTGACTTATTCTTGCATCTGAGATGCTTTCTCGTCAAACAGCCCGGATGCCCCGATTACTCTCCGCAACGCTATCGATTATTACTTTACAAGAAAGTACGAATACAACTGCAGCCCTGACTCTAGAGTTCTATTCACTGGTCCCTGCGAGTACTTGCGAGATAATTTCCCCTCGGCTTTATAAACCGTACCACCATTGTTCCTAAGTAGGACATAAGGCCAACTAACCTTGACTTAGCTGCTTTCAGCTCCCCCATCACCAATCCGAGGAGAATTAGCTCGGCACCCCGTCATGCACACGATCCTCGATATGGGCAGCATATCCAATAGAAAGGCAGAGGCGATGCTTATCATCCTTGAACACAGCTCACGAGCAAAAAGATTACGCACACGCAGGCTAGCGAAACTTGAACCGGACAACCGTTCTTGGGCTTTGCTATAAATCTGAAGCTTTAAGGTGATGCTCTGACCCAGGTGCCCCCCCTCCCCGAGCACAAGAGCCAGGATGTCAAATTGCACCGAATCTGACCTTGGACGCAGGGACATCATTGGTCTTGCCGTAAGCGCGATAGGTCGCCTCACGTCCAGTCTGCGCGCTGCTCGCTCATTTCAGCTGCTACAGGTCATAGCTCAAACGGGATTACTCTCCGCCACTTTCGCCCTTGTCTTTTTCGGCCTTGTTCTGGTGAGTGGGAGCTGGTGCGATTCTTCCCCTAGCATAGACTCGTTGCTCAAGCTTTTATATTATCTCAAAGCGGAATGTGATTGTTCAACGGCGGCATCCGTTCCAAAGACATATCGACGTTTATCTAGCGTCGCTCTTCACCGCAGATATTTTTCAAGGGTTATTTGCAGCAATGGACTGGCGATGGGCGATAACTAGAAAGGTTGTATGTGGTGCACACTGCACTATACAAGGTACGCGATTCACTTCCTCATTCATACGAGTCTCCTACCAACATCAGATCCTGCATCAAAGGTGTGGTGATCCAGTTCGGCTCAGCTGGCGTCAGCATGTCTACCCTTGTGAGTCTCAATTTCAGGCCCAGCTGGCTGCTACTGAAAGGGAAAGTACTGCAGGCGATTACGATACATACATTCTGCGTTGTATTTTTTGGCTGGACGCCACCACCTTCCAAGCGAGTACCAGTATGCATTGTTTCAGCAATTTGGCTATACAGTGCATGCGTTGTCCTAGTTGGACTCACAGTGCATCAAGGAAAAGGGAGGAAAGATTCATTTTACCTTCCAACACCGTAAGTGGCTCACTCGTTCGTCTTCACATATGTCTATATAACACCTCCGGGTTGTGCACCACATAGATTCTGTGGGCCCGTTTTATTGACATATTTCAACCTCGCGTCTAACTCTCTATTGGTACCTAGGGTGTTGGATATACGATTCAACTCCAGTCCGCGTAATCTGTGATCTATTCTGGCTCAATCTCACGATGGTCGTATCAATTGTCACATATGTGCCGCTATTTTTTACCCTCCGTGGTAATATCGTAGTCGTCCCAAATGGCGACCGGTGGTACAGCTACAAAGTTACTTTTGTTAGGCATCCCAACCCGGTGCAGCGCGTGGGGATATCATCGAACTCGGCGCAAACTCGTTTGGCGGCGGCGAAGATGCTGTGGTGTAAGTGCACCGCTCAGCACCAAAGCATCTACTCACATTACCTCGACAATATAGACCCCTTTACACACCTTCTCGCGGTAACTACCGACGTTGCCCGTGGGAAACTGATGGCGCATATCGGCCCGAACACTCCCGTGAAGGATATCCCGTTTATCCCGATCGCCGTGACGCATGTTCTGTACAGCATGACTGGCGCCGCCGACGTCCTGCTTGTCTACTTCACTCGACCCAACATTCTTCTATTTGGAGAGCCTGTACCGGAGCGCCATAGCTGTGGTATCGCGAGGCCTCGCCTGGGATCGGGCGGGAGGAGTGACCCTGAAGATCGTATGCGCTTCTCTCCCAAGTCAGGCTGATAGTTGGCTGCGAAGCCTAATCATGGTGTACTTCGGCCTCTTCCGTGTCCCGTCTCTGGTTTCGTTCTTTGCGAAGTGAGAGTATTGTAGTTACAATTGCCTTTTTCCAAAATTATGTACAACGCAGAATTGTATAATTCCTTACTGGAAATACTCTTCGGATCAAGCCTTTGCGCCAGCCCACCGCTAGTGCTCATGATTTGCTCCTGGTGCATCAACAGTGTCGAAGGCCGAAGCACTCTCTGTATTACATAACCAAACAGTCGGTGACTCGTGACTAGCTGCGACTCGTCACGTATAAAATTTCCAACGCTTTCCCATTCCATCTCCTCCACCATCTCCCATCTCCCCACAACTCTCCCGTTGTGATCACTCCTATCGTTATCCTTGTATTTTATCTTGTGAGTAATGGGCGCCCTCTATCGATACCTTTTTTTTTTTTTTTCGCAGATGAGGGACGTGAATGGCGTTGATGACAGCATATATTCACACTGTATGAACGCGTCGGCTTTCTCTCGGGAAAGTACGACCGTGTCATGAGTATCCTCTTCTACAACGGTAGCTGAGCCTTTCGAATCCGCACCTCGAGCATCTCTTATCCTGTTTCCTTTATTTGCTCTCTCTTGCAAAAATTCCTTTTCATTTGAACAGCGTGCTGACCAAGTCTCTTTTTGAAGTTCGCATAGGGCTTTCACTTTGTTTGCTTTTGTCTGCCTTTGGGAGGTGTGAGGAAGGATTGGATGGTGGTTACTTGTATCTATGGCGCTTATATGTGAATCAAGAAGTCACCCGCTGCACGCACCATCCTCTAGGCATTCTTCGCATTATTTCATGACCCGCTTATCCGGCGCAGATGCTTCTTGCGTCCGCTTTAGCATTCCAACGCCTGCCGGCATCATATGAAATAGACCCCCAGAAATCACGGATTCATCAGTGCAGGGCTACCAGCGAATACGGCGAGAGCACCGTAGCGTCGTGTGTGTACGTAGTGGTGGTACAAGGTATCATTGAGTGGTCGAAAATTCGGAATTCTTTTGCCAGACAGAAAGCAAAAGCCAAAAGCGAGGAAAATAATAGGATATGTATGAAGTGGAGAAGGGAAAGGAAGAGACTGCTCGCGCGATGGAAACGCGGATTTTAGAGGCGCCGCTGGGTGGCACTCCAGACCGTTATCAATGATACCCTTCATCGGTGCGATGCTTGAGGTTTTAATTTCAATGATACACTTTATTTATCATCCTATGGAACATGAGTTGTACAACCGTTATCCCTTTCTCTTCGAGCTTTTCAAAGGGGATAACGAGGATCGATGGCAATGGAAAAGTAGCAAAACAGAAACAGCGGACAGAATCCCGTGACTCAGACGGGCACACGAAGTCGTGAGATGTTCATGTGCCCGTGGAGTACTGCGCAGTTTTCAAGGCCTCTGGCTGAGCCGGCGTCTTTAGAATCGCGACAGCAGCAGCACGAACAGCTCAGCGAATATCTTTTGCAGGGAGGTTTAACTATTACTCACCCTAGAGCTCTCGATAGGCGGCTCATCGATAAAGTCGGGCTCCTTATTCAGGTCGGCCAAGTACGCGGGCTCTTCGTCGACCTCCTCGTTCTGTAATGCTTCCAGTTCTACACATTGCAATATTGTGCATTGGTGAAGGACGAGAGAGGATAAAAAGAAAGGCGGACATACCAGCTTCAAGATCGGCCTCGTCGATCTCGTCCGGAACGGCATACGATCGGCCGAGCGTCTCCTGGATCTCGTTTGCCTGTTCCAGGAGTTCTTCCATGTCATAATGCATGTCCTACAACAGCCCAATTCCAAGGTGATGAAAGAGTAAGACAAGGGATAGGTCAACAGAGTGTAATGCACGTACCTCGATTTGATTCACATCAATCTTGCCATACTGTTTCCTGATCTCCTTGTTCGCGACCTTCATCGCGTCGACGGTGGCCATCGTATTGCGCAGGTTTTCTGTAGCGAGCGCTGCGGATTCCATGTTGAATGTTTGCTGGGTTAGCGAGGCAATCTGGGCTTCATATCTGGTGGTGATTCGATTCGTATTTGATGACGTTGGCAGGGAGAAGAGGATGGGACACACAGTTTCTTCTGCTTGAGGGCAGCAAGAGCACGTCGTTGAACGGCTTCCTATACGAATGATAGAAAGATGGTTGATAGGGATCAATATAAAGGAACCCAGAGAATAACTTGTAAGTCGAAAGAAAGGGAGCATTGCCAGAAGAGTCGAACGCATTATCGAAGAATACAGATAATGCGGCAGGAAATCGAGCGCTCGCAATCCGGAGAAGAGGGGGAGGAAGAAGCACACACTTTCGCAGGCCCATTGCGCATCTTACTCATCTGCTCCTTGTATCGTCCGAGCTCGGCGTCGAGTTTCCGGACCTTGACTTCAATGGCGGACATGCGCGCGTCTGTCTGCGGTAATCAATAATGATTGAAAAGGGAGATCATGTGAGAAAATTCAGCGCCGTATAATAGACGCATAGCGGAAGGATGTGAGTGAGGCAGAGAGTGTGACGGACAGAGGCGATGGCATCGTTGAGCGATGCTTTGGGCTTGGGTGCCGATGAGCCGAAGATGCGATTCATTGCTTGATGGAGTGGAGGGGCGATATCGAGCAAGACTGGATAATCGAGGAGAGGGATGAACACGAAGAAGGGTATGTGTCTATAGGGGTGGGTGCGAGGGCACCGCTTTGCAATCTTTGGTGGTGAGTGCTCAAGGAATGCAACCCACGACCACTAGTCTTTGGTTGACATCAGCAAAATTGGAATAAGTACAGGCAGGATTACAATATTTTTTGGGATTATGGTACCCCACTTCATGATGATTTTTTCTTGCTACTCTGATTTCCAGTGACATCACTTGCTGTCCTCAAGGCACTCAATCTTGTCCATCTTAAAATTAAATGGTGATCCTCTGCCCACACAAGAAAATCTCTTAATCTTCTCAACACATACACTTTATATTGTCCCATGTCTTTGATGAGCATGTTCCAACAGATTTTACATCAAAAACCCACAACCACATTTTTATTTGAGGACCATCCTGGGATAATTCTTTTCTGCTACTCTGTTACTAGGCTGTTACTCAGGAGCTAGATGGAGCAGTTGGCTAAGAGCTGAAGAAACCCTAGTAAAAACAAACTCACCTCTGTAGTGACACAAGGCAATCTCTTTAATCTTGGCTTGGCAAGCCAGAGTGTTATATGGCCCAGTGTGATGCTGAAAGGCCTTCCATATGTCTGCTCTCACTTTTTCTGCTGTACCTGAATCACAGTACAGCCTCCATGATGCATTAATCCCATCCTCATACTTGCTATCCTGCAGCCAGTATGCATTTCCTGCAACAAGGACTGCAGCTGGGAATAGTGCATTGAATGCAAAAATAAGGTGAGGGCTATGAGAAGATAGCTGGACATTGGTGGGCATACCAGTCCCCATATGAAGGATTTGCAAAGGCAGTGGGAGAGCCTAGAATGGAAATTAAGAGTTATCTGCAATCATGAAAATTTACAAGGGTACTTACAAAAGATGAAGGTAGTGTAGCCATGTAGGTCAAGAATTTCTGGCTTGCATTTTCCTACAAAAGGAAAGGCAGGCAGCAATAGTTCATCATGCATACCCAAATTATAGGTATTGAGCTGAATCACCTACCAGCTGGTAAAGTAATGGGGATCAGCCAGTGGTGAAAGGAGATTGACACATCTCATGCACACATTCTGTGGGGATGAGATTCCCAGTAACCAATCAACTGCAGCACAGCTCCAAATTAGATAGCTAAGCTCCATACCTCCTATTTATGAAACTGTTTAATGAAAGCAACAAGTCCACCATAAAAAAAGCTTACACGCTATGTAGTATGGTGCAAGGCAAGGCATGATTAGAATTGTCCAATACTGGCAGGTAGCCAGATTACACACATCATACTGAGTAAATGCTTCAGCAAGAGTTGTACAAAATGCAAAAATCAGAGCTTACATACAGGCTATGGATTAAATATGTCATAATGAACAGAATAAAATGTATTAGCAGGAAGCCTTACATGCTATGAATCATAGAAACCATCTTTGGCAGTCAGTAATCAAGTATTGAAACAGAAGGGGAGCAGACACTGCAAACTAAACCACATACCAACTTTCAATAAGGGCAATATCACAGACTTAGGTTAGTAAAAAAAGTTTGACACAGCACATGGGTGAGATACTCACCTCCTGCCAAAGATGAAGGCCAGTAAATATGAAAGAAAGTAATAGAAGATTATCAAATAATCACAGCCTGTCAATCAATGGTATCAGTGTAAAATTATAAATCCTGCAGCTGAACAAGATCTACTATCTACAAGAGGAGTTAAGTTGTTCAGAGGAATGCTGCAATATAGTTCTTCAAACTTCTCACATGCTGTGGATTTAAAGATTATTGCAATGAGAAAAATTGACCAGAGTATAAGAACAAGAGGCTTACATCCTCAATTGAACAGAATAACTCAGCAAGTGGGAGCAGTATAAGCCTATGTATGAAGGCTTACTTCCTTTTCCAAAGAAATCAGCCCAAGAGTTGTAAAAGTATGAGCTCATTCCATCAAGTAACTCACTTCCTGTGAATCCATGAGGGTGAAATTAGTGAGGTGCAGTACACAATGTTGAGCTGGTGAGACCATGCCCACCTCCTGAACATATTATGGTTAAAGCATAAGCTGACCAGAGAGGTATGACTGTACCCACAGCCTGTTATCCATCAGTCCAGACTCCAAATGAATTGTTATAGTGAAAGGGCAAATAAAAGAAACCTTTACATTCTGTCAAAAAAGCAGGAACTAGCCTTAGTGGTGTGACACAGACATACAAATGCAAGTCCTCACAGACTATCCAGCATAAAAGCCAAGGAGTAGGTGCAGGTCATAGACTCATATCCAAGTGAATTAGTGGACAACTAATAAACTCACATGCTTATGAAACACATATTTGTTAACAAATAGTCTAAAGAGAAGGTCAGGTCTTTGAAAGACAGCTGGATTACATACCAGCTATTGCTCATAGAAACCAATGTGTAAGAAACCATGCAGACTGGATCAGAAAGCAAAATACTTGCAATCTATGAGGCCCAGATTTTTCAGTACCAATGCATTACATGAGCAAAGAAAATATGAGTGGTCTGCTCACATCCTTATGGGTTGGGAGTATGGGTAGGAATGTAATTTGGATGCTGGCAAGAAAGTTACCCACAAACTGTTCATCATACCATTAATATTAGCAGGTGCTAATATCCTGAACAGTGGATAACTATGTGCTCACATCCTATAATTACAGTAGATATATTAACTATCAAATCCACACCTCAAAAATAGGCAATAAAAGAGGGCTCACTTCCTGGAGCAGCAAATCTTAATGCAAAGTATTTAACCTCTAAAGCAGAATACAAAATTTACATTCTGATATTAAGGTGGTCAGGGATAGTGACATGAATTAGTAATATAAAATACACACTTCCTTTGTTTGTAGATCAAACAATGCTCAGGATAATGCTACAACAGTTATCTGAGATAAGTCAAGTACATACACCCTAACAAACACAGTTGTGAGTAAATTCAAGTCTTAGTACAGAAAATACTTAAAACTCACATCCTGGAACAGTGAACAACATGCATTAGCTGGGGGACTTAGTCAAGGGGCAAACACATTTGATGCACACCAGCTGATTTAATAAGGATAATTATCATTAAACACCAGGGTCCCTGAGTAACAAAATTACCACTGACCTTCTAGATATCATATATTAGAGGATAAGCAAGTATCTGTTTAGTAGCAAACTTACCCCCTATAAAATAATATGTTACTATGGGATGTATTTTACTATGATAAAACCAAAAAAACTACTTACAAATCCTCCCCACTATATATGAAATGTTAGCAAACATCATTTTCAAGGAAGTGCTCTGCCTTACTGTCTCCTTATACTACCATGGACAGATCATAACATGACTAAACTAGAGAACAAAATTAATCCAACTTCTGAGGACTCACCATCTTTTGGTAGAATGAGAAGTGCCACATGAGATCATTTAACTCATAAATAGCTGAATCACCCACCTAGAGAGAGCAGAGCAGAAGTTTCAACCAGATATCAGAGCTGCATGAATCCTGATATTTCATACTGACATGTATGTAGGGAAACCAGGTAAAAATCTTCTCAATGAACAACACTTGTCCTTTGAGTAATGCAGGATGGGCCTGTCCATGCCTCTTGTGGTTTGCTAAAACAAATATCTTGAGTATGCAAATAATGCAAAAGTAAGCCCACAGAAAAACAAATACCTTGAGCATAACCAGTGATCACACCGCTAGCAATCATAATGAGAAAGGCTCCGTGATATTTGTATAGTCGTTGACCACACTCACATCTCTATGGCGGATCTTATGCACAACTTCACATTACCGTGCTGAACTAAACTCAACAAGCGCATCAGTACCCCATCGTCCAAGGACGCTCTGGTGCTCTCAAGCAAATCCTCCGTCGCCTCATTAATATGAAGCAAATTGCTGCTATGCATGTCTTTTCATTCAAAATTTTCAGAGGCAAAGACCATGCAATATCGAGCAAAAACCACTTACTTCGCAAGCATACCACAGCTTTAGGGGGGTGCGGTTGGTTCTGTATCAAAGGCAGATGAGATCTGTTGAATAGTTCCTTGGCGTGATCAGGAGCGCGGGCTCGCGCTGCTTCAAACGGAACACCCTGGTCGCAGAGCGTCGTGCAAGAGGCTGCATCGAGCGAGTCAAATTTTGTGAAAACGGCGATAACGGGAACTTGCGAAAGAGCTGGTCAGAAATTGGGTGTCAGTGGGTGGCAGTATGATATACACACCATTGCCCGTGTCGATATTTTTGAAAAACTCTTGTTCTGCTGCGGTTATGATCCGGTTGCTATCGGTGGGGAAACAGTACCTGAGTTCAGTAGAAGGGAGAGCTCTCAGCCGCAATCGCCAATAGTGGGTGCCGATGTCGGCATACCAGATGGCGTGGAGTTGCTGGCCCAGTTTCCCCTTATCCGCTCGAGCTTGGATGAACTTTCGTACCAGCTCAACCTCCTCTGTAGTTCCCGACTCGAAGCCACGAGAATCATGAAATACAAATCTGTGATTGCTCGGGAAGATCATCGAGTATTCGATGTTATGCAAACCGCGCTGCGAAGCGAGTCAGACAATTGCGTGTCAACAAGCATTCAGAAACACAAGGGTACGTCAGATTCAGGCGCACCGTAGCAGAGGGCGTGAGGATCGACGCGGGAGTCGAGGGCGAGGGGATCGGAGTAGAGGAGAGAGAGGGCGCCGATTCTCCGACTTGGACTCGGTTTCTCCACTTGTTCACAAGCTTATCACGGACGGCGCGAAGAGACGAGTGGCTCGAGTTCGCCGGGGTTGGAAGAGGCTCATTCGATGCCTCCTCCATCAACGACAACTTATCCATCGACAACACCTGATCTTTTTCGTCGTAAACAACAGGCTCTTCATCGACCCCACAGACCGCGCGCAGGATCGTCGTCTTCCCGGCGTTCGCTCTCCCAATAATCAGGACGCGGAAACGAGCAGGTGGTGCGATCGGTTTGTCCATTTTGTAGGCTGGATTGGGGGCTTGAGTGGTGGATTCCGATCCAAGGTTGCAGTGTAATCAGATGCACGCTGCAGAGATACAGGAGACTCGAGTACTTTCCGTCGCCGTCTAAAGCAGCCGAACGCACCATATAAGGAAATTCCACAAGCTGAGATCCATCGGTACAGTCGTAGTTATGTAACCCGTTAGCATGCAGGAACTTCCCAAAAAAGGTAATTCCAAGAAAACGGCGACGTCTCTCAAACTCGCAAATGCTTAGATATTTTTTCCTTGGAAGTGCAAATTGTTGGGGGTGAGCGTAAAAACCAGGCATACCAATTCTGCGCATGGTTCTAATGCACGATCCACCGCAGTCGTGCAAAATCTCGGGCACTGCTGTAATAGGAACCTCATCCTCGGGCCGCTCGCCGCGCTCTAGATCTGCTTTTTTTCATATTTAAAACTAATGCGATCCTTTGGATCAAGCATTCACGTTCGCCAAAATCAGCGACCTCGAAGATGCAACTTAAGTACCAGACTTGGTTTACCCATTTTGGCACGTGCGTTCCCTTACATAAATGAGAATTCAACTTGGTCTAGCCGTCTGGTTTCTCCAACGCCAACTGCAGCAACCCGCGAGCTGTGGTAAGTAAAAGTGGCAGCGACGAGCTTTTGAACGGGCTAACTCGAAACAGTCGAGACTCGACGCTTGCATCGACGCACAGCATCTGCGCATCAAAATTGCGATCAGATGAGCAAACAGGCATTCTCGGCAAGGCTAGGCGCCATCAACATCGTTTCACGCGTGCCCATGGTCTCAAGGCGCCTGCCGTTGGCTGAAGCGCTGATTTATTTGAAGGCCCTAACGCCTGTTCATTGTTTTTGTCTCCTCCCATCACCAATCCACCCACCAGCTTCAAGTTTGGGTTCGCGAAATGGGCAGCCTACAATTTGACGAGGTCATTCTACTGGGAATATGGACCGAGATCCTCCTGTATGGTGAGTCAAGGCAGAGTCGAACTTACTAACGCTCGTGTATTAAACACAAGATGGTTCTTTCTTGCCTATGGTTTATAGGCCTTTATGTTCCGCTTTTTTTCGTATCCATATGGGTGATGATGTACCGGAGCTCGACAACCGACGTGAATTGGGCAATGCTCGCGCTCGCGGTCGTGTTATTTGTGCTCTCTACGATGCATATTGGCGTGGGGCTCCGGCGGCTTTTGGAGGGATTCGTGTATGCCTCGGACGCGCACGGATATTTTAGAGGTGCGTTCCTTCCACTGTGAGTATGCGTGGCCCAGGTGCTTGTTTTTGAAGATATTTTCCAGACCAAGACAAGTGGTTGAATCGATTCTTTGACTGTCTTTACGTGACGATGAACATGGTTGGTGAGGCTATTGTGGTGAGTATCTATTTCACATGCTCACTATCCTACGCATCCGCTCATGAGCCTTTCCCTCCTATAGATATACCGGTGCTACGTCGCGTGGGATTCGAGCATCGCCGTTGTGGCACTCCCCATTCTTCTCCTCTTCGGAGCAGCCGGTATGAGCCCTCCTCCATACTCATCTACCACACTAACAACACCCCCCGACGCGAACAGGCACCGGCTATTACGCCCTCTCGAGCCCACACAAACTCGTCCTCGTGCAAGCCAGCTTCTCTTCCCCCATTGCCATTGTGGGCCAGGTACATTTCATCCTCATCCTCATCCTCAACGTCGCCGCCACTACGCTCATCGCGTGGGGCATCACACGAGGCATGCGCATGGCACCGCGCACGACCGAGGCACGAATGCAGAGTATATACTCGCGCGTGTTAGCGGTGGGTGTAGAGAGTGCGGCGCTGTATACGCTGTCGCTGCTGGTGCTGGTTGGGCTGCATATGGGGAGCTCGGATGCCCAGGTGAGAGGTCTTTCACGAGAGAGGACTGGGTTGGAAAGTGCAACTCAAGTTTTGACTCGCTTTGTTTCTCCCACAGTATATTGTGTATTGTGCCAACACGCAGATCATCGTGCGTCTCCTCATTCTCTCTTTTTCATATACTACGGGCTGCTTGCTCATACGCTGCCTCATAGAGCATCGTGTGTACGTTAATCCTCGTCTGCATTAGCCTCGGTACGAATGGATGGGACCCCACGCGAGGTGCGGTCCTCCCTGCCGCATCAACTGTCGGTGTCGAGGTCCACATTCGCCGAGAGAGCGTTTATCAATCTTCAGATGGGAAATACGAGCTGTGAGCCGCCTCTCTGGCGAACGCTGCCTGATCGGGCTCCGACGTCTAACGCGATTCGTTCGACACTCAGGACCTCGGAATTAAACGTGCAAGAATGTAGATTTTAAGTGTACCAACGCCAATGGATTATGACTATTTTATGCCTCATTCCGGAATATGGGACACTGGGGTCTGAGTGTCGTCTTGATTTCTGCTGTACAGCTGAGTCTATGCCTTCCTGCAAGGTATCTATGACTTGTGACCCTGATACCCCCCTACGGCCATTCGTTTGTAACTACATGCTGTCCTAATCACCTTGCACACCACGGCTCTTCGATGCTATCTAATAAGTACGCCCATGAATCATATAATCGATATTGCAGCACTGGTATCATTACTCATTACATATAGCCGTGCCTGTACAGCTGATCGACAATAATATTAATGACTGCAACAAGTACTCGAGGCGCGGCGATAGACAAAGACGAACTCGGAGTGGGCCGTGGCCAGCCCCGAGGCGGTGTTGACTGAAGATCACGTGTTGCATAGCCGAACCGACGCGCCAGGACGTGTGGCAGTGCGCACGCGCGTGGACGAGGGATGCTTGCCCTCAAATGGAAATACGACACCCTGCCGTCAATTTCCCAAAACCTGGGGTTCGTTGCGAGCGCTCCCTTTTGTCTCCAACCGCCGTCCTCTTCGTCGTCACAGCTAGCGCCAACATGCTCAGCAACGCGCTCACCACTGCGGCGCTCGTCCTCGGCTCGACATCTCTTCTCGTCAATGCCCAGGCGGTCTGTCGCTCCTTTCGTTATCGGGCTGAGTTGCAAGTTTGCTTACTGTGTGTTTGCAGACTAGCAACGCGACATGCATCCCCCAGTACAGCTGGGTACGCCTCCTTTCTCTTCCAGCGGACTGAAAAAAACGCATGCTTAATCGAATGTTGGCCTCTGGTATAGATGCTGAACTCGCTTGGCCAGACACCTTGTCTGGTCTCGGCGTATGTGTCAGGCGTGTGCGATGCTGGAAGTAAGCCGTCGGGTTTTTCTCACCTCTCCGATCTCACATAATCATAACTGACGCGGGGTTCACTATAGCGTGGAATGTACGCTTTGATCTGGTTTCTGTACCTGGGTCCCGGACTACTCACGATTGATGCTCGAATCTTTTCAGGTGCCCGCGTTAACCAGCACGCTTTACGTCAGTCCCCCTTGCCATGTGCTCGTTTGCCAGTCTGACAAAATGTTCGTGTCGCGCAGCCGTACAACTCGCCGTCGGGCTCCGGGGTCAACGACTGCCGCTGCAACACCGTCGAGTACCAGCTCATCTCGGCGTGTACTGTCTGTCAGGGCGGAACCGCGCCATCGACGTATGTATTCACATCGTTACCGTACTCCCCGAACCGACTCATAATCGGGTCTGTTCATTGTAGATGGGCCTCCTGGGTTCAGAATTGCCCCGCGACAGAGGTTAACATTAAACTGTACGCCCACCCTCCAAATTCCAAATCCCAGAAACAAGCGCCTTATCTAACATCTTGGGTGCCCCAGTTTCCCTCACACGGTCCCACAGGGTACTGCGATCCCCGCATGGGCGTACATCGACTCCACGACGACGAACAACGGTCTCTTCGATCCCACCGCCGCGAAAGCGCTCATCAGTGCGCCCCGTTCTCTTTTTGATAAGCTAGACCGATTGCTGATATGATCCCACGTATGCTATGTAGATAAACCAGATGTTGCTGCGGGTACCCAGCCCTCGATAACCCCCGGGGCCAACGTACCGACTGTTACGTTTGTGCCGGGCGCGAGCG
Source organism: Botryobasidium botryosum FD-172 SS1 (assembly GCA_000697705.1). Taxonomy (NCBI): domain Eukaryota; kingdom Fungi; phylum Basidiomycota; class Agaricomycetes; order Cantharellales; family Botryobasidiaceae; genus Botryobasidium; species Botryobasidium botryosum. Next base: position 196,462 of record KL198024.1, on the reverse strand, counting down.
TCACCCAGACTGCGACTTCTGGAGTGAAGAAGAGCTCCTCCAACACTGGGGCTATCGTCGGAGGTCGGGATTTCCTGCTTATCGTGCTCCACCTCTCGTTGCTCATTTTCATCATTGGATTGCGTAGGGATTATTGGCGGTCTCGCGCTCCTCCTGCTGATCGGCCTTGCAATCTTTTTGCTCATGCGGCGCTCCAATGGCGGCGCGAAGATGCAGGCGTCGCCGCAGTACGCGGCTCCGCCCGTCCCGGTGGCTACGCCCGGGGCCTACGATCACTACAATTTCGCCCCGCCGATGGCGGGCCCAAATGCGCCGCAGATGGGCGCTGCGTATCCTTCTACGCCTTCTTCTCAGCCGTACGTCCAAACATTTGAAACCTTCACGCTTCCTCTTTGCTGCCCATCGCATTAAGTTCGGAGTTGGAGCTGACCTGGCCGGTTTTATTTTGCAGAGGGGAGCTGTACTACCCCGGCACACCGGCGATGACACCTTACAACGGACCCGGAGGTCCGGGGCAGCCCGCGCACAACGGCTCGACGTATCACCCCGGCGGCGCGCCGTACACGCCTCCTCCCGCGCAAGGCCAGCAGTTCCCACCACAAATGCATCAGGCTCAAGGATACCAGGAATATCAGGGAAGCATGGGGTATCAACAGCAGCAGCAGCATCCGCATGCGGGACCTGGAGCGTACAGCGGCGCCGCAGAGATCTAAGCTGATCTGAAGTCTCCCTTCACTGCGCGCTCCTTCTGCCAGGGTAATGAGGTCATGGCACCCACGGACAGGTGGCACACCCGGGCATCTAATCGTTCTGTAATCTCGAGCTTCTATCCACCCACAACAAAACTCCACGCTCATTTGTTCAAGCTCTTTCTCTTTTCGTCTCTCGCTATCCAGCTATCGATTCGTAGTCTAGTTTTTGATGTCTGCTGCTACTCCCTTGGATCCATGGCGTGTATATAAGTAAATGGTATACCCTTTCTCGCGGCTGGGTGGTGTGTTCCTGAAGCTGGGCGGGTAGGCGCTGGCGGCGCGCGACGTGGGCGGTTCTGGATTAAGCACGGCCAAGTTCGACCGTCTTACTTCACATGCAGGTAAGCAGAGTCAAACAGTGTGTACTCTAGGCAGCATCAGTCGCAGCTTTACAGGCTGAGTTCTCCGCCAGGTTAGTCCGGTTGCCGCCCTAAGCCTAGTTGTTCGGAAGCAGCCCCATGTGCTCTCCGTTTTTCCCCCCGAATATGCTTCCCCATCCATATTTTTCTTCTCTTCGTCTGCGCAGATATGTAGTACACACTCCCTTGCAGCAAATCGGGGGTACAGTCCATACTGCTCGTTATGTAATGTGCCTCGGAAAAAGCTTCGACGCTGAGGCGGTGCTGATCGAGCAGCGAAGTTGTAATTAGCGGGCCCTGGGGCGAGCCCGAAATGAATGGAAGTTGCTTCCGGAAAATGAACCGCATATATGTGTTATGTAAGCCCAAAACACCGCTCAAGCGCGCTCTGCGCGGGGACCACGGCGGTTTATATACTTGCAGATCTAGGAGAAGCTCGCCGGCCTGTCTCCACTCCTCGACGTTGCAAGCGCCCGACGTCCGACGTCCAACTCCCTTTTGCGAGGTAGCTACTGACATGGCTGGCACCATCGAGCACGCACACCTCCCCAGCGCACCCTCCGAGTCCTTATCTCCAGATGTTGGCACGGAGGAGAGGCGCAAGCGGTTGCCGTCCATAAAGAACGATGGACCGGTCGTAACAAAGAAGGAATTGATAGCGTACTGGTGTACGTCTTGAATTTCAAACATCTGTTCGGGGTTTGATGCTGCATCTTCTTTCCAGTGTACATCAACGGCAATAATGTAAGTGCCGAGTGCCCCCCAGCTCTGGGTCGGAAACCTCGGGTATTCACATGAATCGTCGTTGAAGGGAAACGGGCCGCAAAATTACAGCCTGACCATCTTTCAGTCGCTCGCGACATCAGCGGGTGAGCTCTCCCCCTGCCCTCTTTCATTTTCATGGCGTTGATTGGAGCGCGTTGTTTTGCTTGCTCTAGGCTACGATGCCACGCTTGGTCCCGGCTCATCGTGTAACTCATCGTCCTCGGACAATTGCCTTCTTCCCTGGGCAGGCGGCACCGACTCAGTCAGCTCGATCATCCTCCTTTCCAATGGCATGACTTTTGTTGTGCGTTTCTCTCTGTATTCTCAAAGTTATGAAGAAGCGGAGAAATTAACACAGCTCGAACCATGATCCGCTCCAGTTCTTGACGGTCATTTTCACGACTGTCGGCTCAATCGCCGATTTTGGCAACGTCTCGCGATGGTTGCTCCTTGGTCTGACGCTTATCTGTTGGGCCGCTCAATACGCGAGCATCGCACTTGTTGGTGAGTGAAGGCACGCTAGCTCTTCGATTTTTGAAACCGGCTCGGTACTCAAATACACCTTGGCAGCTCCGAGCAGTTGGAAATGGGCTATGGCGCTATACACACTAGGTTTCGTATCGTGTATGTCTCCTTTCTGCACTCTATCACTACCACTTTACTCAAAGCCGAGCTATCACTCCTTGCCCGCTATCTAGACGGCGCCTCGCTCATATTCTTCATCGCCAATCTCCCCCGGCTGGCGAGGAATACGCCCCAAACAAGGGAAATCCGTAGAAAGTACGAAAACGGAGAGATTGAATACGAGGAGTATGAGATACGGGAGAGCCTGGAGAAGAACCGAATTAGTAATTGGGTTACCGTTCGTCATTTTTCCCCCTTTTTTGGTATCCTGGACTCTAATTTTCATCGAATGGACTTGGGTTGGGTTCGGACTTTTTTGGGCTGTAGATTAACAATAACATCGGATACCTCTTTGTATCGTTGCTCAATCTCACGGTGCTCATACCGCTCAAGAACAATCCGCGCGTCGATAATTACACGATTCTTCTGTAGGCGTAATCCGCCCGATGATGCGCGCGATTGCTAAACCTTTTACACTCTCGTTACTCTAGGTGCAACTCGTACTGGGTCTTGACTGGGATATGGTGGTGTGAGTCCCTATCGTTCTCATTCCTGGAGCTCCTGGAATCTTTGGAGCGAACAGACCATCTCACTCGCTTACGGACATTTTATTTTCTTCTCAGTCATTTTCCAACAACCCCGTCCTGGGCCTCCGCCGCCGAAAGGCTTTGCCGCCATCACGGTTGGCTGGAGACAGGCAAGTCGGCCTGCCACTTGCGATAACACACATTGAATATTTATGATCAATCGGTCAATTGTGCGGGGGCTACAGATCTGGCAAGCACTTCGACAGTTCAGAAAACTCCCCAACACGCTCTTGTATATCTTGGCGTTCTTCCTTCTGGCGGATGTGCGTATTTAAACTACCCTCCAGAATCCAGTACTTCGGCTAATCATCGCCATTGCCGCCGTGCTGCTCTTGGTGAATTGGCTAGGGAGTGAACACGACCCAATCGCTCATCCTCATCATCCAAAACGACAAGTTCAACTCGTCTTTTTTGATAAACACGTATTTCAGCATCGCAAATGGAATTGTGTCTATTCTTAGGTGAGCTGTCGTCTCTTGCCTTTCACTAGTCCAAACTTTGTTTTGGATCATCGCTCATGGGATCGATATCGTAATGCCCGCTCAGCTGCACGGCGTGTTGGTACATCCAGAAGCACTATAAGATCAGGGCGAAGACTATGGTGCGTCACGTATTCCTTCCCCGCTTGCATACTTGCATTGGACTTGTAACTGAGCAAGGGGATGGCTTGTTTAGCTGGGTATCACTAATATCGCGACCGTGCTGATCCCGCTGTGGGGTATGATCGGTATATGGACCAATAAATTTGGGCTCCATCGGACTTGGGAGTTTTGGTGCGCTCTGTGGCAATCGCGTGTTTGGCACGCCTGCTGAGATATTACATGCACACTTAGGGCGTGCAACATCCTACTCGGCCTGTTCCAGGCTCCGTATTACGCGTTCTCCCAGACGATCATGGCGGAGCTCGTACCCCCGGGCTATGAAAATATGGTACTCCTACTCTCATTCTATCATCCTTCCCCCCCCCCCCCC